>JAVGVS010000245.1:217346-404846 GCA_032718565.1 Distichodus sexfasciatus | reverse complement strand
ATTGTCATTGTGAACACGCCACAGCACACAGTGCACCACAATGAAATGTTACTTCTGTATTTGACCCATCCATGAAGGAGCAGTGGGCAGCTTTTTGGCAACATCCGGGGAGTGGTGCTTGGGGAAGGTAACTTGCTGATGAGTGTCTCAGTGATACCTTTACCAGTCCGGGATGTGAATACGAATACGTGAATACGGGCCTAACCGTTATGCTACCAGCTGCCCCAACCTCTGCGTTTGACCCATCCCTGCGGTGCAGTCTTGGGGGCGGTACTGCGTTCATGAGTACCTCAGCGGTACCTTTGCCGAACCACTGTGAGAAGGAGAGAGCGTGTGAGTCTGTGATGTGAGTGTGTCTCTTATGGAAGTGAGAGCGGAAAAAAGTGTGTGTTCACATGAATGTGTGAGTGCGTGGTTATCTGCATTTTAATTTAAATTAAAATGAAACAAAAATACTATTTAGACTAAACAGTAGAAAAAAGGGCCTCGGTTCAACATGCAACAATAATAACTATGTAAAAACCTTATTTTGTAAATGTTAGTTGTGTGTGAGAGAGTAAAATATGACTCATAACGTTTTATGTGACAGTTTACATGTTACAGGTAGTGTGAACTGTTTGAAAAATGATAGCTCCCTGGAGATGATGACCATATTTGGAGGGAGTTTCCTGTTCCTGTGTCCTACAGCCTGAGTCCCAGCTGAGCAGAGAGAACGTAAATAGATAACATGGATTAAAGAAAATGCAACTCTGGCCGCATAAATTTGTAATGTAAAGACTGTCCGTCATTTCCCTTTGATTGGACACGGTTTTTAAAGCTGAGACATGGTATTAATAAAACACTCTCTAATAGAAATATCATTCCCCTTATTTTTCAATCAGCCACAGCATCAGGACTAAATCTCCAATGCGTGACTTTAATTAAAGATTGATGGGTCGGCCGTTCGTCTGAGGCGCCGTTGATCCAGTAATTAAAATGACAAAAAAGATTTATTTATAGAAATTTGGCTGAACTCTTTTCATTTTGCTGTCAGCGGAGCTGACTTTTTCCCTTTAATGAGAGAAGTAAGCAAATGTAATTTTCCCCTCTTCCTCCCCCTCTTCCTCCCTTCCTCAATCAATACTGCCACATCGGCATAAGCAGTTGTTCTTATTCCATTTGTGTGATTCTCAGACTCCCTTTTGAGTTTATCTGGCAACAAAGGCGGACATGTGAGAGATTCAGTTTCCCTTTTCCGAGGCGGACGTCTGCATATTCGGGGCCACAGCTTTCGTTGCTCAATCAAACTTTTTGGAATAAAAGAAGCAAAAGTTTGCCTTCCATTGACCTTAGATCAGCAGTAATAAGAAAAGAAGGAAATACAAACAAAATAGCTTTGCATTTTTATTTCGGTTCGTAATTATGCAGTCTCTTGGAGTTTGACAAGACCTCTAATGAGTTCTCCGAGGACTCCTGTTTTATTTGTTATTTTTAAGCTTGATTAAGTCCCATGTATTTAGCTAGCACAATTAAACCGAGAGGGGATACATTAGAAGCTTAACTTGGTTTGTTTCGTTCACATTCGTTTTTAGCACAGATTTAGCTGCTGTCAGCTAAGATTTTACCTAAAAGCTGCTCGGGAACTTTGACCCAAATAAAGTGAAGCGTAGAGTTAATTAGTAGAGCTGCATGCATTGTTTCTGCATCCACGTACCCATGTTTGCATGCATTGTGGTGGTGGTCCAGTGTTGGGATACTAACCTACGGACCAGGAAATTGTAGGTTCAAATCTGGTTTACATTTATGGTGTTTAGCAGCAAGGCGCTTAACCCAAAGCTGGTCCGCGGAGACTGTGCCTGCGATTAGGAAATGGAAGTTGGTCGGGAAAAATGCAGTTGTCAGGAAGACGATCTTAAACACATAGTACAGCTTTTTTCCTGTTTGATACAAAAGGAAAATCACCCGGTTCTCTTGCTCTGTGACTAATCTGCAGGAGACGTCTGTATAATCAACATCTGATATAACATAATTAATGTATGGTTCAAACCCCCATGTCATGCATTAATTTGACAATCTACAAGTTGTTAATACTGAAATAATATTTGGAATGCTTTTTTGAATGACTTTACTAGTTTTATTCTAGCTTTGTATTATTCTAGTATTATATACAGGTGTTTTAACGTTACATACAAACTCAAATTCAAAAACACATAATCCGTGTTGCATAAATGTCATTTTTGAAGAGGGGCACCGTAAGTTTTCTTGAAATGACCCCATTTTGATGAGCACAGAGAATTCTTCTGTAGTTTTTTCTTTCGCGTCACATCGTGATTCATCACGGTGGGAATCGGCGCTCGTGTTGCACGCTAATCTGATGTATTAATACATATGTTTACTCCAGCGGCGACACTGAATAAAGGCGTTTGAGGAGTATGAATAAGCCATTATTAACTCTCAGCCGCGCTTCAAACAATGAATCAGTTCCACTAAGTTCTGGGCCGGGTGAATTAATGACATAGATCCGGCATCGGTAAATTCCCTACAGACTGTGTAAAGCAGGCCGCTCTCCTCCGCCACCAAACATCCCTCATGCATTTCCGTGGCAAACGTTCGCCGTTCCTCTGCCCTGCGCTGTAATGCCTTTCCGCACCGCGGGCAGAGACGTGTTTTTTTACGCTCTGGTTTCTGACTCTGAGTGGAAGAGTAAAAGAAAGGTGGGCTGATAGAGGAAGGAGGGGGTCAAGAGAAGATGTATTAAATGATTATAAAGACTGATGGCCTTGCCTTTTTCCTAAAAAATGACTTTAATAGCATAATGGTCAAATGGCCTGTGAGGATGACAGAATTATTAAAAAGAGGAAGAAGGGGATGATTTTTTCACATTTATCAGACGCTACATCACGGCTTGGCGAAGTTTTGGAGAAATAAATGTAGCAGATTCCAGTGATGTCTGTTTTATTATTTCCTCTTATTAAAGGCCCCGGCTCTAGCGATCCCGACTTAATTTCGGCACGGAACGGGCAACCAGGAGCGGCGGGGAAAAGCCTGGTAGGATTTATATCATCTTTTCTTTCTTGTCTTTTTTTTTTTTTGCACCATCGTTGCTCGACTGAAATCGGGGTAATGCAGGCATCCGAGTTCACGTGCTGACCGCGGGGTGGAAGTGGAGAGAGGGGGCTCCCCATCGCTCTGGAGAAGAGATAAAAATATATTGTGTCTGATGATGGATGTCGTTATAAAGCGCACCTGCGATAAGATTCAGGTATTCATATTTTCCATCGTGTTAATACCGGGGGAAGATAAAGCGGAAAGACCCGCGCTACCGTCCACCACCTCCTCCTCCATGTCTCGTTCGGGCCGGCCCATTTTTCTGCGTCGCTGGGCCTTGTGCACCGCAGCGCTTACTGGGTGAAGATGTCACGATAGGTGCCGGCGCTGGACCAGAGCCTGGAGGAGATCTTAATAAAACTATAACTGTGGGGGTGAGGAAGAGTTAGGGAAGGGAAGGGGGGATGCACCAGGCCAACAGTAGACAAGACTACAGAGCAGGGAACCAAAAACATACTTCTTTTTCCATGGGACTTTATTCAGTGATTAGAGTTGTTGTGCTGAAATAATAAAACAAATCTCAGTATGTCCTTGGAGGTCAGAAAGTTAAGATGATTGGCAGATGGGTCTCGTCACCATAAGCTGTCCTCAGTGAATGGTGACGAGATGGCGCACTGTCACGCTTGGGTTTTCTTTGGGTGCTTCAGTGTTCTCCCACAGTCCAAAAGCATGTGCTACAGGTTGATTGATGACTAAATGTGACCCTCCACGGCAAAACCAGTCGCTTGTCGCAACAGATGTTTCAGAGAAAAACGAGCGTTTATGTTGCGTGGGGTAAAATTTTGTTTTTTGTTTTTAGTGTTTTGAAACAGTGGAAGGTCTATACTGTACTGTTGTGAATAAATTTTGCTGAAAAACTTACCCTTTCCATCCTAAAAACGTGACTTTCTTGAGGTGAGGAATTCAATTCCAGCAGAATGTTAAAAGTTTCTGTTTTGACCGCTCTACTTCAATATTTACGGTAAATCCACTGGTTGACTAGCGTGAAGATATTTCTCCTGAATCCATCTTCGTCTCCCGAGTTCAGTTAACCTAACGCAGGTAGGCTATCCGTGTGGCTGTGAATGCAGCGTAGGCTACCGTAAATACAAACGTAGCCGCGACCGCACCAAGCGTCTGTGAGTGCTACGGCGATAGTCAACTTCAAGACAGATTTCTCCGTTTCTCACTTGGCGTGACAGGAGAAACCCGACTCCTTTGAATGTTGATATCTCAGTCATATGATTTATTCGATATAGGTATCGTTTTGAAGCTTGGTTTATGCCCTTTCATGAAAACATAATAACTCAATTTTGAAAATTTGCGACAAGCGACTGGTTTTGCCATGGAGGGTCATATATTACACCAAGGCGTGTGTGTGTGTGTGTGTGTGTGTGTGGGGTCCCCTTCTCGCGCCTGTAGCCCCAGGATAGGCTCCGGTTCCCCGCGACCCCCAATAGTGATTAAGCAGTTTGGAAAATGAAACGAAATTTTGTCTGATCAACATCATTACTCATTAAGACCTTAATGCATGACTCGTTTTTGCCATTCTTCATCCAGAAAGGCCGATGTCCAGCAGGTTTCTATCATATTTGACTTAAGAACATTCATGCCACACTAGATGGGATGGATAAACAATCAGGATTGTGACTCTCCAGGGCCGGAGTTGACCACTCCCAGGCATAGACAATATTTTTAACTTTCTTATTTTCTTAATATACCGTCTCCCTGGAGTAAGTTGCCGTTAAGGGCCGTGTGGAGAGGCCCAGTGGTGGTAGTGCTGGAGGTTGGGTAGACCTGGATTTGCACCTACTACCTCTTGATCTATGGAGAAGTATCCTACAACTAGGCCACCACCTCCGAAGATGGGAGTGTGTCTGGTTTATAAACTGGGCAGTTGGCAGTTGATACTGCTGAGGTGCTTACGAGCAGGGTACCTTCCCTAAGCACTGTTGCCAAAAAGCTGTCCACTGCTCCTACACGGATGGGTCAAATGCAGAGGTCACATTTTGTTGTGGTGAAAGTGAAATGTGACCTCTGCATTTGACTCATCTGTAAAGGAGCAGTTGGGCAGCTAACATGGGCAGCACCCAGGGAGCAGTGCTTGGGGACAGTACCTCAGCGGTAACTTTACCGGCAACCTTCTGATCGCGGGGCGAATGCCCAATCGTTATGCCACCAACTGCCCAAACACCACCAATTGGTGGACTGTGTGCTGTGCTGTGTTCACAATGACAAATATTCACTCATGTAAATTTGCCTAAATGTATACACACTCATAGGTCTTTGAGCCAATGTTGCCGAACGTGAAAAGTCGTGGAACAAAAACAATGCAAGTTCACTCTCTCTTCCCCCTCCCTCATGTTTACGACTCTTCTTCTTCCGCTTCCTTTACGGGTCCCTCGCAGCGCCACCAGCAGCTGTGCGCCATAAACACTAATCCTCCCTCCTCACCTTCTTACTCCAGTCTCAGCTCTCCATCCACTCATCCGCATTCATGCCCCCTCCCTCCTCCCCAAAAAAAGCTGGCGCTTGCAGATGTGTGCCTCCGTCACCTGTGCCTCGTAACTCGCCCCCCTCCTTTGCGTTCCTCTTGGCTTGGGCTGGCGTCTGGTGAGGGGAGAGAGAGCGATGGCTCTCCGGGCACCCTCCTCCCCATCCTCCCTCCTCCTCCTCCTCTTCCTCCTTCTCTTTTCTCCTGGGCACCACACTACCCATAATTCCCGGCCTACTGGCATCCGGGGCCCAATTAGGACGCCACGTCCTATCGAGGAGCTTATTTCGCATAACCGAATAGAAATGAGGGAAAAGCGGCGTTACGTTTTAATAAAGCCGCTGCAGAGGGGGAATCGGGGGCGACTGGTCTGTTCCAGCCTTTACAAGACTGTCGGTGAGGTGATGAATACGTCTGCCATTATTTCATTTCGAGTGTCTTTTTTTTTTTTTCCCTTCTCTTGGCCCCCTCCTCCTTTACTGTCTCTGCAATTGATTCATTTTTGCGGTGGGGTTTCAGCTCAGGAGAGTTCCAGCACTCGTGTTTAGAGGTCATCTCAGGGTTACCTTCTTTGTTTTTGAAGTGCTTGAAAAGTATCATAGATATGATGCTGTTTTGATTGTGGATGAAGACGCGGTTATTAAAAAAATATTATGTTTTTGGACATCATTCATCTGTTTAAAAGCATGGCTTGGATGCACTTAACGTTGTTAAAAAGAAGTTTTCTCGGAATTTTTTCCCACTGCTTTCATCAATCATCATTATGACAAAATGAATAATTTAATTGCCTTGCTTGTAAAAAAAAAAAAAAAAATCAATAGCCCCCCCCCCCAACATTTGAGCAGTTTTTAGCTTTTATTTGTCCTCTAAAACTGTCTTTAGCTAAATGATACTGACCCTTTGAATCTTTTAACAACGCAATCAATAACGCGTGTTTATGCGAAGCTTGCAGAACCATCAGTTTGGGACTTTTTTTGAAAAAATATGCCTCTGGCTGCAGCTTGCTAAGTGCAGGGGAGCTAACACTAAATCTGGGGGAGTTAAAGTTTTACTGGGGCGTTATGGCTAAAAATGCCTTGTCAGCCATCTGCCACATTCCCTCCCGACGTCCATATTTCCAGCGCCGCTCAACTCCTGAGAGGGCGCGAACGGGGAGCTGTAGCGCCGCCACGGGACGGCCTCCGAGCGCCGCAGCCGTCACGGTCGAGGCCGCCCCCGTTCCTCCTAACGGCCGCCTTCGTGATTGAGAGCGCCCTCGGTGGCGGGAGAGCAGCGGGGAGCGACATCTTTGATGCTTCGTCTTGTTTATTGTGTTCCGACGTCCTTAATGACCGGCTCTGGCCCGGTGTGACAGGCTGCGGCGAATGCCATCCAAGTCTCCAAAAGGACGACATTTAAATAAATAAGTAAACAAACAGTGCGGCAGGTCGGGGCCCCTTTCCGTAAAGGCTGATCATGGCAGATTAATCAGGCTGCAGTTCACTGATCCAAAAAGGTTAGCCGGTCAGGGGCACAAAATTAGCCACTATGAACGTAGCCGCCGGAGTCGCTTTCAAAACTCTTCAGGATTGGGCCGAGTAATTAATCGAAAATTAATCAAAACATCATCAAATTGATGTTATTTGTGATTTTAAGAATTCAGGTTTTTTTATTCTGTTAATACTTCAGTGTGTATTCATGTACACTTAGAAACATAGTACGACTTGTGTTTTTTTTTCACGTAACTGCGCCCCGTCCAGTCTGAGTACATCTGTGTGTTAATTTAAAATCACAACGCTAGGGTCACAGTCCCAGCCACTAGTGTTATAATACAAACTCTGTCGGAGAGTATGAACCTCCAATAAATAATTGTTCATTCGTCGAGATAAAATGTTTAATCATGACATTTATTTGACTGCTTATCGTCTAGATGTACTTCAGGCCTGTCGGTGGAATGTTTGTTCGACAGCAGGAAAATTGACATCTTGTGCACCCCACAATCTCTCTCTCTCTTTTTCTTCTTCTTCTGCATCCCTCCCTCCCTCTCTCTCTCTCTCTCTCTCTCCCTCCTTCGCCCCCCTTGCCCCCCTTCCTCTCACTGTCTCTCTCACTCACATACACACTCAACCCAGTTCTTTGTTTCTCTCCGTCTCATCTACGACGGCTGGACTCCTTCCAAGTCTTCTAAAACGCGTCTTATCTACTTAAGCTTTTTGAGTGCTGATCAAAACCGCTCACATCTCGCTGTCTTGATGCGCCGGCCTTCTTTTTTTCTCTCCCACCCGAATCACTTTGATAAGTCAATAATGCTTGACTCTCCAACGCGAAGAACTAAGGCTATGATTTTAATTTAAATCTTCTCTCTTTTTTAAAATATGTAATAATTATTTGCATCCAAAAGGGATTCTTCTCTTTGTTGCCCCCTACAGGAAGCTGATGTGCTTATGAGTGTTTATTAGAGTTGTTTACCCACCAAAGTAAACTTTAGTGTGACCTCAGCTATGTACGGTATACATTGAGAAGAGATTTTAACAGGGTAAAGAAGAGGCAACATAAGATTTTTATTACATCAGAAGTTTAATATTACAGTTTCAATGTTTCTTTCTTAAGAGAAAAACTTAGAAAATGTTGGTGAATAAGGGCCAGTGGTTTTAATAGTCAGCTCTTCATCTCAGCTTACATGATGGCATTACAATCTGAAAAAAGGTCAAAAGAAGATCTATTGCAACTTTTTTTTGCTCTTACGTTTGATTATTTCCAGCTGTAAAAGAGCTCAGCTTCCATGGCAGTTCATTTAACTTATAATGTGGGTGAAGGTCCAGACGGAAGGAGCAGGCGGCCCCCTGAACTCCACCCAGCCGTCATCTTCTCGTCTAAATCCTTCCTGTAGCGCAGCGGGAGGTGCGGCTGCTTCTCCTGTCGTCCGGTGCACTCGGATCCCCGTAAAGCTATCATCACACTGCGCCTGTGTTTGTCTATAAATTTTAGCGGAGGGAGGGAAGGAGCAAACGAGGGAGGGAGGGAGGGAGGAAGCATGTACGTGGCGCGTCGGCCTAGCCGCCGTCGACAAAAAACACGCATGCCTCCTGCCCGAGAATTAGTGAGCTAAGCACTCGTAAATCACCAGGCCCTGTAGCGCTCTCTTCCTGTGGCAGTTAGCACAAAAGAGGAACATGGAGTTCACTCTAAAAGGGGTGGGTGGGGCGGCGGGGTCCTGGAGGTGTTTTTAAGTGTGTATAGTTATATAGTAATTCATATTTTTGTCTGTGTGTAAGACAAAATAGGTCTTTTGTTGTGGATCAGTCTAACCTCATGCTTTTAAAAAGTCTATTATAGCAAAACTGTTTTCATTGATCCCAACACTAATTTCTGCTCTCATGTCCATGGGAATTGTAATGTAGTTAGCATGCACTGCTACCTGAAAATTAGTGGAGGTGGAGCATTTATATAACCCCTACCAACGACTAGCTGCTGCTGTTTGTGGCATTCATTAGACTGTTATCCAGAGAGATTTATATTTCTGGTTTATATCTCGGCCAAGACCCTTGCTCAAGAACTCAAAGGGAAACTGGCAACCGGCGAGTATCTTAACATTTAGAACTCTGTTTACCATGTTGTGTTTTGTGTAACAGGAATAGAGCTCCAATGTTGGTTGGAGTCCCCACCCCAAAAAAAGAGCCGTGACATTTATTTGAGATCTGTTTTTTATTTCTCAGTTTGAGGATTTGAGTTTCAGCTCATGCTTGGACTCGCTCTTTGGTCATATTCCCACAGCCAGGATGAAGACACAGCTGAGATTGAGCGCTCATTAGTTTGACATGACACAAATGCAAGTGCTCAAAGCCAAGATGAAAGAGGACCCTAGGAAAGGGAATGTTAAAAATTGACCAAAAATACAAACACATGGGGGCTTGTGACGGATACCTGGCCGCTGTTCAACAGTCAAAATGCTTTGCCCTGTTGTGGTTTTGAACTTTGACGCCGAATTATTTTCCATCGTTTTTGTTGGAAAGCTGGAATGTAATGTTATTTAAAAAAGTCTGAAGGAAGATATTATCAAGTTTATAGTAAATGAGGAACATAAAAGGTACATTTTTCTTGGTTAGAGCAGTGGTTAAACCGAGAAGTTGTGGCTTAAAAAATTCCAGCAGTCGTTGATCTAAAGTAGATCTTAGGTGTTAAGGCATATGATCACTCCTGAGAGTTGAGACCAGATCTGATCCTTATCTGCTATTTAAAACCACATTTCCACAGTTTAACCGGTCTCATGAGCCAAAGTGAAATTCTCCAGGGCTAGCAAATTGTGGCATTAACACAATCTGCATACGTACATAAAAATAGCCAAATATACACATTTATAGTTGCATAATTTTAACAAAATGCTGCGTTCTCCTGCATTCACAAGTCCTTTCAAACCCTTCCAGCTTCAAAAGTGGGCAGTTGGTAGCGTAACGGTTAGGGAGTTCGCCCTGTGAACGGAAGATCACAGGTACAAAACCCAGACCAGTAAAGATACTACTCGTGAGCATGGTACCGTCCCCAAGCGCTGCCCATGTTACGACTGGGACAAATCCAGAGGTCACATTTCATTGTGGTCACAGTTACAAATAATCACTCACTTTTACTTTCAAAGTGTCCATCACCTCAACACATCTGTCTTCCATCATTTAGAGGCTACTCGTTGTTATTTCTTGCGTTTGTACGTATCTTTATCCTGCTGAGCTTACAGTCTTGCAACGGTCTGTTAGTTTGTATGTTTGTGTGTATGTTAGTTTGTGTTGCTGTGTGAGCATATGGTTTGGTGTGTGAGTTAAATCTGCTGTGTGTTAGTGTACATAAGTGTAATCTGGTGTTATTGTGTGTTAGTCTGTGTGTGTTTGTATTGGTGTGTGTCTGTTAGTGTGTATCTAGTGTTTAGTAGGGCTGGGTTCAAAAAATCGATTCACCGATCAATATCGATTCTCGTTCGAAAAATACAATATCGATTCAAAAATTCGTGGATCGATCTTTTCCTGCGGCTATGCACTACTTCTCGCCACCACGCAAGGAGAGCTATAAAAACGTGAGACCGGCGAAACCAAACCAAATAGAGCCATGGCTGAAGCTGCTCCGCTCAAATCACCGTCTGACCTAAAGGCCGATGTTTGGCAACACTTTGGTTTTAAAACAAGTTGTTTTATAACCAAGCAAAACTAGTATTGACGCAAAGAAATCTCTAAATAAATCGATATCGAATCGAATCGAGAATTGAATCGGATCATGACCTTGTGAATCGGAATCGAATCGATTCAGGAAATCAGCAACGATACCCAGCCCTATTTATTAGTGTTATTCTGTCCATGTGTGTGTGTTTATTTGTGTGTGTGTTTGTCAGGATCAGTTCTCACAAGTAAAAAATGTATTTACTTTGATTTTTTCTTTGGATTTGGTAATTAAGGTTGGTGTTAGGTTTAGGTGAGATTCTAGTATTATGTACAGCTAGTTGTTAAGTGAGTCTATGGAAGTGCCTCACAATGAAGCAAGATATGGCTGTGTGTGTGTGTGTGTTGTGGAGGATGTGCTGTCACTGCTTCTTGTCATGTGTCTGATAATTAAAAACCTGATTTATTGACGTGCGTCAACAGTCTCTCTCTCCCTCTTTCTCTCTGTCTGTCTGTCTCTCTCTCTCTCTCTGCTGTTTCTCTATTCTTCTCTTGGCTAAATTTATATGACAAAAAAAAGGGGCCCTGGTTTTCTCACCCCCGTCACCTCGTCTAATCCGACCCCCACCCCCTCCGGCTGGTCTGTCACTCAGCTGCTGTGGCAACCGGAGCAGACAGGGAACAGACCCCCTGACCAGCCTCACTTTGGTGCACTTTATTCTAATATTTATTGCCACCCGGAAAATAAGCGTCTTGGCGGCGGTTGGTGGCACAGCTGCTATGCACTGTGGGAAATAGCTACGAGTGAGGAACACTGGCATGGTCTTGTTTCGTAATATTTCACTTGATAACTTAAAAGGAAACTTATTTGAGTTCTAAACCTTGACTGTGTGACTGTGTCTGTATGGTGGGATGTACAGTGATGTGTAGTGAATTTTAGGAAGTCGAGTCACGCCTGACTCATCCAGTTGAACTTATCGTTTCCAGATTACAAGGACAGCCCTCCTGATGCAACTTGGGGTTAAGGGCCTTGTTCAGGGGTCACGTGGTGGCATTTTTATGCTCTGCTGAAATAGTATTCATAAACAAAAAGTCTTCACTATTATTTATGTGTAATTAGTCATTTCCACAGACATCAGATAATATAGTTCATAATTTAGCTTGTTTTCTGTTTATTAATGGTACTTTCAACAAAATTACAAGAAAATTTGATAGTTTGGATAAATGAAAGTCAAGTGTCTAAAAACAGAAAAGATCCTACAGTGGAGTTGGTGTTTTGCCCTCTAGAGGTCAAATGTCACAATGACAATATCTAATGATTATTATAAGTGCATTTACTCTGCTTCAGTAGGTAAAGTACTTGTATATTAACAGTTTGGGTTAATCGGAGGGTTGCCAGTACAAGTCGCAGGCGGGTAAAGGTACCACTGAGGTACTCATGAGCAGCTACCATCCTCAAGCCCAGCTCCACGGTTGCTGCCAAAAAGCTGCCCTCTGCACCTTCACGGATGGGTCAGATGTAGAGGTCACATTTGGGTGTGGTGCACTGTGTGCTGTGCTGTGTTCACAATGACAATCACTCTCTTAAATATAGTATAGTGTAAAGATATAGTATGAGAAACTATAAAATATTAATTAGTATTGATTCTCCAGTTGATGTTTTTATCTGGATGTGTCGAGCCTGTGTTGTTTGTTGCTCATTTTTCGTCCTATTTCATATCTGCATTCTGTTTTAAAATATATTGCTAAGATGATGAAAAGGCTGTACTTGATAGCATAGTTTTGTTGTATGATTTTAATAGATTTCATTATTTTATTATGATTATGAACACCAATACGGAATTAGCATTTAGGCCATATCATCTGATAGTATCGACATGCTCATTAATCGATCCAGCTCTTCAACCTCATGGTCTGTTATGATAAATATTCCATATAAAGGGAACACCCAGAATTGGATCAAGCTGACATTCTTAGACAGACAGACAGACAGACGGTCGGACAGACAGAGGGACAGGCAGGCGCATGGTGGAGTTGTGGATGTGTATGATGTGGATCCTGCTTTCAGACAGACAGACAGACAGACAGCGAGGGCTAGATGAGGTTTGTGTGTGTGTGTGTGTGTGAGCGAGGCCTGAGACGGGCCTGCACGATGCTGCTGTCAGCTCATCAGGCTGCTTGGGTCCGGCCTGCTGACGGGCTCCTGCGCCGGGCCCCGGGCTGATGACACCTCCCCACTCTGCCGTGACAGGCGTCAGGAAACACTCGGCCCTGCTCAGCGTTCACGCCGCCTAACGCTCGCCCGCATACACACACACACACACACACACAAACACACTTCACATACGCACACCTGGACCCGTAAGCAAGTGCGTGAGCCACAGACGAGAGCGCGCTGTGTACACACACACACACACACACACACACCCCTGTACCATATGCAAGTGCGTGAGCCTCAAGCTGTCGCACACAAATATACAGACACACCTAGAACTGCAGGCAAGCGTGTGAGTCCCAAGCAAGAGCACACAAGAACAGTGATGCACAGCTCTGTAAGCAAGTGTGTGAGCCACAATAGATGGAACCGAAGTGTACGTACAGTATATGTGCGTACACACACACACACACACACACACACACCCTAGATCCTTTAAACAGTGATTCTTGATCTAGATCTTTACCACCACCCCCTAGACCGTAAAAATACGTAATAAACGCACCGCAAGTAAAATATGAGAGTGTGTGCTAAGGATCGACCGATTATCGGCCAAACCGATTATCAGGAGCCAATATTGGGTATTTTGCCGATTGTCAATTAATTTTAAACATCACTGATATTAAGCAATTACAAGGTTTTCTACTCTGGCTCCACTGCTGTCTGTGCTGTTTGCCCTCGACTCACTGCTTCATTTAATTTTCCGCCCACAACAGTCTCTGATTGGTTATATGTCACACACTGTTTAGTAGCCTATCAACGCTTAAGCCTCATCTCTCATACCAGACTTAAACACGAGTGCACCGTGAAGGTCTGAGAAAGAGAATAGGAGAGAGGACAGTTTCAGCTGAGCTTGGTGTTTGTAAAATTCAAAATTGCGGCACATTTTTAATTAATTAGTTTATTTATTTTTGCGTATCGGTTCCAAATAGTATTTATTGCAGATACGCACACACACACTGTACTGTAGACATTCACAATGTATGTGTACTCAGTCACACACCCAGACCTGTAAGCAACTGGCACACGAATATTAGCTGTCCTGATTCTGTATACACACACACACACACACACCTGTAGGTAAGCACATGGTCTGGAAACAGGCAAACACTCACAAGGATATAAGCAAGTGGCACATGCATATGTTCACTCCAAATTATACACGAGAGTCTGTAAACAGATCTTTTATGAAATACATGCACGTGCTTGCCCCAGGACCACTGGCTCACACACACCTGGACCCATAAACAAGTGCTCCCACCAGGACTGCATGATTGTGCGTGGACTTTACAACTCACGCACACTAACACGCCTCCACCGGCACCTTTTCTGCTTCTTAGGCTGAAGCTGTAACTCACAGTTCCATTCTAGCAGTGAAACGATAAAGCAGCGTCCAGCAGGCGTTACACCGCCACACTTCAACCTGCTGCTCGCTCTAGCGCCAAGGTGCGAGGAGCCGGGAGAGCGGGAGATGGTGTGATGGGGACTCCAGCATGGCGGCGTGATAGCGGTGAAGTAAACGAGTTGTCAGTGAGGAATGTCCAGAACGCACTGCTCCTCTGCCAGCGACGCCAAGGACGCACACACACACACACACACACCAGCTTATGTTTGGCTAGGGAACTTTGGCTGGGCATTTACCAGCTGTCTCTTTAGCCATCACTCAGACGCTGTTAGAGTGTGTGTGTGTGTGTCTGTGCGCATGCTTCTTTGGTGCCAGAATGTGTCTGCTTGCTAAGATGCACACTTCACCTTCTTGGAGGCCAGCAGATGTTGAATGCTTGGGGCCATCTCTCTCTCTCTCTCTCTCCCTCCCCTTCTCTTTCTTTTTGCCACTCTTTCTTTTTTTTCACCTTCTCTTGCACTCTCTCAAGATTGCCTGCTTTTTCACTCTTTCTCCTTTCTCGTCTTGTTCACTCTGTTCTGTCTCTCTGTCTTCATCTCCCTCTCTGTCTGTGTCTGTTTTTCTCCAACCCTTTTCTTTCTCTTCTTTAACTCCTCCCTCTCTTCCCTCTCTTCGTCTGTCTGTCTGCATCTGCCATTTATTAATCTCACCCCTCTCTCTCTCTCTCTCTCTCTCACTCTCTGTTATTGGTTCTCTTTTCTTCTCTTCACCCTCTCATACTCTCTCTCTTCTTTTGTCCTGCCTTTAAAGACGCTATCTATTAGTTTATACCTGCCATCTATCAATCTCGCCTCTCCTTCTGTTTTCTCTGTCTGTGTGTCTCACCTTTTCTTTTCACCGTTCTTCTTTCTTTTTTTCTCCTCCTATTTGACTTTCTCTTCGCCCTCTTGTTCTGTCTGTCCTCTCTTTATCTCAGTCATCTTTCTCTGCCATCTATGTGTCATACCTTTTCCTCCTCTTTTTTTCTCCACCCTTTTCTTTGGCTTTTTTTTTCCTCCTTTCATATTCTCTCTCTCCCTCCCTCTCTTTCTTTGTTAGTCTGCATCTGCCATCTATCAGTCTCACCTCTGTGTCTCCCTCTATCTCTCTCTCTCGCTCTCGCTCTCTGTGCGTCTGTGAATCTCACTATCCACGCCTTTTCTTTCTCTTTTTTTCCCCTCCTTCTTTTTGACTCTCTCTCTCTCTCTCTCTCTCTCTCCGACCCAAAGATGAGCCTGATTCGTTTTGGGAGACGTCCAAGAGGCAGAACGAACGAGGGAGCGTGGGGAGGAATGGGAGAGAGAAGAGAGGCATGAGAGACTGAGAGAAGAAGAGAATGAAAGACGAGGAGGGAGGGAGAGAGAGAATGAGAGAGAAGCACCCCACGGCGCGAGGCAGAATGGGTCTGTGTAGATAGGGGGAGATTAGCCAGCCGCCGCTACGCGGCTGGCCCGCTTTTATGGCTGCTAAAGCCTCTGGCAACTGCTGAAGCCACTCGCCTCCAATCCCGAAGGCCCGGACGCTCACAACCACCAAAAAAACAGAAAGAAAGACAATGGGGAAGAGGAGGTCAGTTACACGTCACGTGAATCGGCTTCCCTCCCCAATGCACAACGTATCCAACAAGACGTAGCGCTACACCACTAATGTTGACAAGCAACACAGTTCCGCCAGAACGTTAGGTGCACAGTGACAGCATTTAGCAGACCCTCTTATCCAGAGCAGCGGTGCTTTACAGTCCTTCAGTCTGTAAAGCTAGACCTAAATCACTTACTGTCATCCAACTAAGTTACTGCCAGCTGAGTTACATACCTTAACAAACCTGGTTAGGAAGACATCAAGAGTACTCGTTAGTGCGTGAGTTTTGATGCAGGTCTTCCTCTTCTTTTGAAGATCGGTGGTTCGAGATAAAGCAGCACTTGACGCCCTGAGAGAAGTAACATCCTGCTTGACGCGTCTTATTTTGTTAAATGTCTTAAGCGATTAAAGTGTTGTTGGCGGCAGTTTGAGCTTAAATCGAAAAAGAAAAAACACAGTGCTAGGGTTAAGGTCAGTCACGTGAGTGAGTGAGTGATTATTTGTCAGTTTTTTCACATTAAAATCCCTAAACACTTCTTTTTTTTTTTTTTTTTATATTTGTTTTTAAAACAAAATAAACAAAAAAATTTTTCGCGTGGGTCTTTTTGTTATGGGTTCCCATTTTGTGCTTAAATGAAACGTTGAGAAAGCGGATAACGCTCCTATTCCGTCTTGTTTTTGTATGTATAATATTATGACCCGGAAGTGACAATTGCACCTGGTCAATCAAAAAAAAAATCATTTTGGTTCTTCGGCAGTAAGAGAGTTACTCTTTTTCACCCCAACACAATTCCATGCGTAAAGGTCATTTCCAAGTCATGCCACTTCCGTTTGATGAAAGCACAAAAGGAGTATCCGTGCACATTTCCTGTTATTTCCATTTTCTTATTTGAGCAGAAAATGTAAAATCAGGAAACAATGCGTGGCTCGCTCCGACAAGGAGTGTGCTTTCTGATTTCATGTTGGTTCTTTTTTCGTTTTGGTTTTGGAAACAAATATTGAAAAAGACACACATGCTGACAAGTAACACAATTGTGCCAGAATGTCAGGTGTATCGAATGTGGGACGTGTTCTATTTCATTAAACGTCTTAAGCTTTTAAGGTTTCATCGATGCGACGCCCACTAATGCTCGCTGGGAGCTGCCGCGCCAAAGTCCGACCCGCTCGAATTCTTCCTCAATTTGTTGCCCGCTTTTCACAAATCGTTTTAGTCTTGGCGTGGCCATCTTGGCTTTAAAGTTATTAGAGCTGGTTGTGTTGCATTTCTTTCAGGCCTGTTGCGTGTGATTTGTCAGATTACAGCAGGAGATTAGATCAGAATATCCTGACTGGATTGGGAGGCTGTCACAAGCTATGCTGAGAGAACGGCAGCGCTTGCCACAATGCGTTCTGGACCGCATCAACTTTCACTGTTCAAACATCTTCAGTGTGTATTTGTGTGTTGCTGTTCCGTTCCAGCATCATGCAGGTGAGCCAAAGCTTGAAGGGACATTACTACTGCTAAAATATAAGAAGACATTTGCTAGAATTATAGGGTTTCTGTCAGCTGTCATTCAGGGCTAGTTCAGTCACAAGCTGTGAATCCTTTTTTTTCATTTATTTTTCACATTTAAAACCAAAAGCCAAAGAAGGAAAACAATAAAAAGCGTATTTTTCAACAAGTCATTTTCCGATTTCCCATTTTACTCACTTAAAAACAAAACTGCACACTGTTTAAGACACAAGAAGCATGAATCAGGAGAGACCGCTGGAATATGAATGCATGTGAAAAATGGGAAATCAAAAGACATGTGGTTTTTGGTTTTCATGTGGAAAAACGAATGATACACAGATTCAGTCACATCAGCATCTGTCTACTTCCCATTTAATATTCAATCAAATATTTTGTTTATCACACACAACCATACACTGTATGATTTGCGTGTGTAATATGATTGTGCGTCTATGATTGTCTAAAGTGAGGTTTAGAATAAATATATAGAAATATATAAATAAGATAGAATGAGCAGAATGAGCGAACACGGAACCAGAAATTGTCCAACATTGCATAATAACTGACGTTAATGGGGTGCTGCCGATATACTGCTGTGTTACAGGGATGTGAGGTTGGGATTGGGAAGTGACCAATCCAAGTGTTGCCTGGACGGCTTGCCGGAGGTTGCTGCTCCTCATTGTTGTGTTAGCTGTGAGGGAGCGGAGATGTAATAGGGATGAGTATTAATATTGTCATGTTGATTTTTGAGATGTTGATCTCAGCGTGTTGAAACTTTAAGACATTTAATGCACCTGGTCAAAAAGTATAAGAGGACCACACTTTTGCCTACCCAGTAAAAATCCAGGGTTTTTTTGATTACACACATTAGCAAGTACCTTTGGTCCTGTGAACAAAACTGGTGTTTTTACCAAAGAAGGTAAGTGGTAACAAGAAAGATACAAAAATGTGAACCTGTACGAAAAAGTCTTCTTGAAGTTGGATCCGGTAAGATTGTGTTTTTCCTAAAACCGAACATTACTGTGTATGTTTTTCTTTGAACAGACATCAGTCTGTGTTGTGTCTCATTTTGCTTGGTTTTGTTCTAGCCAGACAAATAGAACTATGTCAGAAGTCACGTCATGGTTTTAAAATAAAGGCTAAATTAGACTAGGTTTGGAAGCACCATTAATCCAGCTTTAATAGTTGTACCATTTGTGTTCTATCCAATAATGTACATTTACATTTATGGCATATAGATGATTCTCTTACCCAGGAGATTTTTCATGCTTTCCTAAAAACCAGGTAACAGCTTAAAGAAGAGATGCGTAGAATACAAATTTTTATATATGCATATAGACTAAAATTCAAGATAAACTCTTAGCTTGATTTAAAATCTGCAGCGATAATATTTTATAGGGCATTTTAGCCAGGGGCAGTTGGAAGCGTAACAATTAGGGAGTTGACACTGTGATCGGAAGGTTGCAGGTTTAAGTTCCGGACCAGAAAGAGTACCACTGAGGTAATCACGAGCAAGCTACCGTCCCCAAGAACGGCTCCCTGGGTGCTGCTAAAGCTGCCCACTGCTCCTTCAGAGATGGGTCAAACGCAGAGCTCTCATTTCATTATGGTGCACTGTGTGCTGTGTCGTGTTCACAATGACAATCATTCGCTGAATAACGAGGACATTTACATTTACAGCATTTAGCAGACGCTCTTATCCAGAGCGACTTACATTTCCTAATTTCAGGGACAGTTCCCCTGAGAGCAACTTAGGGTTAAGGATCTTGCTCAAGGACCCAATGTTGGTAACACCAGAGGTCGGATTCGAACCCACAACCTCTTGGTCCAAAGGCGAGTGTCCTACCACTAGGCCACCAACGTCCTTTACATCTCCTTTAAGAGCCTTTCCCAGGGGGGCAGTGGTGGTAGTGCGGGAGACAGACTCGAAGCCATGACTTCTTTTGTCTATAACCACGCGTCCTTCTCCTAGATCACCTCCCAAAAATGAGTACCAGATTGTGACCGAAAAACAGACTCAGCTGACATCTGGCATGAGATGTTAAGTGAGTGAACTAAATGTAAAAGTTGGGTGTTAATTTATGTTGTCCTTGTGTGAAAAGTCAGTTGCAACAATGCCATATCCATATACTGATCAGAGAAGGTCTGAGCATGTTTGTTCTACAGATAATACAGCTGCAGTAAGAGTGACGGAAATCAGTCTTCTTAACTGAATATGACGGCTCATTCAGAAGTGTCAGTCACACTGTTGCTAAACACTTCATTTCTCTAATTAAATCTTCCTCACATGCCACCTGTCGTTGTTTACTAATAACCATAATAATCAGTTTTTATTATTAGCATTAGCTCTGTCGTTTCTTCATGTTTTCATGCTCTAACTAGAAACATGTTCAAATATGACATTTCACTCACAGACTTCTAATAATCTGTAAATGTCTCATTCTCCATATTTAGGTACAAAATGAATATCATTATATAGTTTTAATGGATAATTCTCCTGTTCATATCTTTGTCTTTCTTTTAGCATTTACGAGACAGCCTGCAACGATATGTTCTGTACTAGCGAACTTAGAACTAATCCCCTGGTATCTCTCTTTATTCATATCAAGTTTCAAATTTGATCATGACGAAGGGGAAAAAGATGTGTGTATATATAGGAACTGATCACATTTGAGTTTTTTTTTTTTCATAAACACTTTAAATATATCACTTGGAGATTCATATTAAGGCGTCATGTTAGATGTGTATGTGTGTGTGTGTGGGGGGGGGGGTGGAGGCCAGATGACAGAATTATTAATAGATATTTTAATTATGCTGTAGTTAGCCTCAGGCATCAAGGCCTTCAGTAGAACACGCTCACATTACAGAACGCTCTGACAGACCGGCAGGCGTGATGGATCAATTGAAGATTCATCAAATCTCTGTCCACAGACACGGGGATACGCAGGCGTGGAAAACACACACACACACACCACACACACACACGCACACCTCTTTCTGTTTGTCTGTCTCTCATTGTCATACACTAGCACACCTCAGTGCTCATGTTTGCCGTGGTGCATACTGTATGTCCTGAGTGTTTATGGTGTATCTCATGGTTTTACACCACATTAATCTTCGGTCTGATGCTGCTTATTGTATCATAGCTTGTGCTGCTTTATACCTTTGATCAGCATTTTCTAGGGTTTAGCTTCCAAAAAGCATTTTAGCCCAGTGATCATGATGTCAAAAATAATTAACGTTGTGTGGCCAGTGGTGGCGGTATAGTGATATTATTCGTCTTTGTGAACAAAGTGCACCACAACCAAATGTGACCTCTGCATTTGACCCATCTGTGAAGGAGCAGTGGGCAGCTGTCGTGGGCAGTACTTAGGGAGCAGGTCTTGGGGATGCTTTATTCCTTTCTAACGGGCGGTGGAGAAGTCCGTTGGCTGATTAAGTCTCTTAATTGGGCTCGGCAGATCAGGGTGGAGGCAACGATGGTGCCGAGATTAAGAAAAACAGTTTTTCCTTTTTTAAAAAAAAATAAACCTCACCATTTCTGCCGGGGCTGTTATCTCATTACCGATAATAGGAAATATTCTCTCCATTCGCTTCTCCAAAGGCTGTCCGCCGATAACGGAAATTCCGTGTTCGCACTACCTCCTCTTCACAGAATACAGATCTTTACCAGTTTCTCCATTTGCCCAAGTGCAATTAGCGTCAGTCCGGATGACCGAGGCTGGCTCGGATACTGATCCGGGTTCGGTTTTGCGTTAATGTGGCGCTGCTCTGCGTACAGTCTGCCAGTGGGAGGTGACCATTTTTGCTAAGAGGAGAGAGTGTTGGGGGGCATGGGGGGTGGGTTGGTTTGGGCTGAATGACAATGGGAAACTGATTCACCCCAGACCTGCTAAGTGGGTGCAAGTCTGGGTCATGGGCAAATGGGCGGAGCCTGGCGTTCATCGGGAGGTCACAAGAGCTCCATGGCAACCGAACAAACAATCCCAGAAGCACCCGTCACACAAACTGCGGAATCTACGCTGATTCGGAGGGGGGCTTCAAAGCGAGAAGCGATAAAATCCAATGAGAGCTCATGAGTGTTTGTCGTTTTTGGAGGAACGTGACATGAGCATGTATTTGGAATACGAAAAGGGGAATTATTGTGTGAACGATGCTGCCGAGCGTAGAGAGTTTGAGTTGGCAGCTGAGAGAATGGCATCAGAGAGAAAGGGAGGGAGGGAGAGGTGGAGGGAGGCAAGCGTTGAGGGCGGGCAGATCCTTCATTACGGGAGAGAGGAAAGCATTTGTGGATTTGGACATCGGACAAGTCTGCTATTACTGCAGAAAAAAAACGACATGATCAATGGAGAGGAGAAGAGTGATCTCTGTCAGCTGCAGGGTAATCACACACAGACACACAGTTTTGTTTTGTCTTTGTTTTTGTCTTGTCTTTGTCAGGTAGTTTCATTGACTCCCTTAATATCAAATCATGGTTTTAAAACCAAAAAATACCTGCCCACACACACACACACACACAGCTGCGTCTTGCTGTCTTAGTGAGGTTGTTTCATTAGACAAGATTTTGGATGAACACAAGGAAATAAATAGTTTATACATCCCCATCGTGGGGCAGTTGGTGGCGTTACGGTAGCGCGTTCGCCCCGTGATCAGAAGGTCGCAGGTTCGAATCCAGGGCCGGTAAAGTTACCACTGAGGTACTCATGAGCAAGGTACCGTCCCCAAGCACTGCTCCCCGGGCGCTTGTTCGCTGCCCACTGCTCCTTCACGGATGGGTTAAATGCAGAGCTCATATTTAGTTGTGGTGCACTGTGTGCTGTGCTGTGGTGTGTTCACAATGACAAATAATAATCACTCACATTCAGATCAACACACACACACCCTGTCATGCTTTCTTTGTGAGGTCCTTCCACTTACTCACATAAAAGCCAGATGTAAATAATGCCACAGCAACACCTAACCCCTACCCTGACTTCAGTCAGCAAAAGCAAATATTTTTCCTTTTTCAAACAAAACCTACAGCTTTTGTATAAATGGATTTTTCTTTGTGAGGACTGACCCACAAAGCCACAAAAACTGGACAAATCCCAGATATTCCTCTCTTTTTGGGGATAATCAGGTCCTCACAAATACATAAAACACACACGCACGTGGAGCCAGGCTACTGAGAGCACGAACACGTACTACACACACCCACTGACACACACAGATGGAGCAGAGACGGAGCATGACATTTAAAGGGAAAAAGCTGACATTGAGTCCATCACTGTCACCCGGGCTGCCATAAAGCAGCGGCAAATATTAAAACATTTTTCATCTGCGCCGCATTATTGGCACCAGAAATTGTTTTCCTCTCGGTCTGATATTCGCCTGAACCGCCGCCGCGCCTCCCCCGAGACCGCAGGCTGTTACCGAGGCCTCCCAACATATTGGCAGTTGATGGTGGTTTTCATGTACACTTGCCACTCACAGAGTCCTTAACCTCCTCCCCCTCCGCCAGCCGCCTCCTTAATGTCGCCTAATATCCCCCCTCGCTTCACTCTGCCTCCACCTCCCTCACACCTCCCAAACAGCTTCACTCCGAATTTACTATATGTACGAGGTTTGCCGCTAATGACTATTTGTATTTCAATTAATTGATTAATTGACTGATTATCATAGAAATATTCATTTTCAGTATGCATGCTTTTTAATAACGCTGATCACAATTAACACTTCAAATGCAATTCTGTTCTCCTGCTACGCCATAGTCCACGTCGACGAGCCTCGGCAGCCCTTAAATTGTACAATGAATTTATTCCCCACGTTTGATTTGATTGTATCTTTTGATTTGAGCTTTTTTTTCCCCCACTCTTTTTATAGATCAAATTTTATTAAGGCTTTTCTCCCTCTCCTCCTTCTCGTTTTATAGAAAGCGCTCGTTCATCCCGGCCTCTAACTGACATGTACTTGATTAAAATCGTTTTTTCCTATTGCTTCCTTTTCTCCTCGTCTTATCATATCCCTCACGTACCTATCGGGGCGTCCTGTTTACACACACAAACACAAATTAAATTCATCCGTCCTGGCCAAACGTAATCAAAAGAGCCATAAACGCCAATCACCGTCCTGACTACAAAGCAGAGCCGAGCTCCTTTTAACGAATGCAGATATTTAAAAAGGAACAACACAAACCTGATAATCACGTCTCTTTGATTAGTTCCTGTAATTATCCACATTAATTGACATTTAAGAAAAGGAGAGCCGTTTTCGGCACAAGCTCGTGGAGATTTAACCCTCGCCGCTGCCACCGAGCTGCTGTTTGTGTGCGCTTTCTGAGCGAGGACGCGATGCGTTTTTCTCTCGTCACCTGGCACTTGGCGCTCGTCTCTTTCAGGCCTCCAGGCACTTTTAAGGGCACAGTGAGGTATTTGCCTCTAATGTGCAGAAACGAGGGGCCCAAATGGTGTTATTACAGCGGCTCCCTCAGCAGAGACGGTGCATCAGGTGAAAACGCAGCGCAAAACGAAGACGGTGATTGTTCTGGGAGCACAGCGCTCATTATTCAACAAACACACACACACACACACTTTCTCTCCTCTCTGTCTCTGTCTGTCTCTTCCTCTCTAGCTCTCTCTCTTTCTCACACTCTTTATCTACGAGTGTCTCTTTCTCTTTCTTTATATTTTTAACTTACTATCTTTATCCTACATTCTGTCTCTCTTACACACCTCTCTCTTACTTAGAGCTGAAACAATTATTCGTATAACTCAAATAATTCGATTACAAAAAATGGTTGAGGCAATTTTTCCAGAATCGAAGCTTCGTTTAATTCATTGCACTCTCTAGTGCATGCGCCGCTTGTGTTTCACACGGATGCTTATTGATGATGCACAATGTTTTTAGAGACGCGATCAAGACGAGACCTGATCCCTCAGTATGTGGAAGTTATTCAACTTTCAACTCAGCAATAAAACAATGTTCTTTTATTGTTCTTTTAGTTCTTTTATTTGACCTAAAGCTAAAAAAAAAACGAGTCAGTTTTCATCAGAAATGTGCTGATTTCATAACTATGTCAACATTTACACATCAAACTATGAGTAGTGCAGGGCGTCCTAAATACAACAACATAAAGCATGTATTGCTAACTTCTACTCACACACTAGAACAAGCCTAAAAACAAATGTATTGTCTTTTTAAAAATAATAATTTATCCGATTATTCGATTAAACGATAAAATCGCTAGAATACTCGGTTACAAAAAGAATTGATAGTTGCAGCTCTGCTCTTACTATCTCACTGTCTGTCTTTCTCTCTTTGTTTCTCACACTGTCTCTCTCTATATTTCATATACTCTGTCTGTACATCTCTACCTCTCTCTTTCTCAAACTCTTTTCACTGTCTGTCACTCTATCAAGCTGTCTGTCTATCCTTCTATCTATTGCTCTTTCTCTCTCACACTCTTTCCCCACTTCTCTCTTGTCTTTTCCATCTCTCTCTTCCCTCTTAACACCTCGCTTTTTTTACCTCACCCTTCACACACAAGCCTACCACACACACACAATGATACACACACACACACACACACACACACACACACACACACACACAACACACACACTGTTGCTAAGGCCTTTGAGGTGGCACACATCACCAAGGATCACGTTGCACACTCCTCCCTCCTGCCACGTCGGCCTTCAATCCATCAGCCGCGACGTGTTTTTGTCCAGCGTGTTCTTAAAAGTAGCTACTGCTTGTCTCTTGAGATTCAGTTAACATCATTTAGAGCAGTGGTCAATCAGGAGCAGCGGTCAACAGACCAGCAGCATGATGTTACAGAACAGACTTCTGCATGTTGGAGCTGCTTGCTGGAACCCAGGGAGAGGAGCACAGAGGGGAGCGGAAAACCAGAAAGTGAAAGACAAGGAAAATGAGGGGTGTCTTGTTTCTTGTTAGCAAAAGAAAAGTGTGTGTGTGTTGGGATGATGTCCTACCCTTTGAATCAGTGTATCTCCTGCAGCGCAATAGTTGTCTATTGCGCAGGATAGATGATGTTGTGGGCAAATCGCATTACACTCGTCCCCTGGAGCCTGCCAGTTGTTAGTGCAATAATCGGTCATTGTTAGCCGATCTGCGCCTTAAGATTTAAAGCCGTTCTCCTGCACAACTCCATCCAAACGCAGACCACAACAAACGCCACTCGAAGCTGGCAGGGTAAAGATCCTTAACTTCAGACGCGCGGGCACCTAGTGATGATGCTCGGGGTACTGCCTTGTGTGGAATTTCTCAAAATGTTACAAACACAAACCATCAAACAAAGCAGCATTTCGACTCCTTAACATTAAGCACTGTCCTACAATAACAACTTTATTCTTGGTAAAGCTGTGTTCCCAGGACTGGGTCTGGGTCTAAAATGAAAACATAACTTCAATCGACAAGAAGTTTTGACTGATATAGTCTTGAAACCTTTTGAGAACCACAATAAAATGTTCTTTTGTCACATAACCGTCTCACAAGTACAACATGTAGTGAAATGTACTTTGGTTCTGCTATAAGATAAACTCAATTAAGGAAAGAGAAATAAGAAACAAATGTAAAATTAAAATGAGAAATCTATGAATATAGTGCAGTACTTGCAACAACTTGAAACAGTTCAGGCTTTCCACAGATTAATCTGGCAGGAAAATTCTGGCTCATGTTTGAAGATGTTTTTAAAAGTTAAAAAGTGATTGTAAGCGTTTACATGCATATAATGTCTAATACCTATGTCCTGTAAGGAGAGGTTATGCAACGCCTTTTTCTTCACAGTTTCTATATCTATATCTAGGATTATTAAAAAAAAACATTTATTGTTTGTCATTTTTAAATTCTATCTTGATTTGATTCTTTTGGCCTTAGGATCGGTTAGGCTATGTTTCATTATATTGTATGTATAATCTGTCTATGTGGACAGGATTTTTAATCTTGAAAATCTTGCATCATCATATAACTGATGAGGGCGTTTGGATAAATTCAATTCCAAAACATGCCCTTGAGTACAATGTTTGTTTCTTTTTAGTTTTTTTTTTTTTTTTTCTCAAAAATCAATTCAATTCAACTCTTCAAATTGCTGATTATTAATGATCATCTGGATTGTTGCTATAAATGTACATATATTGTAGTCTCTTATTTTTAACACTTATATTAGCTTTGATATCATATAAAGGTAGTATGCATATACTCAACATGCAAGTTTAAAAACTGTCGTTGTGTATTCCACAAGGCTCTGTCTTCCTCTCCTCCCTCTCCCTCACTGTCTCTGTTCTGCTCTTTCTGTGTTATGAAACACATCCAGAGGCGATGAGCGAGACCACACAGGGAGGCAGAACACTCGCATGCTCTCTCTCTCTCTCTCCATCTCTCTCTTCTGCCATCTGCCGGGTCATTGCTATGATTCACCTGTCACGACAGCCCTGTCAATCAATCAGTATGCTGGGTCAGTAGAGGAGAATTTCATTAACGCCATGGCAGCAGGCGAACGCCACACACTCTGGCTCAGCCCAAAAAAAAAAAAAAAAAAAAATGAAGGGACCAAACTTAATCACGAGGGGTCGCGTTAGGGAGTGGGGAACAGATTAAATTACCATGGTATTAGATACGGGAAATGATTTTTTGTCAAAAACCATCTTACTGTACTATATGTTAATTATGTATTTCATTAAGTAAGTGGATTAGAGGCAGCGCTGATGGAATCAGTCTGAGCAGGACTGGACCAGGCAGACCAGAGACACGAACACACGCACATCACATCACACACACATACTCTCTAACACACACACACACACACAGAGACGTAGGGAGGGGGAGAGAGAGAGAGAGGTCAGACACTCTAAAATGAGAAGGCTAAGGAGGAGTAAGAGGCAGTAAAACACCACGTAGCGACACTATGTTTAGTCACAAACTCTGACTGAGCCTTTTCCAAACGGCACTAAATAAGCGGAGACTTCAGAACGAGGGACTTTGTCTTTCAGCATGTTTGAAGGCAGTGGAAAAATAGTTTAAAAAGGTGTAAAGATTGCAGATCGGCAATAACCTGCAGCAACTTAAGGAAAATTCTTTTTCTGATGTCTCATGCAATGTTAACAGTTTTCAGTATGTAAATAGCAAAATTTCCATAGTGAAATAAAAAGCAGCAAGTAAATGCAAACCAGAACAGGAACACACACAATCATTTTCTTACATTGATACCCTCCACGACATACAATAATAAAGTCCTAGTTTATTTCCATCTGTTAATGTTCCATAAATCTTTTTATTTTGCAGGGTTTACGCCTCTAACATGTTTTAATGAACGTGTTGATTTTACGATGTACAATCTGATGATTTAATTAGATGACTGAAACTTCAATTAGAGGTTAAAAGCCAATGCACAGGTGTGAAGAGATGCATGAGGAATCATACAAGAAACAGAGTCCAGTCAAGTTGAGTTCCTAAATCCACTTTTTTGCAGTCCTGAGTTTCGTCATTTGAAGTTATCTTTAATATAGTCTCACTATCTCTCGCCTCCTCTCATTCTCGTGAAATCAGTCTCGTGTATTGTCTCGTCTCCTGAGCTGAGCGTCTTGTTACAATCCTGTCAGATTTCAAGGCACTCGAAGACGGCTTACAAAAACCCCCATAAAATCTGCTATGTACATTTATATGTGTGTGTCAGTTTGTGTTTAAGATGTCCCTCATATGGGCGTCCAGTGTCTTTTGTTACCTTTGAACTGTTGACCTCCACACCCTTTAAATCTGCGGTAAGAGTTGTTGTAACTGACACTTTAAAAGAATACCATGTGTGATGATCACGTACATGCAACGAAGAAATTTTCCTGATCCTATTTACAGTCTCCTTGAGCTTCAGTTTAGGCTCTTGCTCAGGGGCCCAGTGGTGGAGGTAAGATGGAGTTGGACTTGAACCTACGACTAACAGTGCAATAGTATCAAATAAATTTACTGTTTATTTATTTGCTAGTGATTTCAATGCAGCGAGTACAGACGGCGTTGTTTTCCAAAGGACTTGTGTACATAATGGTAAGATTTTGTACCATGTGACGGGGCTGCATCCTCAAGCTTCTTATGTGTTTTTCGTAATTCCAGGCTATTTACTCAGCGCCGGGCCTCATGGCTGCAGGTAATGACCATCGACGCCAGCCAGAGCTGACATGGGCAATGCCAGGTTTAGGGACACCACAAACAAAGTAGGCCACAAAGGACGGCCCTGTCAGGAGGAGAGGGGAGGATAGCTAACGCAACACCAAGAGTCGGCCGGACGCTATCAATCTGTCACAAGACTTCCGCCGCAGAATATCGTGATAGTGCACGTCATTAAAGGTTTTTTCTCAAAAGGAGAGCAAGATCTAATTTAGATGCCAAATATTCGATAGAAATGTGGGACAGCCTTCCCTTGACGGAACAATGTATTTTTTATTCCAATTTCCTATCTGATTGCTTGACAGACACCAGACAAAAGTGAGTGTTATGTTGCGGACACTGCAACTGGAGAAAAATCTAGAGAATAACAAGAAAGATGGAAAAAAAAAAAAGCAGGAAATACGGCGCCCTCGTTCAATCCAATTAAATGCACGTCTCATTTGTTTTAACGGAGGCAGGTGGGGGGATTTTTCAGCAGAGAGAGAGAGATTACTGATTGAAAATGTTGAGCAGAGGTGGAAAAAGTACTGAAAAATTGTAATTAAGTAAAAGTATCTTTGCTTAAATTTACCTCAAAAGGCAGCATTTTATAATTAAATTTACTTTTGAAGAAAAGTTACTTAGTTACTTTCAATTACTTGATGTAAAAAAGGACTAGTCATAAATCCAATCCAGCACAAGTTGTTTTTAATCAACTTCAGGTAGTACGTGCAACTTTGTTCAGACTAATTCTATAAAACATTTTTTATTTCCTTTCAGTTCAGGCGGATTGTTTTTTTTTCCCGCATTTCATTTTTTTCCTCAATAACGGGGTTTTTTTCCAGTGTAGCGAAGTAAAATACTTGGGTCAAAATGTGCTTGAGTAAAAGTAAACTACCCATTTCAAAAACTACTTCACCACTTAATTACTCATAAAACTACTCAATTACAGTAACGTGAGTAAATGTAATTCATTACTTCACCTCTGACGCTGAGTGTTAAAAAATTATTGTAGTAGGCTTTAGGCCCGTATTGCCATGCTTCATAATGATGCACAGACACTAACACTGTGTGTGGGAAGGTTTTGAGGAAATTGGGAAGACTTAATGGTCCCCTTTTCAGAGGACCAGACCTTGTAATAAATGAAAAATAAAGGTTGTGTGTTGGCAGATTTTGAGGCATTTTTGAGGTCCTGGTTGTCTGCCCAAAATCTGTAAAGCTGACATTTGTTGATTTTTGTGGCTTTGTATGATATTTTGTAACTGCATGTTGGCTCTATCTTCATGAAGAAAAAAGAGGGTTTATATATAGATCAGTTTAAAAACTGAGTACAAACTGATATGAGATAATATCAGTTGACTATGATTATTGACTGAAGTCAAATCAGGATCAAAACTTGGATCTCAACTGAAGAACTGATTTTAGACGGACAGAGAAAAAGAAAACCCTGAAATAATTTACAGTCAACAAAAATTGAACTGAGTTCCAGAATTAGCTAAAAAAACAAATTGATAAAACTTAAAAAATGCAGTTCTGTCTAAAGTCTCAGTCAGCTGCACTGCCAGCCCTCCTGAGAGGATTTCAGATCAGGCTCATAGAAGGCCACTCTGCAGAACAGTCTCAATGTTTTGTTTCAGCCGTTCTGCTTTTTGAGCCATGGTGTGCTTGTGGGTCATCATCCTGTTGGAGGACCCATGACCTGCGATCGAGACCAGTTTTCTGATGCTGGGCAGCCACTTGCTCCAGAATGCTTGATAGTCTCAAGGTTTCATGTACCTTGCACCGATTCGGGAGACTCCTGTGCCAGAGATGCAGCTAGCAGCCCCAGATCATAACTGAACCCTGTATCATGTCTGCAAGTAGGTACAGTGTTCTTTTTCTTTTGTATGCTTTTATTTTGCATCTGTGAACATGGAGCTGAGGAATCCTGCCAAAAGTCTAATTTTTCTCTCTTTCATCTGTCCAAAGGACATTCTGCCAGAAGCTTTGTGGTTTGTCAATCATGCATTATGGCAAAATTCATATGATTTGCTAACAGTGGTGTCCTCCCTCGGTCGCCTTCCATTGTCCACTTTGGCTCAAACAGCTTATGGATGGTGCGATCGACACTGATGTACCTTTTAACTCTTGAATTCACCTCTAATCTCTCTTGGAAGTTGTTCTGGCGCTTCTTGTCACTATTCGTGATGGATCCGTTTTTCAATTTGTCACCAATTTTCTTTTGCGCCTAATGTCCGGAGAGGTTGGCTACAGTCCCGTGGACCTTAAACTTCAGTTAATATGCAACTGTTGTCACAGGAACATCAAGTTGTTTCGAGATGGTCTTATAGCCGTTACCTTTAACATGCTTGTCTATATTTTTTCTTTTCTCATCTCTTGAGAGTAATTCTCTCCCTATCTGTCTATCATCCATGTTCCGTGTGTGGCACACACCATAATACCAAAACAGCACAGGGACTACATTTCACCTTTAAACAGGCAGGATCACACCATGGGTGTTTTGAAGACACCTGTGATGCTAATTACAGGACACACTCAGTTTAACTCGTCCCTGCTGGTCAAATTTTATTTTCTTTCTAGTCTTTTCTAGGGCACATCATTTTGTCCAGTGCTGCTCATATAAGTTTGTTTTTTAAATAATTCTGTTGAACCTCAATTCAAAAATCAGTGTCTGATGTTTATTTGTTAATTTTCAGTAAAATTATGTATTATTCTTTTGTCAGTTTAGTTATTTCAGTGACCACTGTGGGTTTTTTTCTTTCTGTAACGTGAAGGGTACCTTAAATAATTTTGTCCACGCCTGTATATGACCTCTGCATTTGACCCCATCCGTGAAGGAGCAGTGGGTAGCTTTTTGCAGTGCAGGTATGGAGATGGTACTCTCGCCTCACGAGTAATTTCAGTGGTACTCTTTCTGAAACCTTCCAGGATCACTGAGCCAACTTCTTAACACTATTGCTAAATTACCTTAACCAGCCCTTATTAAGAGAAAAAACTTTTGAGTTGCAGGTTTGAAAAAGTATTTAACAAAAAGAATTAGCGTTTGGTTTGTGAGATTAACGGAGCCAAGATAGTAAAGTGTGTGCGTGTTGATTGAAAGCGACGGTGCAACTTCCATTGATTTTGCTTATTTACCAAAAAAGCTCGCTCTGAGGATCTGTTCACCATAAGAGTTTCTTATGTGTGGTATTTTACTTTTTAAGCACAATAAAATGTTACTGCACCGCCATCATGGTGCAATCTGCTGAAACTCTGCTGTTTTTTAAAAAAATATATATTATTATTCATTAACTATTTTTATTTAGCAAATCTATATGGGCTGAAAATATATATGCTACCTATACATATTATCATTGCTCTTCTTTAAAGAAAAAACTCTCTCCAAACATTCTTTATTATCACAGGGCCATAACGAGTTTATTTGCATGTCAGAGTGTAGGTCCCAGCTACATTACTCTTCTGCTGGCTAAATCTCATCACGCTTGATGTGGCTTTGAAATATATTCCAGGAAAACAGGTGCTGCTGCATAATTAGGACCTGAGACTTATGCATCAACAGTGTGTTTTCATCTTATTAGCCACCATTCTGGGGTTTGGCTCTGCTTTTTTTATTAACACACTTGTTTAAAAGGGAGAGAGAGGGACGTGGGGAGTGGAGCCAACCATTTCTTGGGGATGTACAAGCAGTTACTGCTGTGGACTGCACCCCAGTTTTCTTCTCTTCTTTTCTCTGTCTATCATCTTTTTCGGGTCCTTTCTTTCCACTAACCCTGTTCTTCCTCATCTTATACCTTTTCCTTTCTTCTAATCATCCTCTTTACTCAGGTTCAATTCTTTCGCTCTTTCCCCCATTTCTGTCTTTTTTTTTTTCCTCCCTCCTTCTTGTTATCCTTCACTGCGACTCCTGTCTTTTTTCACACTGATCTGAATCTCCATGTCTCGACTCCCCCTGCCTCCCTTACATTTGAACCCATTCTTCTGATTTCTGCTTGTACACTTCCTCCCTCTCTCTCTCTGTCCCTCCTTCCCTCCTTCCTATTTGTCCTCTCTCTCTCTCTCCTTCTCTCTCTCTCTCTCTCTCTCTCTCTCTCTCTCTCTCTCTCCTTCCTATTTGTCCTCTCTCTCTCTCTCTTTCCTATTTGTCCTGTTTCTCTCTCTCAGTTCTCCATCTCTCCATCTCTCCATCTCTCCATCTCGTTTCTCTCTTCCTGTTTGTTTTGTGTCTCACTCTTGCATACCCCCCTCCCCCACTTCTCTTTCCCTTTTCCCCCTTCCCATTTGTCCTATATTTCTGTCTTCCCTTCCCTTCTTAGCCTCTCTTTCTCCTTCCTTTTTCCCTTTCCCTTGTGCCCTATGTTTCACCGTCTTTCCTTCTTTCTCCTTCTCTTTTTCTCTCCCCCCTCCTCCTACTCCTCCTCCTCCTTTCGGGACATATTACACCTCTCATTATCCTCTTGATTGGCCTGATTTTATCTGAGCGTCCCCCTCCTGCACACTGCTGATGCTGAGAGCCAGAGCTGCTCTCCTTTAATGAAAAGGGGTGGAGCAAAGATCAGGGATGCTGGTACTTACCCTTTAAGAGAGGGCACTACTTTTTTGTTTTTTTTTTTCAAAAAAATTTGCGTCCTTCCTCACGCCCCGGCTGAGAAAGAGCATCTTTTATCCTCCTCACTCGATCACTGAACTTGAAGCAAACAGTCTAATTTACAGGGCAAACTTTCCTCCCTTCGATAGTCCGATTTGATATACTCCAATAGAGCCTTTCTTCCAGACACCATCAATTGTCTATGGATTTTTCTTCCCTCCTCTGCGCTGGAAGAGAAACAGAAAGGAGGGCTGCACGGCCTCAAGCCTCAAAGCTTTTATTGATATCGATGCGGGAGGAATATTGCCCATTTTCAGCGCCGGATCAATCAGGCTGTCGCGGGGTGTTTTACGAGGCGCGTTTCCCTCTGTGTGGGGCGGCCGCACATCACACCGCTCTGTGTGTTTTGTGCGACTGTGTGTGTGTGTGACGGTCTCTATCTTGTCCTAGTATTTAGACCTTGCTGAGGATCGGATGCTCTCGTAAAGATAAGAAAATCAGTTTTTTTATTGTGCACAGTGTCTAGAGTCTTTTTGGGGAAAAAGCAGAAAAAACCCTCACAGGGTAGGGGCCCCTAAAACCAGCGTTCACCATCATTAATGTTATATCTGATGATGTAAAATAATGAGAAATGTAAGCTTCACAAGGGAGGTCAGGTCTGTATTACACTCAGACTTTGCACATTGTAGTTTCAAGTTTGTTGGCCCCTGGGGGCCCTGAATGAATGAGTTGTGTCTTGGCCAGAGGATCAGTCCTCTGTTTTTAAATCTTTTTTAATTATTATAATAAGCGTCTAATTATCAATCTGTGATGTAAGCGATCACTGTCCCCTCACAAAGATAGTGTGTTTGTGTGTGTTTGTGCACGAGCACTAGCGCCCCTTGGTACTAGTTAGCATGGTGGCTGGCAGCTGGAGTCTGCTGATGGAGTGTGATGAGGGGAGTTGAGCATCACACGCATGGAGAGGAGTGAGAGAGGAAGAGGGGGGAGGAGGAAGGGGGGAGTCGCACACCTGGCACCCGCCACAGATGGGCATAATCATCTCCTCCCCTACCACACACACACCACTGCCGTCGCCACCATCCGTACCATTGCTATCTTCTTCGCACAAACTCGTGCTCGTGCAAACACACAGACGCTCCAGCCGCTTTAATTAGCAACATACAGATCTGGGGTCTGTAGACACACTTAAACACAACGCCTACGTCAAATTGCACAACCGTACGCGGGAACATATGGCGAGTCGGGCCGCGCAGACGTACAGCATGCGCTCACACGTCAGGGCTGGACAATTAATCAAAAATCTATCTGAACTAACGTTCAAAATCTGTAATCCATGTAATCTTGCTCATGATGTTTATTTTTATTATGATTTTTCTGTTTATGCTCTTTTAATAAGGAGTTCTGTTACTGTTTTCCCCAGAGTGTGTTCATGCTCAGTGTGTTAGTGGAAGCTTAACAATGTCTGTGTTGTCACATGACTTCACCCCAACCAGTCTGTCACGACATCTGTGTGTGTTTCCTTCAGTTATTTTAAAATCACAAAGCACTCTCTCGTTAGATTAGTAATATCCCAGCTTTAATAATCGGCAGTTGGTGTTGTAACGGTTAGGGAGCAGCGCTTGGTGACGGTACCTCTGTGGTACCTTTACCGGTTCGGAACTATTCATACACACATGCAGATACACCTGTACCCGGCACTTGGGTCTTAAATTAAATTATACTCCTTGCCTTCTGCACATATGTAGCTTTATTGTAATATAAGAAATAGTTTATTTATCTTTTTTTTCCCTTTATCTCCTTATTTTTAAGTTTATTTAAGTTGTATTTGTATCTCTATTTTGTTTTAATTTTTTATTTGTATCTCTAATTTTAATTTTTTATTTGTATCTCTATTTTATTTAAATTTTTTATTTGTATCTCTATTTTATTTAAATTTTTGCCTAATTTGAACAGTCAAAAGAGCGATCAGGATACATTTCACTGCATGTTGTACCTGTATAATTTGCATGTGATGAATAAAGAACCTTGAATCTTGAACTGGCAACCTTGCGATCACAGGGCCAGTTCCCTAAGCGTTACCTTTAAGCTCCTCCCAACACGGCAGCCGTTTGCGGCTCTAAACAAACATCGTAGTTTGGCTAGAGCATACGCTGATGTTTACGTTTCGTCATCCTCCAAAGCTGAGGGAGCTGCAGATTTTTTTTGGGGGGAATTACACTCCAGAACCACAATCTAATATTGTTCCGCTGCTGAAGTTGTTTGTAGAGCGTCAGTGCTCTTGTGTAGTACAGAGCTATACTCTGGATGACAGCTTAACATTTATTAGAAGATGGGGTACAAGTGAGACGCTACATCAGAGCTCTCTCTCTCTCTCACACACACACACACACACACACGCACAAACACACTCCAGCACACACGCATTATATCCTGTCTATTCTCCTTGACTGTGAATACATTACACAATCACATCGTGCAATTAGACACATCCGTGGGGACTCGCATCGCGCAAAAACAAACAAGCAAATAAACCCTAATGGCTGTGAGAACGCCGATGCTCCAGAGACACCTTCCGAGCCGCCGAGGTTTAGGTCGGTGTCATTATCGCATCGCAGCTTTGACACGGCGCGGAGACGCTTTGTGTGCAGGGTTCAGACCTAATTGATATTGTTTACCTCCGCATCAAAACAGATTTGTGCTTTTTTTTTTGAGGGGGGAGAGCGGAAAACGCTACGTGACACTTAAAAACGCAGTGGGTGGCGTGGAGCTGCTTGCGGAGAACTATTTTTAAAGTGTTTTTTGAGGTCAAATTAAGGAAAACTGAGATTGGGTTCATGTTCGTTGTTCTACGTGTAGGGGAGTTGCAAAAATTCTTTAGTTCATCACTTGATGTTGGATCAATATTAGTTAGGAGCTGTGGTGTATAGATATCTTGGAATATGTGATGTATTTAAAGTTAAGACTGCAAAATGTTCTTTTAATTTAACATTTGTGTTGTGATTATTTTTACTTTCCCCATTCATAGTTCAATTTGCTGAGCAAAATGGAAACAAATATTTTATAGAAATATTTAATCAATGTCTGTCTATTTAGGCTTAATTTTACATTAAATGACTTTTTTTTAAATTCTACAAACTTTCCTGACTGGTCTGTGCAGATTTTGGTTCATTTGTGTCTGGGGAAGTTTACACTCCAGCAGAAATTTGTCGTGTAATGCTTAGGGAGTTGGCCGTGTGATCGGAGGGTCGGTAGAAGTCCCGGATCGGTCATGGTACCACTGAGGTACTCATGTGTAAGGCACTGTCCCCATGCAGTACTCCCCAGGTACTTCTAAAGCTGCCCACTGCTCCTTCACAAATGGGTCAAAAGCAGAGGTCACGTTTTGTTGTTGTGCACTGTTTGCTGTGCTGTGTTCACAATGGTAAATCACTCACTTAAAAAGAAGTGTGTTTACACTCACTGACTTTGTCTCAATTATAGTTGTGAAATTGTCGTCTTTAATAAACTATACCGTTACGCCACCATCTGCCCCAGCTGGAGCGTTTGGCCTCATCACTACATTTTAGGTTATAGTTTATTAAAGACGACAATTTCACAACTGGAATTGAGACAAAGTCAGTGAGTGTAAACACACTTCTTTTTAAGTGAGTGACTTACCATTGTGAACACAGCACAGCACACAGTGCACCACAACGAAATGTGACCTCTGCATTTAACCCATCCATGAAGGAGCAGTGGGCAGCTAACAAGCGCCCAGGGAGCAGTGCTTGGGGACGGTACCCTGCTCATGAGTACCTCAGTGATACCTTTACCGGCCCTGGATTTGAACCTGCGACCTTCTGATCACAGGCCAAACGCTCCAGCTGGGGCAGATGGTGGCATAACGGTGTAGTGTTCGTCGTGTGATCAGAAGGTCGCAGGTTCAAATCCAGGGCCGGTAAAGGTATCACTGAGGTACTCATGAGCAGGGTACCGTCCCCAAGCACTGCTCCCTGGGCGCTTGTTAGCTGCCCACTGCTCCTTCATGGATGTGTTAAATGCAGAGGTCACATTTCGTTGTGGTGCACTGTGTGCTGTGCTGTGCTGTGTTCACAATGACAAATAATCACTCACTTTCACTTTAGAGCTGGATTCCCCCTGTACGTGACACATTTTGGACTGATCTTAATGTTATGTAATCTGCCGCTTTCTTCAGCTGAGAATTGTGGGTAAAATCAGACTATAATTTATTAATTTATAAGGATTCAAACCCCCCTTCTCATGGTCACCAACACATGGTTTCAGTCTCCACCGCCAATATCACAACTTTTCTACTGATCAGGGTTTTATTTTTTCTTTACCATGTTGTCTCACATAACAAGACTCTCAATATAAAGTTAAATAAAGTTAAAAAATTGTTAGACCCTTGTCGGAACATCTTGAACTGTAATTCAAATGACTGAGAAAACTACTGATCTTGTGATGATCTCGGTGGCTCTTCACCAGCCGCCAAGCGGTTAAAGGTGTCCAACTTTTTGGTGATTTATTTATTCAAAATATTTCAGCAGGAAGCAAGCCCGAGACAGACCATCTCATTTATCGGCGACGCTCCCCTCCCTCTCTTTCCCCACCTGGGGGTGGGGGGCGCCTCTACTTCCAGGCAACAAAAGGGCCGCCGCACATCCCCTCCGCTGCTTTGATGTTTATTTTAGTAGCCCACCCCTGCTGCTCCTGGTCCTTTTGTGTCCAGCCAGGTACAACACGCTCTCCCCGGCTCGGGGCGGTCACGCCGCCTCTGCTGCTGACCTGGTCAGGAGGACGTCCAGCTGCTAAAGACTCCACTCATCGCTTTCTCCTGCGTCCCCGAAGGCCTTTGCGAGTGCAGCCTGCAGCCTTATGGCAGGGGTTAGCTGAGTTTACAACAAGGATGAACTCATCCCGTGAGCAAAAAAGCGAGCCCTGTACCTTTGTCCATAACTTTGGCAATGCGCTGACTGTGGCCTGGTAGTTAACATTATGAGCCTCTGCCTAATTGTGAGTATCTCGGAGGCCACGCAGCAAAAAACTGCAAAGCACTTACAGCTCGTTCCATCATAACTATCCCGGTCCAGCTTGTTGAGTCGGTACCGGACTGATTTCAGATCAGTGCCTCTCCAAATTCTCCAAATTTTTTTTTTTTTTCCTCACAATTTAGCTTAGAATAAAGTTAGATTGAGCTGATACTAGTTTGCAGTTTTTGCACCACTTAGGAGCAGCAGTTGGCACACAAGGGGTGCCCTGTAAGACAAACCAAGACTATACTTTGGCCTCACGTGAGTTTTGGACGAGCTGCAGTTTATCACACATTTTAATTTCACGACTGGAATCGGGTCCCAGTCTGAAGGGTGTAAACAGTTTTAGTGGTGTAGTTTAAACTCCCCGGACACCGACGCGGAATCTCCCACAGTTCAGTCCGTAAACGTTAAATTCCCCGTTCTGTTCAGACTCTATCATTTTAGGGAGTCGTGTAGCCTAAAGAGACGGAGACCATCTGAGAGTGAGATACAGACAAACGGATGAGGGGGAGGGCAGAAGGAAAAGAGAGAGAAAGGGCAGTCCAAGCACTCTCTCAAGCCCAGTGGCGGGCTCGTCTTGATGGTTTTCTGTGTGTGTGTGTGTGTGTGTGTGTTTCCTTTCACTGACTGCCAATCCATCAAGACTCAGGCTACTGCTGTGAGGGCCGTCAGCCAGCGCAGAAAAGAACAAGACCCCGCAACAGAGCCCCCGCTCTACAACCATCACTCATCACCGCCGCGCTGAACTCTCCCTGACCTTTCCCCCCGCGCTCCTCCTCCTCCTCCTCCTCTTCCTCCTCCGCCCCCTGACTCGCGCACCTTAAACGCCCCGATTCCCGCCTCGCGAGGCCCGTGAGTTTCTTTCTCTCCGCATGCCTTTGTTTTCACAAAAAAAAAAAAAAAAAAAAAAAAAAAGAACTCGGTAGAGGGCTTGCTGCACGGCGACGCGCTCGCATCCCGATTCAGCTTCTCTCAGCAGATGGGAAGGAGAGATGAGTGGAGAAGGAGAGAGGGAGAGGCTGCAGAAGGGAGGGCAGAGAGAACACTAGTTGACATCATTAGGATGGACACATTTTTGTCACGCTTCCAGATTTAACCCGTCTGCGTTTTGCCGAATACTGAATCGGGGGGGGGGTGTGTGTGTGTGTGTGTGTCTCTCTCTCTCTCTCTCTCGCACTCTCGTTGTCTCCCCTCTGTCTCTCCTCCTCAATCTCTTTCTGTCTCTCTCCTTCTGTCTCTCATCGCTCCCCCTCTCATCGCTCCCTCTCTGTTTCTCTCTATCATTCTCAATCACTCTCCATTCTTTTTCTCACTTTCTCCCTTTCGTTTCATTTTCGCTGATTCTCACCCTCTCTCTTTCTCTCTACTATTCCCCTCTCTCTCTCTCTCTCTCTCTCTCTCTCTCTCTCTCTCACTCTCCAGTCTTTTTCTCATCCTTTCTGCCTATTCCTACTCATTATATTTCATTCTAACATCTTTCCATTCTCTCTCTCTCTTTTTCTCACTCGCTTCTTTCTCTCATTCTCTCTCTGTCTGTCATTTCTCTCCATCCCTCACTCCCTCCCTCTTTCTTTTCCTCTCTTCCTTCCTCCCTCCCTCCCTCCCTCCCTCAGTATCTCTGTTTCTCACACTATTTCTACTTCCTCTCATTCTCATACACTTTTCTTTCTCTCATTTCCACTCTCTACCTTTTTCGCTCTTCCTCTCTGTCATTCTTTCTCACATTATTGCGCTCTCTCGCAATAATCTCTCTCTCTCTCTCCGTCTTTCTCTCTCTCACACACATTCCCCTCCTGCCCCCTCCTCCCTTTCGTCCAGTCTTCCATGTCTGTGTCTCTCTCTCTCTCTGTCTTACATTTTTGCTGTTTGGTCTCTCTCACATGCCCATGGTCATAAGCAGTGCAGTCTCTCTCTCTCTCTCTCTCTCTCTCTGACATCAGGTTGATGGAGGTGTGTGTGTCTGTCTCTTCACTGCAACACACTAACACAGTCCATTTGAGCCAACACACTCTGTAAGTCCGGTCAGCTGCAAAAAGTCCACTTGTCGGCACATTTTGGAAAGTGTTGAGGTGAAATATCTCACTTAAACCTCGACCGTCTGTCCCGACTGCACTGATCTCCGAGCAACCAGATTACACCGCATTATAACCTCAAACATCATGTCTCCTCACTCGTCCCCTCCGTAACCCGGCCCCCACCGCGGTCTTGTCTTGTCCATTCTCGTTCCAGCCCACTCTTGTTCGTCAATGAGCAAACCGTGTTTACTCGCCTGCCTCCGCCCGACTTTTCTCCGTTATGAGATTCGGGGAGCATTCGAACAAAAAAATCCCGCATATGACATCGTCAGCCTCAGCGAATCACGTTAGGCCATGAAGGCCTGAGGACAGCGTCCTGCGTCGTTATGACGCCCCCCCCGGCCCCCAAAACCCTCCCCGGCCCGCCGCTAAACCCACCACAAGCCATAAAGCGAGCCTGACCGGCGGCGCTACGTAATCACATGAACCTTCAGAGCGGGACACAATATCGGCCCAATTCTATTTGTATCGGTGCGAGTGACCCACGGATGACTCACTTCTAACTTAGAGACGTGGGGACGGATGGGACGTTTGCAGAGCGGCGAAGGGGAGGAGGAGGGGGTGCAGAGGTTGTTTTTTTTCGGCTCAAGATGGATGTGCCAGCATCCAGTGTGATTAGAGAAAAGGATAACTCACTAACATCTGTGCAAACTACAATAAAGAGGGATTTAGTGTTGCCCTGAGGAAGACGAGGAGAGGCTGTCTGTCCATTAAACGCTTTATTACAGAGCCAGCAGCTCTCTTCTAACTCACTTATTTTTGCCTGTGCGGGGGCTCAGCCTCTGTGACTGCCTGTCATCCTCAGCAGACAACGCTCCGGGCGCTCCTCTCTCTCTCCCTCTCCCTCTCTCTCTCTCTCTCTCTCTCTCTCTCTCTCTCTCTCTCTCTGTCTCTCCTCCATCTCCCTCCCTATCTCTCTCTCTCTCTCCCCTGATTCCTTTCCGGCTCTCTTTCTACTTCACTGCCCTTCTTTCTCTCTTTACTGCTCATGGCCTCTCTTCCTGCTTTCATTCCTCCTTTTGCTTCGTTCTGTCTCATTCATTCTCTCTCTCCCTCTCTCCCTCTCTCTCTCTCTCTCTCTCGAACTGATTCCTGTCCAGCTCTTTCTACTTCGCTGCCCCTCTTTACTGCTCATAGCCTCTCTTCCCCCCGCCTTCATTCGTCGTCTTGTTTTACTCTTTCTCCCGCCCTCTCTCCGTCTCTCCCTCGCTCTCTCCGTCTTACTCTTTCTCTCCAACTGATTCCTCTCCGGCTCTATTTCTGCTTTGCTGCCTCTACATCAACTCTTTCTTTTCTCATAGCATCTCTTCCCCCTTTTATTCCTACCTTTCTTTCGTTCCGTCCCATTCATTCTTTCTCTCCCTCCCTTAAAACTTTACTGCCTCTCTTTCCGACTATCCATGTTCCTCTTGAGGGACACGCTCAAAGCTCATAGCTTCATTCGTTCTTTTTCTTTCTCACAGTCTCTCCCTCCCTAACGCTCTCACCATCCCCTCTGTCTGTCTCTCCTTTCATTCTTCCTCTTCTATCATTTTTTTTAAATCTCCATTCATTCATTCATTTCTTTCATTCTCTTTCTATCTCACTGCCTCTTTTTCTGATCAGACTTCTAGCTCTCTCTCTCTCTCCCTCTCTCTCTCTCATTCCTCCTCACTTCATCTCTCTCCCTTTCTCCTTTCTTCACTCCTTCTCTCAAACTGATTTCTGTTCATCTCTCTCTTGCTAGTAGTCTCTCTTCTTCCTTTCATATTGTCTTTCTCTTTTGTTCTCTCTCTTTCTGACCATCCTCACAACGCTTTCAAGCTTGTAGCCTTTCTTCCTCATTTCATTGGTTTTCCCAATGTTTTAATCTCTCTCTCTCTCTCTCTCTCTCTCTCTCTCCCCTTGTCCTTCTCTCTCGCTCACGCCTTCCTGCTCATAGCCTGTCTTCTTTCATTCATTCGTCTGTTTTACCCTCCTGTCCGATATTTCGATCTCTTTCCTTCTTTCCTCCCTCCCTCCTTCTGTCTCTTCTCCCTCTATCTTCTGAACTGCTTCCTTCCTATCTTGTTCTCTTACTTCTTCACTGCCCCTCTCTCCCTCTAACCATGTCCCTCCTTTCTGCTCATAACCTCTCTTCCTCCTTTCATTTGTCCTCTCTCTCTCTCTCTCTCCCTCCCTCCCTCCCTCTCCAGCTCATAGCCTCTTATTGTCTCTCCCCTCTTTCCATCCTTATCTCTCTCCTCCTTTCATTTTTTCTCTTGTATCCTTTTTTCATTCATTCATTGATTCATTCATTGACTGATTTATTCATTCATTCATTCATTCTCTCCCTACCCCTTTCCCTCTTGCTTTCTCTCCCCCAAACCAGCTCTCTTTCGTCCTCACTGCTCTCTTTCTATTTCATCTCTCCCCCTTTAATTCCTCCTTTTATTTTACTCTTTCTTTTATTCTCTCTCTGACCCAGACTGATTCTCTTTTCTTCCTCTTCCTCACTGCCTCTCCCCAACCTTGTCTCTGCTTCCTGCTCATATCCGCTCTTCCCCTTTTCGTTCCTCCTCTTTCCCTTCTCGTCCAATGTTTCACTCCCTCTTTCATTCTCTCCATTCTCTCCCGCTCCCTCCCTCGCTCCCGCCCTCCCTCTTTCTCTCCAATCTACTGTATCTCCTCCCTCCCTCTCTTCCTCCTCCCTTCACTGTGAGTGCACTAGGTAGATGACAATCAGATGACTCATTGAGCAGCTGGAGAGCTCGACCCCGGCGAGGGCTTAACTACGGAAAGTGAACATGATCATGTCACACTTCACCATGCTCGTTGGCTGTAGCCGTGGCAGCAGGAGGAAAAGGGAGGGGTTGCCACGGTGCCTCTTAAAGAGACAGTGACGCAGAGGAGAGAGACTCCATTCGGACAGCACAGGGGATACAATCCAATCTCCCCCCATGCCGGACAGATGGCTGATTTTGGGGTGGGTGGGGGTGTGTACATGTGGGAGTGTGTGCGTGGGCTGGCAGTGTGTGTATCGGTATGTTTTTTTGGGACAAACATGCTGACGGTGGGAAAGGTTGAGCTTCAAGAGATCCTATGTTTTTAGGATGTCTGTAATTCTGATAGTTTAAGGCTCGTGCTTTTCACTGCAGCTGTGGACAGAAAAATATCATTAAGGAGTTGTATAAAATGCATTGTGTAAATTCATGACTGAGACGTTAGTACCATTGTTCAGGTGTTTTACAGGTTATTTATTCTCAAACTGTAGTTGGTAGAGATGCATGATGTTCTCTGCATTTGACTTATCCATGAAGGAGCTTTTTGGCTGTTCCCGGGGAGCAGTATGCGGAGGCGTACCTTGGTCATGAGTACATCAGTGAATCCTTTAATGGTCCAGAACTTGAACTGGTGACCTTATCACAGGGCCAACTCCCTGACCGTTACTGTACCAACTTCCCTACCGTTTATGTAAAGTACACCAAACATGCAAATCTTCTTGTGTGTGTGTGAGTGTGTGATGCTTGGATTTTGAGTGATAGCTGGAGTAAGCTTTAAAAAATGCAACATTTCAGGTCACATCCAAGACATATGTGTTAATTAACAATGCAGACAACAGCATAGAGAGTTTTATACCTCTTTATTACTTTACAAACCCAGACTCATCTCGCCGTTCATATAACGTGTCTCAGCATCCTGTGAGCAAATCCTGCTTGTTTTCTCCAAAGTGATGTGGACGGATTTCACACTTGAAACGGGCGTGCGTATAATATAGGTAGCGTATCAGCAGACCATGACAAACACAAGAGCCTGTCTCATTAAATGTCCCCATGTGCCATTTCAAATCTCAGCGCTTGGTGTGTGCGTGTGTGTGTGTGTGTGCGCGCATGCAGGCGGGCGGGCCTTGGTGAGGAGACAGCGTTGGCTGCGCGGAATTGATGCCCTGTGTTTGGCTAATTAAGACAGCACTAGACGTTTCCGAGCGGGGAGATGGCGGAGAGGTGCTAATTCATAATTGACGTAATGGATGGAGTCTGTCTGTTGGCTTTTTAAACGGCGGCGATTTCGCCGTGATTAGCTGACACGTACCTTTGTGTGAATAATGAAAATATGCGCCGCGCTCCGTGCTTTAATGAATGCCGCGGCCAATCTCGGCTCGCCGTCCCAACCCTCCCCCCCCCGAACAGCCATCTCTCGCTCTCTTTTCCTCTCTCTTTCCCGCTCCCTCTCTGCCTGTCTGAGCTTCCCCACCATGGCTGTCGCCGGAGGAACGGGCCTTGTTTGACACAGACACTTTGTTAAATAAAATCTTATTATATTCTATCGGGGTGGGTCTCCGCCCAGGAGCAGGACAGAGGGAGGGAGGGAGAGACTGAGAGAGAGAGAGAGAGAGAGAGAGAGAGAGAGGGGAAAAAAGAGAGGGAGACCGAAAGAGAGATAGTGATAGACTGAATGAGAGAGAGAGAGAGAGAGAGAGAGATGGATAGTCAGCTTTTACTGGCTAGGGCTGTGTGTGGGGGTTGGTGTGTTTCTGGGTACGAGTGTCTGCGTGTGTGTGTGTGTGTGTGTGTGCGTGAGCCCAAACTTCAAAGGTTCTGCATTGAGTTCAGTACAGATGTGATGCTGACAATAAACAATGATTTCAGTGAAGTGTGTGTGTGCAGTTTTGTAGGTATGTGTGAAGGCTGGAAAGCGCGAGATACGTCAGACATTTTTGTGACTTGTGGTTACTGAGGATCTGGTTAGAGATGGGGTCGAGTGTATTATTTACCTCTTGTTGTGTGTGTGAGAGAGTGTGAGAAAGAGAGGTACTCCACCCAAAAGCCAGCAATACTACAACTAAATATTATGTTCTCATGCTATAGCTGCACAGCTTCCTCCTCCTCCATCATCCGTGTTGCCGTGGCGCTGAGGTGAGTTCGAGAGGTGAGCCTCTAATCTGCAGATTACAGCAGTGATCCAGAAGCTCCACTTCTAACACTTCCCATCAGCACCACATTTTGGGAAAATCAAAAAATAGGCATATGCTGGAGCAGCTCGTCTTTCCTTCCGACTGCACATAGACAAGGATGGCGGTGGAACCTTCCTCACGACAATCCTCCGTCTTCTTCCGAGTATCCAAGTCAGTCAGAGTCAGGCCTGAACCGACAGCTAAAATAACACCCTGGCAGCGTAAACAAAGAGCGATTACACCCATGGGAGTGTGGTGTCTGCCTGGGCCTTCTGCTGAGCACCCTTCACCCTCCTCCTCCTCCTCCTCACTCTGCCTGCCTACTGCCTCCTGACACGCAGCAGCCAAGTTGTCATGTCGAACCGCTAACACACCCCGAATAAGAGCAAGCATGCGAGTAGCGTTCATTGTGTATCCGATGTGCAAACGTTTCCGTGTCTACGGACTCCAACCTTGAGTAACCTTTTTCTTTGTGCCCCTTCGGCGGACCACAATTTGTAAATTTTGACCTGCTGGCTCGAAATGTACATGTTGACATGACAAAACCCCCCCCCAAAGGACAGAAAAACGGAGGCGGACGGAAAAACGGCGGTGCTGCCACAGCGAATGCAGAGATTAATTGCTGAAATAAAGGCGGTCATATGAGAGACGTGAATTTCTCTTTTTTCCCCTTTCTTTCTCTCCCTCTTTTTTCCCCTCTCTCTCCCTCTCAGCACTGTCAGGAGATTACGGCCATTTTGAGCAGAGGGTTATTAGCGCTGCAGCAGAGTAATCCGGCCAATCGGAGCGCGGCGGAGGAGTCGGCTCCGTCTCTGATGCCCATCAGCTGTCGAGGCGAGGCCAGCTGGGTGACATCATGGGGTCTGTTTCCGTGGTGATGATTGACACTGTGTCTGTCAAAGCGGGGAAGCCGCATGCGTGTGACGTGTCATTAGCGAGGAAGAGAGAGAACGAACGAGAGAGAGAGAGATATTGCCACCCACCAACCATCCCCCCCCCCCCCACCTCCCTTTCGGTCTAATCGCCTGCCCATTGTCACAGAGACGCCGTAAACATTAGCAAAGGGGGAAGTAAATGAATGCGTCTCATCAATGCGCCACTGTGGAGATTATGCCTCTTCTTCCTTTCTTTTTTTTTTTTTTTGCTAAAATCGAATGCCAAATAACAACCCTTTTTCTCCCCCTAGCATTTTTCACGTAGCAGCGTTTGAAATGATTGTTCACAAAGGTGCCAGTTAAAGAGGGTGGGGGAAAAAAAGAGGTTTGAGTAAATGTGGTTCCTGCTGCTGCTTTAAACTGAGTATGGAGTGCCATGGTTACGATGGGGGACGAATGGGGATTGAGAGATGAAGAAAGCGCGTCCACATTGGATGTCACTCGCATGAACGTCAATATGGTGAATGTGTTGCTTAACGTCCCAAAAAAAAAAAAATCTCCACCAATGGTTTCATTCCTCTTTAGAAAACCAAGGACATTTGTGGTTGTTCTCTTTGACCATGTAATGAGGACGTTAGATGACCAGGAACAGGTTTAATGCAGAACCATGTTCCAGTTAGACTCCAGCTTGTGTTTATCACCATTCTTCATTGTAAAAAACCTTAGCGAATTTAAGTGAGTGATTGTCATTGTGTCTTTTTCTGTAAAGTAGCGGGGAGGTCAGGGCGAGTATTTACACTTACAGGGCTGGTTTCTTGAACGTAGATTAAGCCTAGTCTTGGACTAAATTGTAATACTAATGAAGATTTACCGTTCACTAGACTAGACTCAATCCTCGACTGGAAAATTGCCCTCCAGAGCGACATACATTAGTGCGTTGTTTTACAAAAAGAGGGCCTGTTTTACAAACGTCTAAACCTTAGTCTTAAATCAGCAGCTGCTGTTCAAGCGTGTTACGTCATCTGAAGTCCCATCTCTTCATGGAGAAGCAGTTAATCCCCCAGCTTCTCCATGAAGAGGTGGGACTTCAGATGACATTTGAGGACAGTGAGGGTCTCAGCAGTTCTGATAGTTGAGGGAAAGTTGGTTCTGAGAAGAGACTTAGTGCAATAGAAGACGTCCCCTTCTCTTGAGTAGTAAAGTGAAAAGACGAGCAGCTTGATGCCCTGAGAGGACGACCCACAACTTGATTAGTGAGGGTAAAAAGGGAAGTGCACGTCCTGGCTTGGAAGGCAAGTTTTAAGGATTTAAACCTAATGTGGGCAGCTACAGGGACCCAGTGCAGGTTCCAAAGTAGTGGGGAGGTGTATGGGACATTGTAGACTGGTCTCTCAGCTGCACTGGGTTTGTGAAACATGTATGTAAACAGGCAGTTTAGTCAAGAAAATGAAGAACTGGGCTTTTAGTTTGTGGGGTGTTGGTGGTCTAGTTGGTGGTTAGGATAAACCAAGAGGTTGTGGGTTCGAATCGTACCTTCAGCACTACCATCATTGAGTCCCAGAGCAAGACCCTGACCCCCAAGTTGCTCCAGGGAGACTTTCCCTGAAATTAGGAAAATGCAAATCTGGATTAGAGCGTCCGCTGAATGCCATAAAGTGTCAGTTTTTTGGCAATAGCACATAGAGGACAGGCAAGCTGTGTGTTACTAAACATCCATGAAAAGCTTAATAGAAGCTGTTGTGCCCTTTTTAATTATCAATAAAAACCTAGAATTGTTGCATGAAAACAAGCCCATGCAGCAGCACCTCAGCAATGTTGAGTCTCAGACTCGAAACGTCTGGGAAAGTCTGAGTTTGCTTTCGGCCAAATCCTATTGACTGGCGAGCTTTAGCTGTAGCTGTAGGTAATTAAGTCTGCATCCTTCTCCGTGTCTGGAGCTGTAACCCATAGTCTCTCCTTGCTCCCGTACAAATGGCGTAGATGTTTATCAGCCTCTGACACTTCAGATCAGGGAGACGCGTGTCCTGCTCCTCAATGCCTATTAGCATCGAGCGCTCGCACTGTGGCTAATTGCGGCATTGGCCTTGCGTCTCGGCGGGGTTAGCGGCGACACGAGGGGCAACAGCGCCAGCGTCTCTGGCCTTCAATGTCACTCCCGTCACTGGACTGACATCTCTGATTCACCCATTTAGCAGCCATGTCACAACCCCTCTATCCACACACACATACACTTGGGCCTTTTGGCCACAGAGACTTTAAAGAGCATTTTTGGGGGAGCTGCGACGGCCGCAAAAGCAGTGTCGGTCCAGATGTTTACTTTCCGGCCGTCGGCACCCCGCACATCTGCTTAAGGCCTATCTGAAAATTCCAGGTGTGGTAGGGAGACGGGCGCCAGCTACAAAAGAAAAGATTAATTAGGTAACACTTTAAATTAATGTCCATTGATAGAAGCTTAATTAAGGTGTAATTAATTATCATTACAACACCGGTTAATTGCGTGTCATTAAGTAAAACCAACCAAAATAATTGAATTACACTAAGGTGATTCCAAGACGCTCCACGTTATTTTTTCCAAGCCGGCGCGTCGGCAACGTTGTCGTCGCCGTGGTTAGTGTCGCCGTGGCAAACTGAACATCTGCGTGTTGTCGCCAACTCTTTATTTTTTTACCTGGGGTCATTCCACACTATGCTTTTCATTTACATAGCACAACCTTTTGTAGGATTTTAGCCCTGAGTTGTCGTCGGAGCAAGCTGGTTCTAGTCTGCAGTCGGTAGAGGCAATTTTGAGTAAAAAAGTGGAAGTTAATGTGGAAACTGACGCATAGTTTTTAAATTGGAAATTAATCATATGACTTAATTTCATATGAGTTTGGCCCAAACTTCCACTGGTACAGAAGCACTGGGGAGAAGCCAACTACAAATGTGACCCTCCATGGCAAAACCAACTGAGTTGTTATGTTTTCTTGAAAGGGCAGAAATCAAGCTTCAAAACGATACCTATATCGAATGAATCGGATGACATATGACTGAGATATCAACATTCAAAGGAGTCGTGTTTCTCCTGTCACGCCAAGTGAGAAACGGAGAAATCTGCCTTTGAAGTTGACTATCGCCGTAGCACTCACAGACGCTTGGTGCGGTCGCGGCTACGTTTGTATTTACGGTAGCCTACGCTGCATTCACAGCCACACGGATAGCCTACCTGCGTTAGGTTAACTGAACTCGGGAGACGGAGATGGATTCCGGAGAAATATCTTCACGCTAGTCAACCAGTGGATTTAGCGTAAATATTGAAGTAGAGCGGTCAAAACACAAACTTTTAACATTCTGCTGGAATTGAATTCCTCACCTCAAGAAAGTCACGTTTTTAGGATGGAAAGGGTAAGTTTTTCAGCCAAATGTATTCACAACAGTACAGTATAGACCTTCCACTGTTTCAAAACACTAAAAACCAAAAATCCAAAATTTTACCCCACGCAACATAAACGGTCATTTTTCTTAGCAACCTCCGTTGCGACAAGCGACTGTTTTTGCTGTGGAGGGTCACAAATATCGATGCTGCTATTGTCACTACTTACATCACGGTTTTCTCTCTCTTCAACGATGGGTATGTTCAACTCGCCTGTGTTTCTGATTGGTGCTGAATTGGCAGAAGTGGCATCTGATAGGCTAACGTTCCTGTGCAGTCGTTGCACACTCGTTGCTTCTTGGCAGGTGGAGTAGGAGAATGGAGTCCACTTTGGCGTAATCGGGTGCAAGAGTCCATGGCTATGATATAGCTTGGATGTAGTTAGCAACCTTTTCTCTTTAGCTTGCAGTCATTGATCATAAGTCGTACATAGCCTGAAATGCAACTGTTTAAAAGTATCTTCTGCGACATGAGCGTTGAGACTGATTAGAGCGGCGCCAGTCGTATCCTTGGATCCTGTCTATTTTTTTCTGCTCCCTCTGTTTTGTTTAAGACGGAAATCCCCATAAGGCCCCCGGAAGACTGACGCGCCTTCTGCAAAAGTTCACCCCGGCAACGCATCGCGCTCCACCCGAACTGTCAAGAAACGACAAACAGCGCGTCTCGGCGGCAAGCCGAGCCCAGATACCGCAGCCCGTGTCACAGCAAATGGACGACATCTTCTGCGCGTGTCTGATAAGGCCACTCACCTCACCGTGACCTGACTCCGTGTATACGCCCACCAAACCCCTCCTCCCTCCCTCCATCCATCCCTCCATCCATCCCTTCGTCTCGGGTGATGATACCCACCTCCCGTCTCTCTCTCTCTCTCTCTTCTCTCTCTCTGTCTCTCTCGCGATGTCATCTCCATTGCCTAGGCATCTGCATCCCTCAAGAGCCTCTTGTAAAGCCACGGCAACGGTGGAAGAGGAGGAGGAGGAGAAAGAGGAAGGGGGAGGAACGTCTTTCACCAGCCACCCGTCAATCATTTTTCACCTTGTCCAACCCTGTGACATCGCCTGTCAATCAAGCGTCACATCACACACACCACCATGCGGCTACCGTCTTCCATCTGTCTATGCGTCTAAATCGGAGCCGAGGCGTGTGTTAGGAGCCGACACATGCAAAACACACTCACACACAGTGGAAAATCGGACGAGAAAACAGGGGCCGGTGGCTCGCTAAATGAATTGATTGACGGCTCATGATTGTCCCTCCTCAGCCATGACATGCTGAGACGGTAGCAAACTACCTCCTCCCTCTTCATCCGCCTTTCCCTTTTTTCATCTTAACTCGTCTCTCTCTCTCTCGCTCACTTTCGCTTAGACACTCGCTCGCTCGCTCTCTTTCTCCTCCCCCCCACCCACCTCGCTTGCACGCGTGTGTCAAAACGTCAATTTTGGTGCGACAGGATGTGACAAGGCCCGTTTGCCCAGGGGGACGGCTGCGAATAGAGGGCTGCGTAAATTGATTTTGATTTTATTCCAAATCATTCAACGTGTTCAGCTCTAATGGGAGCTGATCAGAGAGCAGCGCCGAGCACACAGACCGGGCCAGAGATTAGTTCTGTCACCCAGGCGATCAGGGCCCGTCGAGTCCGTTACCCCTCAGAAGTGGCATGGCGCGAGACCATCGGACCCCTCCGTCTCCGGCCTTTTCCCTTTTTTACACAACCGCTGTCGTTCTTGTTGGGAGAGGTGCAAAGATCCTCCTGCTGATGTGCAAATCTCTTACTAGAGTGCGCAGGGAGTTTGCGATGTTCAGTTGGGTTTAGATTACACCGTTTTTGGAAGGACTTTAGGCCGTATTTGCAGTCAAAGTGACTTGGTTCTAGGCTGTAATCCAACAAAATCCCTCGGTCAGGGGCAGCTCCACAATTGTTTGATTGCCATGGGATTCCACTCTGGGTATTGGTTCCTCTAAATTTGACTTCCTCTTCCTCTTTACTGGGCAGTTGGTGGCGTAACAGTAGGGTGTTTGCCCCGTTATCAAAAGGTCGCAGGTTCGAATCCAGGGCCGGTAAAGTTACCACTGAGGTACTCATGAGCAAGGTACCGTCCCCAAGCACTGCTCCCCAGGCGCTGCCCTTGTTAGCTGCCCACTGTCCCTTCACGGATGGGTCAAATGCAGAGTTCAAATTTCGTTGTGGTGCACGGTGTGCTGTGCTGTGGTGTGTTCACAATGACAAATAATCACTCACTTTCACTACAGAAGGAGTTTTTCCTTGCCACTGTGGCCCCTGACATGCTTGTTAGAGTGTTGTGTGAAGCTGATTTGTGACCACGTCTGTAGAAATGAAATTAAGTTGTATGGTAGATGACTTTGGGCATTGGGTTCCTAATGGTTAGGGTTGTGGTGGTGGTGGTGTAGTGACGAAAGTATGTTGGACGTCATTAAGTTGGGGTCTGTGAAAGCCTAAAACCACTGCAAGGCCCTTAACCTCCGGTTGCTCCAGGGAGATAATCCTAGTAATTAGAAAATGGAAATGGATAAAAGTGTCTGATAAACACGTTTAATGCTGTAAAATAGTTAGGGAAGTGCTCCTGTGATCAGGGGGTTGATGGTTACAATCCCATACTAGGGCCCTATGAAATCCGTTTTGCTTTTTCCTGAATTTCGTTTTTTCCATTTTTATTCTTCTGAATTCCGTGTTTTACGTTATAATCATATTTATTCACCTAAAAAGTGTCTGATTATGGAGTGGATAGGGAAAAAAGAACAATGCAATAGAAAAAAATTTCACATTAAACAACTGTTATTCAACTTCAACTTCAGTGCTGGGGTTCAGCTGAACATTTTCTGCTTTGGTAAAACATTTACCTGTAAACAACAAAACAAAACGTTTCTGATATGAGTGTTTTTGACTGTAAGTGGTGGTCACGTGTTCTTGCGGGTGCAGTCTATTGTGTGCTGGCAAAACGTACAAAAGAGTTGTTCTCCCGATTCATAAAAATCATTTGGGTATTGTTCTGCTCTAAACTTAGCACTAACACTCAAACCCTGTCATTTTTTTGAGGTCTTCTGTGTTTCAGCGAGCCTTTTTGCCATAGCTGACCATTGACTTTTTCCCCTCTGTGTCTGTGTGTGTGGAGTCCCGCCTCAACAGATAACACGTACAAGGGGCTGCAGCGGCCACAATGTATTAGAAACCATTGCTTTGCTTTGCCCACACAACGATATCAGCGAATTATACGACATTCTGCACTTTACAACGGATTCCATTTTATTTGTTAAATTCCGCATCACAGAAATCATAGGGCCCTACCATACCAGTAGGGTACAAAGGAGGTACCCCGAGCAAGATACAGACCCCAAATGTTGATTGTGCTGCTCACTGTTCCTACTGAACTCCTACAGCTCTCATCGAGAGGGACTTCCATTTCCTACTGTAATGTAATGTGACTTCTGCAGAGCCCCGCATTTTGTAAATTAGAACATTTTTATGCCTCTGACATACACACTAGCTGCCCTTTCTTCCCCCGCACAATATCTCTACAACCCCCTTGGGGGTGCACCCTCCACTGTCGTAATTACCGCGTAATTGGAGCAAATTGGGGTTAAGGGTCTTGCACAGGGGCGTACATGGTGGTAGTGCTGAAGGCGGAATGGAGACTCCAGACTCCAACACGGTCTCGTGTTCCCTAACGAGGTATCCTACCCCTAGACCAATGAACGATGCATCACATGTTTATGTGCCATCCTTTCAGTGGTCACGCTAATCTCTACACGGATCCAAATGTTTATGCTCTGCTGTAGTTCATTCCAGTTGCTCAGTATGGCTCAGTAGACCAGACCTCACGGTAGAAGATCCAAATTTACATCATGTTTTAGCACTTCAGTGTCTCGTCGCAGTAGACATCACAGCAGGCACGTCTTAAAAAGCTGACGGCCTCGAACAAGTTGTAGGCGCTTCCTTTTTGTAGCAGCCGTAAACGGAAACATATGTCGGCCTGGAAAAGCCCGATTTCCAGAGGCTGCCTAAAAACGATGTAGCCGCAGCACGCCGCTTATGCGCGCGTTGGTAATAATCACCCTCCGTTAACCGCCTGCCTATAGCAGCTTTGTCTCCATATGCGAGCTCGACTTCAAACCCGGAGGTTTTTTTTTGGGCGGGGGGGGAACAAAAACCCCGAGCAGGACGGCTGGCTGCTTTGCGTTGCAGTGGGCACGGGAACAAGATGCCACGGGCGGCGCGTACCGGGGCTTCTAATTTGCACGCGGTTGATGGGCCTGAACTTTTTGAGCCGATCGAATGTGACAGCATCAAAGAGTGAGCTCAGGCAGACAAACTTTACAACCGCTCAGGCAGACAAACTTTACAGCCTCTCTGTCAGACGAGAAGTCCCAAGAGAAGAGGAGGAGGAGGAGGAAGAAGGAGGGGTGAGGGCGAGGCGAGGAGGGGGGGGGAAAGGAGAGAGAGTTACTGCGGGATAACATGTAGACGCTTAACCCTTCTCAAATACATTTGCATGCACAAAAATACACACGTAGACTGTTTACACCGGCAGACGCAGACGCACAACATGAAAATTACAGTGCCGGATGCTTGTAACGCGCGTTCGTACCGACACACTCTCAAAAGGCTGCCGTGTACGTACAACCGTGCGGTGGGAATCGGAATGAATCACGGTGATTAAGGTTGTCACGCAGATTCTCACACACACACACACGCAGCCACAAGGATACACGCTTGCTCTAATTGGCATGACGCACACATATGGGTATTTACAGTACACACTTGGTGCGCCCGCCCACACAACCATATGAGCGTACATCCAAACAACCATAGAAAAAGCGCAAAAAATAAAAAATAAATTAGCTTGTCACGCGGCACGCGGAGCGTTGTGGGATTTTGTATGCAGAGCGAGTGGAAGGTCTGCTCGGTGCAGATTTGCCAGGTGATCTGGAATGGATCGGGCATCCGTCTGTCGTTTTCGCTTGTGAAATGGCTCTCCGTCAGCAGCATCTCATCAGGCCGGGATGGACTTATTAAAAACTTTCGTCAAAGTGACACCGGGGCATCGGTCTTCGAGTGGGTTGCGGGTGAAGCGCCCTTGCGACGGTGTGGCATGGCGTGATGTGGCGTGCAGGAGAGATGCCAGCCCTCCCTCTAGGCGACACGACCGGGCCCCTGCCCCTGCAGCCGTGCCCTTAAGACCATGTACTTATGCCAAGGACGCATGCTGCACTATGCGGTAATAGAATGGAGCGTTTTGCCAAAGCCAGGAAACTTTTTTGGGTGAATGTTTCCATCCATCTTGTTATTTTTTGGCATATTTCCTTCAACAGTGAAACGCCGCTGTGATAGATTGACTCATTCGGGGAAGATGCGTGCCCTTGGAAGCAAGCAACCTCCATTTTGCTTGTTAAACAATTTACAGGCTGATAAAAGATGTTTTTGAAAATTTCTGACTTCCTGCATTCACACCACAATAGAGTTTTTAAAGCTTTTTGGAAATCACTTTTAAGTGAGTGATTATTTGTGATTGAGAACACAGCGCAGTGGTCAGCGCTGCCGCCTCACAGCAAGAAGGTCCTGGATTCGATTTCCGGGTCGACCCTACTGCTTTTCTGTGTGGAGTTTGCATGCTCTTCCTGTGTTCGCAGGGGTGTCCTATGGGTGCTCTGGTTACCTTCCACAGTCCGAAAGCATGCAATATAGGTGAATTGGCAACTCTAAGTTGGCTCCTTAGGGTGTGAATGTGAGTGTGATTATGATTGTGCATGTGTGTCTTGTGGTGTGTTGGCGCCTGGCGATATATCGTGATATAATCAGACCGTGACCCATGTATTGTGATGCGTATCGTATCGTGAGGTCCTTGCCAATACCCACCCCTAGTGTTTACGCTGTGAAAAATATCATTTCTGCGCCATGATTCCTCCTGGTTGTAGGTCAGGTCGCAGGGAATATGACGTAATGTACGTTGACTAGGCGTGTGCGATATATATCGTTTATGATAACATCTTAATTGCTGTTTTAACGATGTGCGAGATTAAATGATCGAATATGTAACGCGCTTAAAAAACACAGTTCAGACCACTGCGCGTGCGCAAAACGAATTGCGCAGGTGTGCACGTTCAGCAAGCCGCAAGGTAGCCCCGCTCGCTGCCTCAAAATGAGTGAACAAACCGTGCGAGATGACAAAACAGCCTCGCGATGTACGTCGTGAGAGTTAATTGCCAGACGTGGTTCATTCTTACTCGCATTGCAGTGGTTTGGTTTTGAAAAGACTGATGTTCCTCAAAAGACGGCAATCTGTAGTAATCTGTGGTAAATCGGTTGCCGTTAAAGACAGCTCGACAACTAACTTGTTTCACCATTTGCGAACCAACCACCGCACAGAATACAAAGAATACGACAAGCTTAAGGAGTCACCTGTCCAGTCTAAATTACCCAAGGTACAAGCACAACAACATACTCAGCAAACTTTAGCGGACTCATTCTGCAAAAAAGTGCCTTACGACAAGCAAGTTAGTAATTTCTTTAATGGTGTTAGTTTGTGTAAAACGTCTTCACAAAAGCTACTTCTGCGGTATCCGATGGATGTTTAGATGTTTACAGGATAGTACAGTATGTTAGATTTGTGTTCTTACTTGCATGCTGCACAGTTCAGTTCGTAGCCTGTAATTGTGATGTTCAGGTTTTTTATTCCCTGTGCATTTATAGCTTGTTTACATGAATAATAGGTGCTCTCATTATAAAAGTTTTGTTGGTCCCAGTGTAAATGTGTGTACATCCTGTTGGCCACTGTTCAGTTATGTACTATAATACATACTGTAAAAAGTTGACTGGTGAATTTAATGTTTTTGTTTTACTTCAGTTTTAACTAAATAAATAAGACCTGTTTTCCTTAAGTGTTTCATTAAGCTACAATTCATTTTCTATGACCAAGACCAAGCTATATCTTAATAAGACTTACACACACACGTTTAAAGGATCCGAAATATCGTGAAATTATCGTTATCGCCAAAGTCCAAGAAAATATCAAGATAATTTTTTTTTCTAATATTGCACAGCCCTAACGTTGACGCAAAGTTTGCTGGGAAATGAAGAGAATCGATAAGAAGAATCGATAATGTTGGTGTATAATTCCAATGGAATTGATCAGTTGGAACTCGTCCAAAGTCAGAACCGGTTTTCGATTCCCACCTCTGACCGGCAACGCGTCAAATTCCTCAAAAAGTGTTCTGATTTAATCTTTAAATCAAATATGGACCATAACAACTTCCCAGCAGCACTCTGATTTAAAGGGAAGATAATACATGGTTTTTAAATCGACAATGGAACGTGACCCAAATCTAATTCTTACAAATGAGTTTTCATTTCATCTTTAAATCAGACTCAATTTGACCCAACATGAAGCAGATTCTTGCAAACAAGTTTTAACTAAACCTTTCAGTCCAAAGTGGAACAAAGTGGATTAAATATCATTAAAATCAAATGCTGAATGTGACTTTTCGAAAAACTCGAAAGTATGATACAGATTTGATAAAGTTTAATAAAGACTACAATCGGACAAAAGCAAAAATAATTAGGACGGTGCAAATCCCACCAATCACTTCTTGTCTCAGTAGAATCACTGGGTCGAACCCCTGACAGTGTCCAGCCCCCTCCTTTTACTCCATTATGCTTTGGCGTTATTGTGTATGTACGAAAGTGTGTGTGTGTGTGTGTGCTCAGCAGAATCGCCCTAGTGAGCTCTCACCTGCGAGCGGCTCTTGTTAAGGGCAGTATGGGTGTTTTTTTTCGTTCTGTAAAAGGCCCGGGCGAGATCTGAGGGCCTGATCCCCATGCGCTCAGCACTTTTCCCTCTCGCCGGCGAGTCGCGGCGCTGCTTTAAGGTGCCTGCTGAAGCCACGAGGAGACAGGATCTAATAGATTGATACACAGGTTTTGACATGCTATTTGAGCGTGCAGCCGCGCCGTAATTGGCCACGTCATCATGCATTAAATTAACGATATATAGAAGAGTGCCCAGAGACGAGTGTCTTTGGACGATCCGTCAGCCGTCAGGGCAAACCCCTTCTGACGGGCTCTCGCTCCCTCTCTCCTTCTCTCTCTGAGGGGATAAGAGCAGTGGGAGAGGGAGGGGAAAGGGAAGGGGAGAGATGGAGGGAGGAGGAGGAGGAGGAGCCGCAGGCCCTTTTTTTTTTAAAGCATTCCTCCAACTGAACTTTAAGCTCGTTGTGGCTTATTTCAGTCTTTCATTACACACTCTTCACGTCGGCATGGCCTGATCTAATCGCCTAACGATAAACAGTGGAGTCTAATTCCCAACTGTCACACGCACTCAGGGTTTCACCTCTTGCTCAGGTTTTCACGTTGTCTGTCTCACTATCTTTCTCCATCTTGTTGTCCTTCTCTGTCTTGCTGGTTTTTCAGTCTCATGCTGTTTTTTTTTTCTTGCTGTCTTGCTTTGTCTTGCTCTGTCTCACTGCTTTTCTCCATCTCGCCATCTTTCTTCCTCTCGCTGTCTTTCTCGGCCTTGCCGTTTTTGTCACGTGCTGTTTTTCTCTGTCTTTCTCCATTTTTATTCTTGGTATCTTTTTTTCCCCTCAGTTTTTCTCATTCTTGCTGTCTTTCTCTATCTCTTTCATCCTGTTGTGTCTCTGTTGCTTTTTTAAAATCTGTCTTGCCATCTTTCTTCGTCTTGCTTTCTTTTCCTGCCTCAGTGTTTTTTAGCTGTGTTTGTCTTGCTGTCTTTCTCTGTCTCTTGCTGTTTCGCTGTGTTGCTGTCTTTCTCTTGCTGTTCGTCTTGTCAGTTAGCTCGGCTTTGTTAACGAGCCAGTAGCTTTCGGCAACTAGCAAATTATCCAACACCGCTAGCATACCCGTTAGCAAGCGCCTAGTGTTCTTGGTTTTACTTTAGCATCAGCGTTGTTGCAGCGGTCGTGTATGATCATGGAAAGTGTGTAGTTCTGAATGGCACCAGCTGCTTAGCGGTCACATTATTGGGACGTGTCCATCCGTAGTGGCTTTTTTTTTTTTTTTAAACGTTTTACAGACTTCTACAACTTCTCCTGGCCCACGAGACAGCCAATATATATTAACTACCATTCCACCCTCTCTAATTACCCCGAAATGCAGAGCTTCCACCTCCACGTGTTGTACTTAATAAGGCTATCATTATAATGATTAGCTAATCTTCCAGCCCCTGCCGCTAATACACTGAATAAAGAGAAGGCTGGAAAAGTGCCGGTGCCTTCCCAAGAATGTGAATATTGCCCAGAACTGCCGAGTGATTACCCAGTAGGACGCGTCCACGCGCCGCATAAATGATTAAAATATATCACCTCATGCTGCTTTAGGGTGCGAGGGCCGTCGCGAGGTATATGGAAACACTGACACTCCACAATTTGATCTTTAAATTATCCCGAAAAAAAGGCGACGTGACCTTTACCTTGAAGTTATATAAAGGTGCAATTTAAGCGGGGTCTCGCGTCCGCTGATTTATTAGCGTGAAGGCTGGAGTGGAGCGCACTTTATTGGCCCCGCGGTTCGGCCGCAGGACTTCAGAGAGCCTTTTGGCATTTGAGACTCTCTATATTCCCGTGTTATTTTATTATTTTCAGACCCGCGAACTCTGGGCTTTGCTCGAAGTGCTAAGTACGTGGCTCGAGAAGGGAAAAAAGTACACGGCGTATATTGAAATGCAATCACGGCAGCGGTGACTCACGTGTACGGGTTCTCACCTGTGGAGTTGGGTTTTCGGTTGGCCGAGGGCATCGCGGGCACACACACAAATGCTCACACACACAAATGTATTTCACCTCGGTAATGAAAGTCAAACTTTTCTACTGTTTCTGTCTCTCTCCCTCTCTCTCTCTCCTAACACTCTCCACCTTTCTATACCCTGCATTTTCGCGCAGCTCCGTCACGGATGCACTCAAAGGGGCCGGGTTTATTTTCTCTTCATGCGAGGGGAAGTATCCATCGTGGAGAGAGGAAGCTGGCGAGACAACAGAGGCGGGTTTACAGCCGCCGCCACAATAAGAGAGGATCACAATGGCGTCCTGCCGAGACAGTAGCGCACAACGCCGGATTAGACCAAAACGGGGCTCAAAAAGACGCAGATGAAAGCCCGGGGTGGGGGGGTGGGGGGAGGCGCACATTCGCCACGACTCCGGTAACGGCTGGAGGGGCGATTACTCCGCGCCTCAACAAAGGATGAGAAGCGGCGTTTGAAACTGAATAGAGTTGTAAAGCGTTGAATGGGAAATGCGATGCATTGTGTGAACCTCGTACCTTGTATTTCTCGCTCCTTTTTGCTCTTTTCTCAGTTCGTCTACAGACAAAACGAGGTGCGCTACCAACTGGTGAGTCATGCCAGCTGTGATCCGCACAGTCAGCATTTTCCCCCGCCTTTATTTTAGGGAGAAATGTCCCGCGTTCTGCCTTTAATTAAATCTAATTGTGCGTGTGGTGATGTAATTGTCTAAGCAAAGACATTTGGAGCCAAAACATTGTGAGTTTGAATCTCTGTGTTGGACCTCTTGAGCAAGATGCAAGTCCCTCCACAGAGACTGTCCCTCTTATTAAGATTGCAATATTGTGCTTCAGCTCTCAAAACTTGTGACTTTTTGCTCGTCTTATCTCTGTCCATCCCCGTGCTGACTCTCTTGCTGTCTTCCTCTCTTTCTTTGTCTGTATTGCTTTCTCTTGCTGTCTTTCTCTGTCTGCTGCTGTCTTTCTCGGCTTTGTGCTGTCCTTCTCTGCTAATGGCTATCTCTTACTGTCTTTCTCAGTCTATTTTACTGTGTTTTTCTGTCTAGTCTTGCTGCATTTCTCTCTCCTTTACTGTATCTCCATCTCTCTCTGTGCCTCCCTCTCTTGCACTGTCTCACCCTCGGTCTGCCTTGCCGTCTCTCCCTCTCTCTCTCTCTCTCTCTCCCCCCTTTAATACTCCGTCCTCATGAGTCTTCACTTGTCTTATCTCCATCCGTCCCCTCGTTGACTTTTCGGTTCACGTCTCGGCCCTCGGCCCACGTCAGCGTCCTACATTATGTACCCCAGGTGTCCTTCTGGGGGTTTGTGCGTTGGGGGGGAGGGCTATCGGCGGGCATCGCGGCAGGGCGCCACTGTCAGGCCCCGGCCCCGGCGTGACAGGGAGCATGGTAGACGCTAATAAGGGTATTCATCACGCCGCCCGGGAGCCGTGACAAGAGAGCCGCGGCCTCGCCGACTGTCCCTCAAATATGAACTTATCATTTAATTACTCTCCCCCGCCACTTGATTGCCTTGTCAAGATGCAGGTTAGTTAAGAGGAGATCTCCTCTCTCGTCTCCAGACCCTGGGCCCCCCTCACCATGACAACTGCTCATCTCCTCAAGTCATCAGCTGCTCCGGAGATCCTCCAAATGAGATTCAATTTCAGCCGACCCTGATTCCCTACAGCTTTCTTTTTTTTCTGTTTTTAAAATTCTGGCGCAAAGGAGCAGAGTCGTGAAGTACTTTCAGGGAAGCGGAGCGACGTTTGATTGCTCGCTTTACTAGTGGAAACAGTGATGGGGACACTACTAAGACGGTGGAGATGTCGGGAGTAGGGTTGCATTTACACATGCGTTGTTATCGTGCAGGTTAAGATGCTTATAGCATTTATCAGTTGCTGTTAGAGCGTCTTCAGTTTTCCTAATTACAAGGACAGTGACAGTGGATCAACTTCAGCTCAAGGGTCTTGCTCAGAGGCTCAATGGTTGACGGTTCCAGATGAAAGACAGAACTAGACTTGAACCCACAACCTCTTGGACCATGGCTGTAAGTGTTCAGTATTTGACACTCGAAACGTGTTGTACACAATAAACACCGTCTGCTTTCTTTGTGCATTATGGCCAATTTTAAATGCTAACTGTTGGAGGTGATCTTGTATTAATCTAGCAGTTTTAGGACACTGAGTGGATTCTAGTTGTTATTCTTGGTGAGTAAACATAAGACTTTCCTGATTTGCTTTATTTTAACTTTAAGGCGTTACAAACCCCCAAGCTTTGAGATTCTCTGTCTTTATCCAAACTGTGAAAGACTGGGTGTGGAGTTCAGCAGTTAAGAGGAGAGATAAGAAGACTCACGTCACTCACATGAACATATGGCATATGTGTATTTTTAACGTCTCAAAATAACTCCAGGGAGGGTTTTGTGACTTCAGTTAGGATCTCTGGGGTTAGTTATCTTGGACACCACAAAATGGAAGATGTGTGCCTCGTTCACACTACGTGATTCTGAAAGTGGTGAGATCGCTGTACTGTTCACACTACACAAGCTAAAGACTCCCGATCACAAGTCAGAGAGTCCGGTAGAGTAAACTGACCATCTTTCAGCACGAATGGTCCATCTGATCTACAAAACAATGTTTTTTCACGAGAACTGATACAGGAAACAAGTTTCAAAATGGATGTCCAACAAAAAAAAATTTCTGAAAAACACTCAAGTATTCTCTACCTTGATTTTTATTTAGCTCTGTGAGCTGGGCTGAGGTGAAGTGAACTGATGTCCCTGCTCTTTCATTGGCTGTAGCCTACTAGTGATTAGTCCAGATATTTAGCAGACTAAATAATAGCCTAAAATAGGGACAGATATTTAGCAGGCTGGTCAGACTCATGTGGAGTCATGCCCGATCAAGGACCTTTTTGAGCGACTAAAAACACATTCTTAAAAATGTGTAGTATAAGCAGTATAAGCTTTACAGATAAATGCTTGAACTCACTGTAGGACATTTACCACCAGGCAGGACCAGGTGGAACCAGTTTCTCAGTTGTGAACCAAAGTTAATTGTTCCAAACCTGTTATTTTTAGTGTGAACACTCTGAGCAAAGTTCACAAAGGAACTGCTGCTTGGTCGGTGTTAACATAACACTCACAACCTAACCATTACTTAATGCCTGGATTAAACTACGACATAATGATTTAGATGCCTTCATCGTGTAAATGTCCAGAAAATCTATGTTGCATAAACTCTGACTTGGCGAGCTAGTTGATTGCTGCAAATTTTGGCTGAACCTGGAGTGTAACCCCCAAACCTTCAGCTATCAGCATGTCCTGTATTCAAAGGACCCTTTGAATGGTGAATTTATATGGTTAAGACTGTGTAACTCAGCTCGACTGCCCTGGTTCTTACCTACGTATTCCAAGATGCCCGTTAATCATATTTGAACTGCTACAAAATGTCTGTGAACACATTAAACCAAGTTATTTGTACGCTAACTCGTGTATTTGCTCCCCAAACCTCAGCACGCTGATATAAAGGTTGGTGTATTACAATGAGAAAAGCAGTGCAGCTCGCTCGTAAAATTCGAGCGGTACTTACACTGTGACACAATCATCTCTGACAAAGCGTCTCCAGCTGCCAAGTTCCCGAACTCTACAACTTCAATTTTGTCCAGCAGTCATCTAATAAAATCGCTCTCAGCATTAAGAAGGATCTTGGCATTTCTGTTCTTTTTTTTTTTTTTTTTTAGTCCTGTGCAACAGTTTACAGCCCTCTAGGGGAAACAGAGTCCAACCAATAAAAGTTCCACCCTGGCATGAGCAGAGGCCTTTCAAATGAAGACGTATGTCACAGAATCAGAACAAGGAAGAGAGAGAGATTTGAGAAGAAGGACCTGCTGAACCCTTTCCTCCCCCCACCCCTTGCTCCGCCGATACCCAAAAGGCCCCATAAATTCCACCTTTCCGACGCGATACAAATGAAATTGTGCGGCTGAATTTTTGCCCATTTCTTCCCCAGATGATTGGAATGAATATGGGGTATTTAAAGTTTAATATCGTATTATGTATGTCTGTTTTAGTCCCGCAGCCCGTCAGGAAGCCCCCGTTCTCAACTGGCTTAGCACGAAATTTTCCAAGCTTGGCCTGCTGGCGTTTTTGCGGCCTGTGGTTTCTGACCTTTATGCCAGGTTGAACGGTTGCTTGTCACAGTTGTTTGCGCTGATGGAAAAATACGCAAACAGGTCTCGTTTCTCGCCATTCCCAACTGGTTTGCAAAAAAAAAAAAAAAAAATCTCCCCCCCGCCCAAGCCCCCCTTTGGGGCTTTCAGTCTCCCTTCCTAAAAATAAACATGAGCATTGTCGTATGTATTTATACGGAACCGCGTTCCACCTCCTCCTCCTTCGGTAAAAGCGCTGAAATGCTTCCCTTTTCCCCGCGACTCAAGATTGCAGTGTTCACAATAAATCCTCCCGAACGGCGCAGAAGTGGCGCTTAAAGTGAGGCGCGCCGAACTTGGGGATGAATTGTGGCAGTCAGAATGCTGACTTTGACAAGCGTATCAGCTCGTCGGGCCGCGCCGCGCATTAGCCGTGGCGGCTGAAAGCCGAGCGAGATTCTACCTGGGCCTGTCTCTTCTCCGTCGGCACGGTGACGTTGTCGTCGTCGTCGACGGCATCGAAGTCGGCGCTAAAATCGCTGCCGCTTCCCGTGGTGACAAGCATGAAAACCTGCGTAATCAAGGCGTAATTGATTATACTAATTGCCGGGGCATAATTGGATCCGACTCAATTAAAAAGCCTGAGTAATTGAAATGAATTACAAATGACGCATTTATTACCGACGGAATAAGGAGGGGGGAGAGAGATAGAGAGGGAAAAGGAGAGAGAGAGAGAGAGAGAGAAAGCAGAAGGCTGCTAGGGGCTGGGCTTTTTTGTCTGCAGTGCTGGTGATCCTGATACACCTGCAATGCTAAATCATCAGCAGCTCGCTAGATAGCGGCGGGCTGGGAATGCTTTGTGCTGTTTTTGCAATTCCTCAATGTGGATTTATATCTTTTGCTTTGAGAAAGGTTGTAATATTTCACGGCGCGGCGGCGGCGAAGCGAGAGTCCGCCGAACGTTGGGGAACGAGTGCTCGGGGGCGGGTGGATGAGTTTGGGTGGGAGGGAGGCGAGGAGGGGCGGAGGTGGATGGGGTTGAGTGGGGGGGGGGGAAGGGAGGGTTGAAATACAGTATCAGCATATATTGTAATTTCATTTTGATAAGGCCACGCTTAAAACCTGAGGAGGCTCCCGTCCGAGGCGACGGGGTTTATTTATTTTACATAGCCGCCAGGTCCGCGAGCGCTTCCCCCCCCCCCGTCATTAGCGCTCCAGCGCGACAGGGGATATCAGCAAACTAGAACAGGTACACACACACGCATACACACAAATACACACACACGCACAACCCCTCCCGCAATCCAACAGCAGACGTGATAACACAAACCACTTTGCAGCCACTTCCTGGGATGCGGGGTGTGTGTGTCTGTGTGTGTGTGTGAGTGCATATGAGTGTGTATTTTATCCTCCTGCCTTGTCAGAATTTCCTTTCAAACTTGTCTGATCGGGTCGGGCCTCATCAGGCTGTCACCCGAGCTCGCTTTTCATTAGTCTCTCTCCCTCTGCCACTCTCTCTCTCTCTCTCTCTCTCTCTCTCTTTTCTGTCTCCCTCCGTCTTCCCTCAGTCTTCCCTCCGTCCGCCTAGCCGAGCAGAACTCAAACACATGCATAAAATTAAATGGAAGCATCCAAACTCACTCCCATATACAAAGCAATTTAGTAATCTTCATTAGAGCAGTAACAGAATTCCTGATGAGGCTTTCCAGGAGGAGGCGGCTCCTCCAGAGCTCTCCGTTTCATGCCCGCTGATGCGTGACGCCCGTCGCCCGCCGCACCTCCACGCCGGAAAACGCAGAGACCATGAATATGTATCCCACAAAAGCAAAAAGTATTTCGCCCTTAGCAACCCATCCCCCCCTTTTATTATTTTTAACCTGCTAAACAAGCGTCCCTGCCCTTCTCGATCCTGTCTCCTCTCGTCTCTTCCCTTCTACTCCCTCCTTCTGTTCTGCTCCGCCTGCTTTTGAAATAGCACTTTTCGATCCCTTCTTCGGCTGAGCTCTGTTCCCTTTGCTTTGTTTCTATATGTTTTTTTTAAACTGTTTTTTGCTTCCTCTTCCTCAAAGCTGGCCGCCTATTTTTTTATCATTATTCTATTATGTCATAGCAATTAACTGCTGTCAGCAGCTCTTAACGTAATGTGTAAGCATGAATCTCTTCCACCCCCCTCCGCCCTCCCCTTCATCCGGACGAAATAGCCAATTAATTTGGGCTTTCTCTCAGCTAATTAACCTTCAGGACTAGATGGCTAATGCCACTGATTGAGAATGACCTGAAATTACCCAGAATTACCCGACTGCTGTTGAGAGATGGGAAGATTACAGCGCTCCCCGCTGTTTGAGGAAGCGCGTTCGTTAGCACAAACACCCGCAATTCATTAGTAGGAGAGGAAGCGGTGTAGCGTGGCGGGAGGAGGTGGGGGGCAGGATTGGCGTTGTTGGGAAAGCCTGTGTCTCTGACGCCTGGAAGGCGGAAGGTCTGGCGTTTATGTCAATTGCGCGCAGGCGGACGTGCGTGTTGGTCATGGCGTCGTGGGTGAAATAATCTGAAGCGTGATAATGGGTTTTTACCCAGAAGGGATGGAGAACGCCGTCATCCTCGGCGACCCGGCCACTGATCGTGGCTCCGCCCAGGTCTCAGCCCTGCCCGCTACACATGGCTGGGGATGATTGACAAGCTGCACAGTCAGCCAGTCCTGCAGACAGGCGAGCTGAACAATGGAGCCCAGTGTTGGAGCTTCCCCAGTTCGAGAGGATTTAAGAGTCTGGTTTTTGCACCTGTTACACTCTAGCTCGTGTGGGAAGTTTTATTCGTTTTCAGATGTCACTCGCATTTTGAGAAGACAACTGCACGATTACATTGTGTCCAGTGCATCCTGCTGAGCATTTTTCTTTGCATAATCTTAGAATAATATGCTCATGTAGTCTTTGTGTTAGATTGTAGAGGCAAGTCCATCATTTTGGGTGTACATTGCATTGCATTTTTAACCTCACTTATCCATGCTCGAATTTCTAATAGATGTTGTTCATGTTAGTAGTGTTGCTTTAATGTACAAGCTTTACTGGTGGTTTATTTCTGGAGATGGACTGTTGTATTTTGACTAAAACTAAGTGGTGTAATGCTGCGATCAAGTTTATTTGATTGATTCATGAAGGTGATTTAAAGGTAAGGTCTTTAACGGGGCATGAAACCACCCTCCAGTTTAAGTAAATATGTTCCATACCCACAACTCCTGCTCCCACTTTACACTCAGTCTGGAGTGCAGCAATTACGGGACTTGAACCTGAAGTGACTAGTGTTGGACTGCTTATTAGTGCTCATAGTTCGCATTTTTATGGTTATTAGTATCAGTTTTTTAAAGCAAAGATTTGCCGGTACTTTTCTGTGCGTTACTTTAACTCATGAAGCTAAAGCGGGCTTAATAACAGCTCTCTCACGCTACGTGAGTACACGCGGAGTGTCACATGCCCTATTTGACTTTGTACACCACATAGGCCAGGAAGTGACTTTTCTTAAAATGTTATGCACTACAGCTCGAAGTGCTCCGCCCTCACTCGACTCTTTCACACTCCTTGACTTGACACTGTGTTCAGACAGGTCAGAACTATAAGCGATTATTTTGTGCCAAAATTCTGAGCGCACAGTGGTAAGCAAAATATCTTTATGGGCTCAAGAACACTTAAACTTAGTGTTGTAAGAGTATTTTTGTCATACCACTCATAGGACGTCACAGCATGCGCCGTGTCTGCATTAGGTTTTCATCTACAATGCAAGGCGTGCTTTTGACAGCGTTTTTTGCGATTGCGTGTGGACGGAGATATTTTTGAAAATGCGCTCGTGTGGATGCGATTTAAAAAAAATCTCGTTTTCCGTACCCGTGTGCGATGTGGACATGGCCGCCCAATTCCTTGATTAATAATAATCAGTATTGGTCCTGAAAACTACATATCGGTCAGGCCCTAGTAGTGTCTTCATCATAATGGTTTCTATTAAAGGATGTGGGGTGTGTGTGTGTGACCCTAATTGTTTGGTTTGAGTGCCCCGTACAGATCCGCATCAGTTGATTTGTGTGTGTGGGTGTGGACGGTGATGCTCCCAAGTAGTCTTAAGCTCTTGTCCTTATCACCTCCATTGTATTTTCCTTTGACCTCTAATGAGATCTTCTCCTTTCCAGCCCCCAGGGGCAGGGAGAAGCCTTGACCTTCTAGCGTCGTGTCAGACGAGCCGTCCTGGCACCCATCCTCCTCCTCTGAGTCACTTTGAGAACTCTTACGTAGAATTCAGCCATCGTCTTGGTAAGGCTCACTTCCACTTAAACAAGCAATAATAGAAACGACTTCCTCAGATGCAACCAGACATACAAACCGGGCAAAAATAGATGCGTGAGGATGAACAAGGCTGTGTGTGTACGTAATCTATCAGACATCTGTAGGGAAACATCCGGGTTTCATTGCTGCAAGACACACACACACACAGCACCCAGCAGGAGTTGGGGACTGATGCAGTGTTCATGTGCACCATAATAGGTTCGCCGGGCTGAACAAACGCTGTCATTTTATCTGATGAAAGCTGGGACACCCTGAGCCAAGAATAACAGCCCTTACACTGTCCCAATAAGGCTTTTACAGAGATTGGGCCGGGGAGATAAACAACCACAGTGGACTGTTTTCTGGGGAACTGATTGACCTCAGCGTGAAACACAGCTGTCTGTGTGTTCTTTTGTTTAGAATGTTAATCCTCACATTTACATGCGTTTTTAGATATTTGGACCCAGTTTGAGTCATTGATATTGATTTTTAGTGTCTTTGGGCGGTCAGTAAAAACCACCAGGTCTGAGACAGATGGAAGCTAAATCCATGCTCTAAAAAGGGTCTCAAAAAGACCTCTCTATAGACTGTAGTCCCATTCATCTGCAGATGTTCTAGTAATTAAGCAGCTTATTGACTGTTGGCAGGACAGTGTATTAGGGCGTAATAGTTAACACCATGATGGGTTAGAATTTAGTTAATAGCTGTATATATATATATATATATATATATATATATATATATATATATGTATGTGTGTATATATATATATATATATATATATATGTATATATATGTATATAACATGCTGTTAATTTAATATGGTGATTCTACTTAAACCTTTCTCTTAAAAATACTAATATTGCCTCTATCATTCGATCATAATCGAGGACAAATTTAAAATAATCATGATTATTGATTTGGAGTAATAAATTGTCTAACCCTACATTAACCCTGTTGTACACAGTGGATTTTTTTGTGTGGGGGTGATATACCATAATGTTTTTATGCTTCAAACTGCTCACGTAAATGATCTAGTAACATCCCCTCGGGTTAGTCGAGTTGTTTGCTTAACCCTCACAGCACTGTTAAGTGGAGTTTGACCCTCTTTTGACCCTGGGAGGCTCTCCATGGGCTCTATTTGGCCCTTTTGTGAGCGCTTCTGCACGCACACCGCCTGCCAGCAGTCTGCACCTCTAAGATGGGGTCAGAGGTGAGGGGTGAGTGACCGGGTAAAGGGGCCATGTAAGGGTCATGTTTGTTTGGTTACATCCTCGAGCATACAGAATAAGTGGCATGCCACTAGAACATACTACTTAGTATTCTAGAGTTTGGGGCTTTTCATAAAGAAAGAACAATACAGATCTAACTTATGTAAAACTAACTTATGTCTTATGTAAAAGAATATAGTCTTGAGATTCATTTGGTTCGGGCCTTTTGTTATCAGTGTGCATGCTTGAGGTTTAAAGAGGACTAGGCCTCATCTGCAGTGCCTTCAAAAGCTTGGAAGAATTTTTTATTCTTCATTAAGGTGTCACCTACAACAGATTTATGCATTTATGCAAATGTATGCATTTTATTCCTAATAATGGTCTTAGTTTTACTGTTTCCTATAAGGTTTTCTTTTTTCATTGCCTTCTTAATGTTAGTTGACAATGCTGTTCTAATATACTCTATTTTTATTGGTTTGTCTGTTTTTATCAACATGATTTCTTGGCTGACATCTTTACATTTGAAATAGAAATGACATTTTTGAAAACAGAGAATATACTGTATGTCCTAATGTGATGAAGCTTCATAATTTGGTGCAAGTGAATGTGAAAGTAGACAGGACTGTTATAATTTCTGAAACATTGCTAGTAACATGTCACAGTAAGGGAGGATCCCCAACAAAATCGCTGCTTAAACGCCCCTTTTAGGAACAATTCTCTTTCTCATCTAGTCGTCTCATCAGTCTGAAAGATAACGCTGAGACATTTTGTACAGCCCGAGCTATGCAACCGGTGTGATTTCCGGAGCATAGCAGTGAGCTGGGATATGTAAAAAGCGTGCAGTGTATCACCTAGCAGCTGTCGAGCATCAATGTCATTAAAGTGGCAGTGCGAGCATGGGAGCATTTGAAATGCAGAGTTTCGACGCGTCTCTGGGGCCGGCATTTGAGCGGCGCTTCAAAGACGGGCGGAAATCGCACCGTTACGAAGGCGCTCACACAGATTAACGAGTATGCATGCGTTTGAAACACAAATTCAGCCGCTGTTTTCATGTTCATGCTTAAAACACAAACTCTGCTGTATGTACAGATTTGTGTATGTTCTGGTGAAAGCATTTATTTGTGCATTTGCACGTTCAATAACCGCAATATAATTTTGTGTATGACACTATTTGAGAATTTGTTATTAGTGTCTTTTAATTGCATGCACAGATCAGCCATAACATTACGACCACTGATCACTTGGTTACAATTGCACCTGGCAGTGATTGGGATATTTTAGTCAGTAGGGATGTAGCGAAACATTGATCTACATTGATTTAAAATGTCATATGACATTTTAGGCACTTGTCATGTGATAAGAATCATAGTAATTGTGGTAAATCAGCATAATATATTGTCTCATATTGATTTCTGGTTACTGAATTAAGTCAAATAAAAATCGTATCAGGTGCAGTGGTCACTGCTGTTGCCTCGCCATGAGAAGGACCTGGCTTCGATCCTTGGTCGGATGTGGACTCCTTTCTTTGTTCGCGTGGGTTTTCTGTGGGTGCTCCTCCCACAGTTCAAAAGCAAGCAGCTTAGATTGATTGGTCACTCTAAATTGTCCCCGTAGGCTATAAATGTGAGTGTGTTTGTGTGAGCGTATGTCCTGCGTTGTGTTGGCGCCTGCCCAGGCTTGGTCCCCGCATCCCTGATGAGGATTAAGCGTTTTGGATAAGGAATGAAAATTGTATCAGAGCAGACTTTGTGGTCCTGTTGGAACTGTTCTCCGTTGAATTGATATGATATGATGTCATAATGAAACTTGTGATTTACAACTGTACGAGGCAGCAAATGAACATTTTGTTCTTGAAGTTGATGTTTTGGAAGCCAAATCTGATGATGGCTAGGTGACTGTGGTCAGAGCATCTCCAAAACTGCAGCTCTTGAGGGATGTTCCCAGTCTGCAGTGGTCAGTAACTACCAATAGTGGTCCAAGTAAGTAAAACTGGTGAACTTGTGACCGCTCTGATGCCTGAGGGGGGCGAAGGCTGTGACCTATTAAGTAGTAAATGAAAATGCTGAAAATCTTATAATGCGGTTTCCGATAAAAAAGGTGTAAAACCACATGCAGTTTGTTGCTCAGACGTGCTCAACATGGTCATAATGTTATGGCTGATTGGTGTACACAAGCACACACACACACACAGGGGTAAGAGTGAATGTGGTGTTAGTGAACACGCACACACACGGGTAAGAGTGAATGTGCTGCTAGTGAACACGCACACACTCGGCGAGACCTTATTACCTCATCCTGGGTGTGTTGTATCTCGGGTGATTGGTGATTTTCATTTGTAATGCTACGCTGCAGCGAGACGCCATTATGCCCTTTGTCATCCCACTGCGCCAATGACAGCCAACCTGCTCTGAGAGACAAGAGGCGCAAATGACAACCACACACTCACTCTCTAAGACACCCCCCGCAACACACACACACACACACACCATCCTACACTTCCCCCTCCCCCTCATATACACTTGCGATGGTTTCCGGCGCCGTCGGCGGGGTCCGAGGTGTTCGTTCGCGTGTATTCGCTGGAAATTAGTCCCTCTTTCTCCCAGCCGTTGCCGCGGTACCCTAAGCTGCATGCCATATTGATTTCTTGTTGTGAAGAACGCCGTTCAAGGCCCATTTAAGATTTCCATCCCACGTGTAGCCGGCAGCGGCCCGAGGCCCCGTAAATTAGGGAAATTGCACATTCATCACCAGCGTTATTTTAAGATACTTTGGTAAGGTGACGGCTGGAAGATCTACTGTGGCGCATTACAAAGTGCTGCCGCTCCTCCCGCCCTCCCTCTTTCTCTCTATCTCTCCCTTGCTGGCTCCCTCACTTCCATCTCCCTCTCTCTGGCGTCCCAGGCAGGGTAACGCTGGGGTCATTGAGACACGGCTGTGATTTAAAGGAGTGCCAGTATTTTTTGCATTAGCGTTTTTTCCCCCGCTCTCTCTTTCCAACTCTGCACGAGCGTGATTGAGAGAATTTACAAGGCGTACTAAATTAGCATGTCTAATGGGGGAGCCTCCAAGGTGAGGCCGTTGTCGGACGGTGAGTTACACCGCATGTAAATAACGCAGGTTAAAGGGAGAACGTGCACCTTGACGCTGTCCACGGACAAAGCGGAGGCGGGTCAGCGGCTGTGAATCAGTCGGGATTCGTTGTAGCAGGTTGACTGTGCGTGCGCTTACAAAATCGCAGCTGTTATTTTTTAGCAGATTATGATGTGTACGTGAGGGTGTGTTGCATCATTGTCATCGAGACTCATTGGAGATTTGCATCAAGACTCTTCTCGGTTGTGGGGTTTTTTGGGCAGGTGATAGTGTAACGGTTAAGGCGTTCGCCCTGTGATCGGAAGGTCGCTGATTCAAATCCTAGACCGCTAAAGGTACCACTGAGGTAGCAAGATGTCTCATGAGGCTATGTCAGCTGCCCACTGCTCCTTCTCAGATGGGTCAAATGGAGAGGTCACATTTCGTTGGGGTGCACTGTGTGCTGTGCTGTGTTCACAATGACAAATACTCACTTTCAACGGTAGGTAATGGTTAAGGAGCTCCATTGATTAAGGGGTCGTCTTTTTATAAATCACAGACCCGTAATGGTCCCACCCTGAGGCACGTGAGAGGAAGGTCAGCTGTGCTGTTTACCTGACAAGTGAATTCTGACTCTTGAAAACTCTGATGTGTACATTTTTCGCTGTAAAGGTTTTGTTTGACTTGTTAATTCCTAACAATTACTCATTATTTCGGTTTATTCATCATTTTAACAACCCTACAGTGCACAACAACTAAATGTGAATTCTCCACTTGACCCGTCTGAATGGTAGCAATAGGCACCTGACGCAGGCAGTGCTGGAGGACAGTACCTTGCTCAGGGGTCCGTTTACATGCCCGGGATTTGAACCAGTGATCATGAGAGCGATGTTAAACTGCACTAAGTGTTAAACTGCACTAAGACGTTTTAAGCACTGAAAATGTAACTGTGTGTCCCACATATTGGGTCACCACATCCTGTTTCAAATTTTCCCAGTTTAATTTGTGATTGTCATTGTGAAAACAGCACACAGTGCACGACAACAAAATGTGACCTCTGCATTTGACCTATCTGTAAAGGAGCAGTGGGCAGCTGATGTGCGGTGCTTGAAGAAAGCACCTTTACTGGTCCGGGACTTAAAACGACGACCATCCGATCACGGCCCAACTCCCTCACCGCTTACGCTACCTACAGCCCAAAATTTGACTGTGTACACCATGTTGTTTGTTTGTGGATTTTGAGTCTTTTCTCCCCCATCTCTTTCCATAAGGCGGCCAGTCTTTTGTGGCTGTATTAGCTATTAGCCTGATCATGCTATTTGGGCCTTGCTGAGCCTGGCAGACATAAAGCACTCCTTGTGATCAGCTTAGCGACGCTCCTCACGCGGTGTTAATGTACTCATTGTGGGGCCGGCATGCAGAGGGACGACTGCAATCGCACTGCATTTACGAGACGCCGCAGCGGCAGCCTACAGCACCACGGAGCTTTGTGTTGGCATCGGACCGACGTGCGTGTGTGTGTGACTCATCTGTAATTGGAGCGCATTGGTCTGTGTGCTTCGTAAGGATGATTATAGAGAATTGGCCAACGGAACCAGTCGGCTTGTGCGTAGTCCTTATTTAGATTTTTATACTCAAATTTATGTTGTAAGAGGTCAGCATGCGAATAAAGTAGTAGGTGTTTAAGCGTGGGCAGGAAGATCCTGACAGCTACATGCTGTCCGCTCTATAAGTGTCATGTATAGACTGAACAACTGTGAAATAATACTGAGAGGCCACAGCTGTGCGTGTGTGAGACAGAGAAAGAGGGAGAGAGAGTGTGTGTAGGCATTTCTTGATAGCTACACATTGTCTCCTTGCATGCTTGTTTTGAACCTTAATAAGCCCGAGTGCCTCGGCTCGGCTCAGAGAGTGGGGGGAGGAAAGAAAATGGCTTTCTTACACTTCAATTTCACGCATATTTTCTTTGCGACTAATGAGCACCTTAAATACGGCGCCAGACTTCAGGCGAGCCTGTGAAGGCTGACATTTTCACACACAGCAGCACCTTGTCACCATGCATGAAGTCCCCTCTACCTGGTTGCTGACGTGCTTGAGTGTGTGTGCACGAGTGCAAGCACGAGCAGAGAGGGGTGTGTGTTGAATGCTCGCTGACAGAAATGACGAGAAACATATTCAGCAACTAAACAGAGGAAACACTTTTTCAAGGAGAAAAGTCACACCATTATAAAATATTTCTTATACATCCTTACTCCCCAATGCACACACACAAACACACACACAGGCAGGCGTTAGCACATATATATCGAGGATGTGTGTATGTGTGTCTCTTAATTGTTGATCCATGTAAAATAGGACTTGAAAGTCACACTCCTCTCAACGCAGCGTGGCTGTCATCCTGCAAACGAAGCCCAAACAAATCTATCCACACAAAATAGAAAGTCTGCACTAATTACAGAGCCGGGAGTAAAATGGCGAAAATGAGACAGTTAATGCCAGGGTTTATGCAATTATCTGCTACACCCCGGCTCCGAAATAGAGGAGAGTTTGGGTGGGGAAGCGGTGTGTGTGTTTGCCGGGGTGGTGGGGAGACACTTTTCTCTTCACGTTGTTTGATGTCTCCCCAGTTAAACCATATTAGGAGTCTTAGTGAATGGAAGTGTCACCAAGCAGGAAGTTAAACCAAGAGAATGATAGCAGAGATTTCCACATCGACGTAAATCGGCTCTAAAGCGCGCCACACGCAAGGCGTCCCGCAAATTAACGGCAGGGTCGCCCAACAGTATTGCCGTATCTACTCGTCAGTACCGCGTTTTCCGGAAATTTAATGTTTAGCTGAGAGATTTACGCTCTCAAACTCACACACTTACACCGCCCACAATAAGATCTGGCACTGGGGTGTAGTTGCTTGTGGGTGATCTCTACAACCAGGCTGCCCTCATTGCGCACACGCACACACACACACACACACACACACACTCCCTTTAATCTGCTTGTAACCCAGCCATTTAAAAAAAAGGTGGTAAACTGAAGAGCCATGACACGTGGGGTTATTGGAAAAAAACCCAAAACATTTTCATTTTAATGCTGCAGTAGAAAAAAAGGTTATATGAAGTCATATAATGGGTGCTTCATTGTCAACAACAACAAAAGAGAATCACGGGCACAGAATGCATAACAGTGCCTGTGCTGTTTACATGCCAATATTTTACACATTAGATTTCCATTCACTGGCAGCTGTCAGTTATTTCAGTAAATTAACCACCAAAAAACTGTAGCAGAACTGTCAATTGGAGGCAAGGTAACCATGGTTACCTTTCATATTTTCCTCCCCCCCCAAAAAAACAATGATTAAGCTGCAGTGTGGAATCATGGGAGTAATAATTAGACAGAAGAACATAAAAGTTACCAATTGAAAAAAGGCATTCTACAGTATGAAACAACCAAGAGTGCTTATAAATAATAGATTACATTGTGGATTTCCTCCTTTTGTTATAAAGTAGCATCTTTTGTACAACCTTTTTAAATGTTCAAGAAACAATGGGACAAGTATTGTCTTGTACAAGAAGTTTAACCCTTTGAGCACGAGATGGAACTAAAAGTTTAGGGTGTCATTATTTTTTTTTTTCTGAATTTTTCATATCATCTGATTAAATAACATTTATAAAACTATTGTGCAAAACAATTTCATTAATGTCTTCATATAGTGTGCACCAGTAGATAGTCATACTCCTCTTAAATTAAAAATATAAAATGATGCATAATTTAGACAGAAATTAGTTTATATGTTTTTATGTACACATTTTTACACCGACCTGAATTCATAAAGGCCCCTGATTTCAGAAAACTAAAAGACTGCTGTTTTGGATTCACAACGTTTTTGCATCAGAAGCCGCTCAGGTTAAAAGCAGACATTTTTTTTATTCCTCGTTTGTTTGTTTTTCTGTCTGTTTGTACATTTTTGTGAACATCAAACTTGTCCTCTCACATATGTTTGGCCGCGGGTCTTCCCAATTGTGGATTTCCTTTTTATTTCTATACTCTGAATTATTATTATACAAGTGCTTGGGCGTACTCAGAGGGTTAAATTTTGTCTGCTGACACCAGCACACATAGGACACGTTAATGAAAAGAAAGAAGGAAAGAGAGAGATTCAGTTATCAAAAGTTGAACTAAACCGTTTTATCAATGCATGCAGCTTACTGCATCTCGGCGATGCCACAAAAAGAGGAAAACAAATCAAATAAAAAAGGTGACTCCGATTTACACAACTTTCAAATACATACAACTTCATTTTAAGATTTTCTTATATACCTTCATATTTTACCAGTGACAACAGCACCTCTTCACTCAACACTGCACAGTTAGAAAATTACCAGCTTTTTCATTTTTTTTTTCTACATTTTCAGTTTTTGTCGAAAATGAGGAAAGATAGCGTCTCTGGATCAGAATGAGTATTTCCGGGAGGGAAATCTCACACATCATGTGCCGAAACTAAACAGTAGTTATATGGCATCTATGTGCAGTTAGTTCTTTGTTAGTCATCGTCAGTCTCATCTTTTTTAAAGAAACATTAGTCTGAAGGCTTCAGAGAAAGCAACAGAAATAGATAAGAGGTTGAAGAGGAGTTGTGTTGCCCTCGTCTGGCGCTAAGGTTTTTCGAGTTCACAAACGTACATAAGGTGGTCCTCGGGGGATTTGCCATGTGTCTTACTCAGATGAAGTTTGACAGCATGCTTGCTAGCAAAAGTCCGGTTGCACAGTTTACATTGATATGTGATGCCATTGCCCTCTTCGTCTGGGGAAGGGGAGTGGGAGAGGGGACTAGGGTTGGTATTGGCGTGAGGGTTTGGGAGAGAGTGGGCGAGGGCATGGGCCTGGGCTTGAACTTGAGCTGAGAGCAGTTTCTCAGAAAGTCCCTTACTATGGCACGAGATCTGGCTGGCTAACTGCTCCCCAGACAACTTGGCCAGGTCTCTAAGCCGGAAGCCCAGATGGGACTCGAGATGGCTCACATAGGTGGAAGGGGAGCGTATCTGAGATGCACAGTCACTGCAGAAGAACACCGGGTGGCCAGAGTCAAGGTTCTTCAAGAACTTGGTGCCACCGGTTCGCCGGAGCTGGTACTTAACGTTAGCCAGCCAGTGGCTGATGGTGGTCATCGAGAGGCCAGTGAAGCGGGAGATGTGCATCCGTTCCTGGGGGCTGAGGTCAGACATGATGTATTTACCGTCGCCCGTTTGTCGCAAGCTGGATGCAAACTGTGCTTGAAGGATCAGCAGATGCTGAGGGTTCCAGTTGGACTGCCGGCCCTTGCGCTTCTGAGCTGGCGACATGTCCTCAGACTCATCATGCGTAACACCATCTACGTCGGATCGCTCAGACAGACTGGTTGGCGTGGAAGCTTTAGAGACATGACTCTCGGTGAGGTTGCGGAGCATATCGGAGATGTCCGACAGGGCGTTTTCACGCAGGGGTGAGTTGGACATGAAGGAAGCCACAGCTGATGATGCCTTGGCCATGGTGATGGTTGAGGATGGTGACACGGAGGAAGGAGTTGATGTGGATGAGGATAATGCAGCGGAACCCAGGGAGCTGCTCTTCTCGCTCTTCCCTTTGGTCAGGTCGATGGGCTGGTCATTGTTGATGTGGTAGAAGTAGCGATCGAGATGTTCATTTGTCTTTTTGGTCTGAGCTGGAGTTGAGGCGGCCACGGCTGCCTTCTCCGCCAGACTGTTGCTCATCTTGAAGAGCATGCTCATTGGGTCCAAAGATGGAAGGGCAGGTTTAGCAGCTTTACCGAGGTGAACATTCATGACTGACTGAAGCGCACTTAGGGGGTTGACAAATGGCTGTTCTGGAGGATGATCTGTTATAATTGCAGTGCTGCCACAAAGAGAAGTGACTGGAGTTTTGACGGAATGGTCAGTGCCGTTTTCCAGAGACTCCTTTGTGAGGGTGTCACCGTTGGAGTCCTTGTGAAGATGTGTAGACCCATTACTTTCTGGGGTTTTGGCTCCTCTTCTCTCTTTAGGAGACTCCCCTCTGGTCGAGTCACCAGCTTCACTGCTGCATGGAGAGGGTGTGGTTCGTCTCAGAGGTGAAGCCCTTGCACCAGGATCTCTCATTTTTTCCTCAACTTTGGCAACTTTTTCTGTGACTTTCTTGACAAGTTCCTCCATGGCATGGAAGTTGTTTTTGGTCAGAGGTGAGGTCTGGCAGCTTGGAGGAGAGATAAGAGGTTGATTCTTAGTGGGGGACAGGATCTCCTCTCCAGAAAACATGTACTTCAAGGGGGAGCTCTTTCCTGAGTTGCGCAAGGAAAGTTTCATGATATTTGGAAGCTGATAGGCTGCATGAATGCTGGGATAACCTCCCCAACTTGGAGTTCCATTCTGTGCTTTGTTAATGGCAGATGTGACTGTGTTTTCCAGTGACTTCAGAATGTCAAAGCCACCCTTAGGGCTTTCTTCAAGATCTTCTTCGGTCAGGTATGGATACTTGGAAGTGATGTCAAACTTCTCCTCAGCCTCGTCATCTGTTGCTTTCTTGTCTTTGTTGCTAATGGTACTTTCCTTAGTGCATTCTTCTTCCTTTTCTTCTTTTTTAATTTCCATAGCAGTGATGGCAGGGGATATACTGGGTGGAGGGGGTGCGGGTGGAGGTGGGGAAAAGGCTGTGGCAGCCAGTGGCACAGACTGTACCTTGTCCTCATTGGAAGACAAGGTGTTGGGGGCAGGAGTGGTGGTTGACTCCATGATAGGCTTGCCTTTCTTAATGGCAGAGTTGGTCACCTTGATGAAATGGCCTGTCACCATCATGTGGGCTGTTAGCTCCTGAAGGGTATCATGAGAGCTTCCACACTCCATACATTTCAGGATCTGGGATTTCCGAGATTCAAACTGCCATGCATAGCTAGCGCCGTTCTGATGCCCGTAGCGGTTGTTAGGAGTGATGTAGGGATTTGCTGTCTTCTGCAGCAGGTCGTTGGGGTCTGAGAGGGAGGGTTTGGGAGTGCCACCATTGGAGTCTGGTGAGCTGGGCAGATCCAGTTCAATGGGGGCTCTTTTGCGAGCTGAAGAGATGATCTTGGCTGCCACAGGGGTTACAGGTTCCTTGAGAGGCACTTTCTGGTAGTGTTTCGTCTTGATCATGTGGACGCTAAGATCTTGCAGTGACTCAAAGGAGTGGCCACAGTACATGCACTTGAGGACTTTTTGGGCATCCTCCTTGCCTTCCATCTCCAACAGGGAACGTTTGCGTGGCTTGGACCAGCGCTTGGTACCCTCGCTGTCCGTCTCGTGGTTGTCATCTCGGTAATGGCCCGTTTCATTCATGTGAACTGTAAGCTCCACCAGCGTGTCGTAGGCAGCGCTGCAGTCCTTACAGCGGAACTTGCTAGCACCAGTGAAGATAGAGCCATAGAGCTTGGTGCTCTGGCGGTACAGCTGCACAGTGCTAAACAGGTTAGGCTCAGATGTGGGGTGCAGTATCCTGTTCTGGTTTTGTGAGACCTGCTGCAAGGTCTTGGCCACAGCTGACTGGTGCCAGTCATAGCCTCCACTTCCACAACTACTGCTGCTGCTGCTACTGCTGCTGCTACTGCTGTGGCTTCGTGGGGGCTTTTCGGCAGGGGGCTGCGTCATGTTCAAGTTCAAGGACGACCAATAGGAGTTGGTCAGGAAGCTGGTGTAAATAGCCTTCATCTGCTCTAGACTGTCCGGACCGGCTGCAGAAGGTTCGTCGATGCTGGGCTGGGCTGCAGGCGTCATCCTTGTGGATGCAGTCGAGGACAGTGATGACGCAAGTGGCTCCTTGGCGGTGCCTTCTTCCTCATTTTTCACAGAAGCACTCTCAAAATCTGACATGCGGTCACTGGACTCGCTGAGGTGCGATTCGCTGTCCATCTCTTGGCTGGAGAAGTCTGCAGCTGGGGAGTCATGGAAGCCTGGCCGGTCCTGGCACATGTACTTAACAGCGGGTTCTTCCTCCACTGCCGAATCGTCTCCCTCCACATCCTCGTCCAGTAAGGCAGCCTCTTTGAGCTCCTCAGGAACATATGCTATGAGAAAAACAGAAAAGAGAGAAGCATGAGAAGACTGTTATTACCACATCCAATCATGAATCAACCACAGCGTTTCTGCTTCAGGGCTTTGAAAAGTTCAGCATCCGTCTTTTCCTAAAGTACCAGCAAATACAATCGGTCAGTCTGTTCCGTATTGTTAATAATTCCCTCTCAGCTGCACTACTGCATTACATTTCCGAATGAAATGAAGTTGCATTTCTCATTGCCTTTGTTCTGAGGACAGAGAGAGAATGAGGGGGAGAGAGAGAGCTAGTGGAACAGAAAGACAGTGGGGGGAGGATAGGGGGAAAAAATGTCTCTTCAAACCCAAGTTGCCACCTTATTCTTCTCAAGGGGCAACAGCTTGAAATTAAAACTAAATTTGAAATTAATGAAGCACATTCTGGAGGTGGCATTCGTTTCTGAAGTAATAAATTACTTGTATCAACCTCACAGACAGCAGTTCCTGTCTGTCAATTAATATGTCTTACGCCGCTCCTGCAGCCTCTAATGCATTCTCTAACAGACACACTCGCCATTTAAATTAAGAAAGCATTTTCGCTCATTACTCGGCAAAGGCTCGCCGGCTCGTAAATAAAAATGAATGTATGTACGTTTCCGATGTAAAAAATCTCTCCCCACAAAACACATTTGCGTCAATTACAGAAGATTAGAAAGTTGAAAGTTATTATTTACACTTTAGCCTGGAGTGTTCACTCGGCTCATGTTTGAATACAATAGCTTTGGAAAAACAAAAATGTGGGGAAGGCATTAGGGTGAAACTAAGGAAGAAAACATCTAATTGCTTTTACTTATTGTCACTTTTGTGAGAACAAGGATGAATGAGAGCAAAGTGTGTGGGGAGTCAGGGCTTTTTGAATGGTTCTAGGAATGTGACTGTTCTCACAAACCTGAGATTTTGGTGTTGTGCATTTGTTTATTTTTTTGTTTTAGGTGTATTTACATAGAATCGTGGAAGACGTGTGCTTGTGTAGATAGGCAGGACAAGTGATGACTTGATTCTTCCCTAAAAGATGGGAAATCTTGAGATTTGTTAGATTTTTGTGGCTTTAAGAGAACATTTTAGTATGCATGGGAATTTTTTTAATAGAAAATTTCCATATTTTACATTACAAAAAAATTGAAGGTTTTGCAGTTAGGGCTAGTGAAAGGACCTCACAAAGATAATAAGACAGCTGTGTGTGTGTTAGTTTTGAGCGCCTTAGTTTGAGACTTGTTAAGTTTTTCTGGCTTTGTGAAAACAATTTTATTTGTGAGGGCAGATCCTCTTAGCTTAAAAACAAAACAAAAAAAAAACAGGAAAGTAAAAGAGGTAAAAGATTTGCTTTTGGTAGGTTACTGAGGTTGAGGTTAGGATTAGGTGTATCAGTAGTATTATTTCCATCTTGTTATTATGGGAATCTCACAAAGACAGCGTGCGTCTAAGAGAACGAACGGTTTTGTGTATGCGTCGGCAGGGCGTGTAATGCATTGTGTTAATTCCGCACATTCCACAGTGTAACTGTTGATCAGGCATCGAGCAGGTATGTAAACAGCTCCGAGTGAGGACAGAATGCAGCGCCCTTCTGTGAACATGTTCCATCATTTTAAACGACTGCAAGAGTCAAACTTGTCATGCTGCAATCTCAACACACAGCATATAGATTCACATCTAAATACAGTTTCTGTCAGCACACATGCAGGGGACACTACATGAAACTCCACAAATGCGGATTCCTCCCCTTTTTACTACAAAGGCCGCATTCTTAATTGAACATATTCGCAGATGTGCTTGTCCTTGTGTTTATTTCAGTCTTTTAAAACGTAATAATTTGCTTTTTTCACTTTAAGAATTCTCTGAATTCAATTTAAGAAGCGCCTCTGGAGTCCGTGCTGCCACAGTAAACGTTACTGGCAATACAAAGGGTATTATCTGTCAGCCTCATCACTTCTCTCTCTCGTTCTCTCTATAGATATATACAGTATATTATATATTATATATATGGAGAGAGAGATAGATTTGCAGATGTATATAGATAGTATAGGACAGTGTATTTATCGACCAGCCGTGGTGCCGTAAATAATCATGAGTGAAAAGAACACGGGCATCATGAGGACAGTCATTTTGTAGCCATTGGCAGTGTGATGTCAGGGGATCGACTCACACACACTCTCTTTCTAGCACACACTCACACACACTTCTTAGCTTTCAGTTGTAGCTGAACAACACACGCTTCGTGCCTTTAGGCATTCTGTGCAGTTACAATAGTGAACACAGGCTTTTAATGGTCTCAGGTCCCTACAGGGAAATACCTCATTCAGTCTAATTTACAAATCTAGCCATGAATTTACCTTTAGATTTATGATCATACGTACGGCAAAAAACACAAGACAGACTGATATGGTTTGTACGAGGTGCTGCAGGCTTTCAGGCGCAAAAGAAAATGGATCAAAGAAAACATATAGGCATAGGCCTACGTATTTAAATGTAAATACAATAGAAGAAAGTGTATTTATTTTATGGGAAAAAGGGTATTTCTTATTTATTTATTTTCATTTCAATTCATCTCTAACTCAACTCAATTCAGTAACCAACTGTGCCTATGTAGCTCATATACACACACACACACATACACACACACACACACACACACAGTACACTGTACTGTAACACACAAACTCTCCATAGACATGTACACACACACGTACACACGGCCATCTGTTCTGAATCAGCCAAAGCGACAGCTGTTTAAGAGAACAATGGCTTCGTTCAGGAAGCCAAGCCATACTTTACATCAAGGCCCGACAACGAGCGATGCAAAATCTCCATTTTACTCTAAACTACATATAGGCTGACTTCAAATGTGTCCCTCTCTCTCTCTCATACACACACACACACACACACACACACACACACACACACACAAAGAAACAGGTGACATTCCTACAATAAAATCCTAATTAAAATAAAAGCTCAGTTTCTCAGTGAATGCCAGAATGTCCTTGAAGGACATGACGCAAAAAATGACTAATACCCTGTTTGAAAATGGGGAAGAGAATATATAGGAAATACAAGACTGAGTTTTTGATCAAAAAAGATTTTTCATCAGAATGTGCAAACCAATTTGTGTGTGTGTGTGTAAAGTTAGAGTCTTCGTCAGTAATTTTCTGACCCAGAATGTAAAATCAAACCTGCCTGAGATCATGGCATTCGGCCCACAGCCAGTATAGTGAAAATGAGCAGAGAGGAGAAAGAGGAGAAGGAATGAAGGAAGGGAGGGTAGCTGGAAAGACCCCAAATCCCTTATACACACACACACACACACACAGTTGCCCTGGCCATGATCCAGGCTGTCCAGCCCCAGTGTGCCCTGGAGTGTGTGTGTGTGTGTTCTAGCTGGGAACAATATTGAGTTTTCATCCCTGGGCCCAGCGAAGGCGGCGCTCCAGCCCGAGTCTGAACGCACCACACAGGTGCTCTTTTAATTAGAGAGCAGGATGCTCCGGGCCTGAAAGGGAGGGGAAGAGGAGGAGGTGGAGGCGGAGTGGGCAGGGAGGTGGGGGGTCCGCCCCGAAATGAGAATAACCTCCCAATGAATTGGCATCAGATTGGCGGCAGAGCTTGATCCAATTTACACTTGGACATCCGGCGAGACGACCAGCAGAGAATGCAGCTTTGAAAACTGGAGGAGAGCAGCACCTCGCAAAAAACGCCAGCGCCGTGCTGGGCTCAGAGCCGTCGGATAGCATACCGATTTGGGAGTCTTCGTGTACGGTGGGTGAAGTTTGAGATCAGAGCTCACTGTCCGTATGGTGTGGTACGGCTGGGAGAAAATTAATTTTGGTAGTTTCCACTTTGGCAAAGTTGAGAATGACAAATAAGAAGCATTTGCCATGTGAGATATCCAGCACCTTTTCAATTTGACCAGATCAAACTTAACATGTTTTGTTGGTCGAAGGTGAGGATGGGTGTGGTCTGGTGCATGAGGGAAACTTCAGTCCATCTGGGCACATGAGGAAGGAGGAGAGGAGGAAAGAAAGAAAGAAAGAGCGCTACTTGGTAATTAAATCTGCTATATATAGCCTCCAAAGCCCACATTTATAACGGGAGGTATCTCTCTCTCTCTCTCTCTCTCTCACTCCCCTAATGTGGCACTATCTGCAACGTGATATCATTAGGGGGAAAATGGTTTGTAGCCTTAAGCAGACAGACTGTCTGTGTGGGGCTGGAGAGCAGCAGATAGTGCAAATCTCTTTCTCTTCCTCCTCCTCTCCTCTCTTCTTCCTCCTCACCTCCTCCTCCTCTCCAGCTATCATGACCCGCGTTAATGAAGTTAATTGAATCTGAGATCAATAATGCTTAATTATTGCGATTTGACATGCACAGACAAATTGGTGGGGAGGACAGAGTAGTGAGTGTGTGTGGGGAAGAGAGAGAGAAGGAGGAGTGTGTGTGTCCAGCTCTGAGGTGGTCAAGGGTGGCTTAGAGGGATGGAGGGGGGAAAGAGTGGGGACAGGCGTGCCATCGATTCTAGAAAGACGCCCATCGACCTGGCCTGCTGACGGATGGTGGGACGTCTCCAATGAGGGAGCGAGCGAGAGAAAGAGAGAGAGAAACAGAAACCCACTAACTACCCTCCCAATGGCAACCTATTGGGCATGGACGGGTTTGAGATTGTCCGTATGATAAAATAAAGTAAAGAAAATGTTTGTAAACAAACTACAGAATATCTGGAGCCGCAGATAAAATAACTGCATAATAAAAAAATAGATTTTTTTCTATCTGTCAGGCATTATCTGACCATGTAGAATTGGCACAAGTGGCATTTGATAGGCTACTGTACCCACGTGGCACACGTCATTGCATCACAGCGCATTTGGCAGTGCCGAGATGGTTGGAGGATGGAGTCCACTTAAGCAAAGACCAAAACGAGAATCTGTGGCTGCATTTATCAAAATGTATGAGTCTGAAAAGCAAAATGGACAGAAATGACACATTTGAACGTAGGGAGGGAATAAATAAATGCTCTCGAACTCCAAAACATCACTGAAACCTTTACATTGTTCAATTAATTGTGATACAGATCATGAGCTCAAATCACCCAGCCCTACTGACTTCTTGACTACTTATTGAAGCAGGAGCCTGGCTGTAGATTTTAAGCGTAAGTGGTTTGAAAAGCTACCATTTAAAAGTAGCTTCTCCAACACTGCTTACAAGAGCGCGAGAGAGAGATGGCGGTCGGTAGCGTGTTAAACAGCGACGTGGTTACCTATGGAATTGCTCAGCTCTTGTTTACAGACCGCATGGCGCTTACTGATTGCTAATTACAAGGCTACAGGGCCGGCAGCTGTGTAACAACGTGTACTTCCACTAATTGTCCCAACACACTTAGCGGGAGGCTGGTTGGCCTCATTCGCGCCGCCGTTTCCATACGAACGAGGGCCGACGTAGCGGAGGGGTGAGGGAGCGAAGGCCGAGTTGAGAGCGAGGAGGAAGAGGAGGAGGGATTGGAGTCAGAGAGGCGCTATAGCAGCGAGCTAAACACAGAGACGGTAAACACAGATGCTAGCACAACTAATCGCCTGCTCATGCCACTCAGCAGGAGGGCATCTGACACCGTGTGTGTGTGTGTGTGTATGTGTGTGTGTGTGTTTACACACCCCCGCGTAACTCTGCTAGTGCATGACAACCGGTAACCACTCCAGAGAACCGTGCTTCCCCCACAACGGTCCTTAACACTCCTGCTAAAGCGTCAAGACTAGAAATCCGACAGCTTCCGACACACACACACACTCTGACGCTCTTCCATGCTGCAAAAACCTCTCTACGTTCATGCCTACTTGCAGATTTGCATTTAGCAATACAGCGAGTTCAGCAATTGCAGCACTCAGACCCTGACAGACAGAGCAGACAATACTGCAGGGATCCTTAAAGGGTCGGACGACACGCTAACAGTTACCCTTCGCTTTTATTCACTGTTAGCGACGTTAGCTGGGTGAAGTGAGGTAAATAAGGTTGACGCGGTGTCTCTGATGCGTCTTTGCCACAGCTATACTAGGAGTGCCATTTTGGTTCCTAATTTGGAATCAGTGCCATGTTTTCCAGAAAAAGGATGCCAGTGCTGCAAATTTGACTCCTAACCAGCATCAACATTTTGCCAATCTAGAACAAGAAGCTGTGATGTGATGAGAGGAGGGTGCAGGAAGAGAGGCAACTTTGGATAAAGAAAATAGCAGAAAAAGAGAATAACATTATCGATTGGTTGTAGAATATATTACAAGGGGAAAAAACAAATCTAGTGGTTAGATAGAAAGTATTATCATCAGCATCAGCAGTCCAGAAACATTTTTAATTGAATTATTGTTAAGGAAGAATGTTCAGTGGGAAAAAAGGTTCAGCTTATTCAGTATTCCGCTGAATGGCAGTATTATTTGATGAGTGACTTCAGCTGTGTATCTTACAGGCTGTGTTCGAAAACACTTGTTGTTGACAAAATCATTTGGGAGCCACATCACATCACAACCATTTCCAATCAAAATGTTACATGTGCTTCTTGGATGGCTTCCTCCAGATATTTGAACCTTGAGGGTAAGACAGCAGAGCATGGATATTCTCACGAGTAAACACACACTCCACTCCACGTCTTCACACTGTTATCATTCACTCCCTCTAACATCAACAGTAGGGTCCCCACATCTCAGGCCAACACACACACACAGTCTTGTCTCGCTATCTTTGTGAGGTCCTTCCACGATTATTAAACTAAGTGATTATCATTGGGAACACCCCACAGCACACAGTGCACCACAATGAAATGTGACCTCCGTGATGGTACAGTACCTTGCTCATGAGTACCTCAGTGGTACCTTTAGCGGTCTGGAACGTGAGCCCTCCAATAACAAGGCCCTAACCGTTACTACCGACTGCCTTTTTTTCTTTTTAGTAAGATTTCAGAAATTTCAGAAACACACCCCATAGTCCCTCCGTGCCACATAAGCTGTTCTTCCGTCCAGCCGCACATACAGAGCTAGTTACAGAGTGCAGCGTGTCCCGCACAAACCTCAGCTTTGGATGTGCTGATGCTTGAGTCCAGGAAATGCTTTTCTAGATCTCTGTATATTAAAGTAGAGATACAAGGGCAGGAACATAAACTACTTGTGATGTAATGATTATGTAAAAAGATTGTGAACATTTCTATATGAATTAATAATGATGACCAGGAGGGTTTGGTTGAAAAGCAGTAGTGTGAAATTATCATGAGTGCATGTGAGTGTTTGCTGTTTGATTAAAGATAAAAGAAAATTATTCAGACATGGTATAGGATAGCGATTTGTTTTACAAGTATTTGTTAACTGTCCTACATTATTATTATTATTATTATTATTATTATTATTATTATTATTATTATTATTATTATTATTATTGCAGTAGCATTATGAGAATATTTTAGTGTGTAAAAGTATTTTCTTACATGACGTAATAAAATATAATGAAAAAAGATAAATATTATAATATATATTATTATAAAGATAATTGCAATAAATATTTAGAAAATCACTCATTTAATTGTATGTTTAGAAATTGGCTGCCGGGGCGCCCTGCACTTTTGTGTTAAGAACTTTATAGAAAAGAAAACTGGTTTGGAGTATTTGTCATTCTGAATGTTGACACCAGTTTTTACGTTTTGTAGCAGACAGTCATTTCCAGATGCTGGTAATTTTCCTCCTTGATTAGTTATAATCTGTACTGGACTTGAAAAACTGTATCGCTCACCCCCTACTAGAGACTCCACCTCCCTGTAGAATCTCCAAAAAATAATCTATTAAACCCATTAACTATAACTCTGCTGTGTTGAATTACAAGATGTATTAGTGAATAATATTTCAGCAAACTGATCAAACCCTGTTGTTCCATCACTACCCTGTCTGAGCGTAAGTCAGCAATGAGCAAGGTACAGCGTCTGAACTGAATGTCGTAAGTTCTCCAAAAATAATTTTGTGAGAACAGCGTCTGCACTGTCTGGAACGTCTCCCTCGCTTTTGTTTCCATGGGGCTGCAGCGTTCGAAGGCTTTTGTCTTGGGTCACTCATCCTCCGTTAATTAATTAACACTCCACAAGAGAAACCATTATTAAAGATGTTTCCCAACAAGAGGATGATTGAGCTGTAAAGAGCAATAACAGAATACAACACACACCCTCCCTCTCTCTCTCCGTCTCTCTCTCTCGCGCGCACACAAACACATGCAGGCATTTCTATTTTAAAGATCACATTCCTCCAGACCCATACAAAGCGATGACAAATTAGAGACATCCTCTCCAAATACTGCGCTAGGCCAAGCCGCCTGGAAAAGTTCCTGCACCGCTTTTGGTGTGTGTGTGGGGGGGGGGAGCGACGGCGGCGTGCAGCTGCGTTGTCGTGGAGTTAAGGGAGCCGAATTGGACGGGGTGGCCCTCCCCATGCCACCGCTGATTGAGAGCCTTCTTCCAACGACAACCAGGAACATTCCAGTGTTCGGGACGAGCACAGGTGTTTCCTGCATGGGACGCTGCTGCAGGGACGCGCCGTGGGTTACACTGCACCGGGGAGGGTGCATGTACGGTGGTGGTGGGGGGTGTGTGTGTGTGTAGAGATTTACTTGTGTAACAATGAGTATTTCCAAAGTAGGGGTCAGCTGAGTATAACTATTCAAAGGAGAAATATGTTATATTTGAGTAATTACGGATTGACCGATATGGTTTTTCAGGGCTGATACTGATACCAATTCTTACTGATCAAAAAGACAAAAAAAAACTAATGATATTTAGCATTTAGGTCTGAGAACACAAAACATGCAGGAAGTGCTTCTTAAAAATTCAGAAAAATGTCATTTGTTTTGGCTAATGTTCATTTCAGTTCATAGGTCTCCTAGCGTCAGGAAATTAGCGCCAGCTACTGTAACGTTGTACTGCAGAGCACAAAATGCAACACTGCCCAGCTCTAGTGTGAGCGTGTGTGTTGGTGTGTTTGCCCTCAGTCTATGTGGGCTTTTGGGGGCAAATGACCTGACCACTCGCCTTTGTTATTCGGATGTACTCCACTTGGAGCAGTCACATTCCAAAAGTGCAGGGCAACCAGAGGTCGGACACACACACACACATTGACGCGGAGTTAGGGAGGGGATATCCCCTTGGGAGAGAGGGAGAGAGAGAGAGAGAGAGAGAGAGGGGTGGTTCTGGCTAGAGGTGTGTGTGTGTGTGTGTGTGTGTGTGTGTGTGTGTGTGTGTGCGCGCGCGCGCGCAAGATATTTCTTCCCCATTATTCTATGTGAATCTCTTTCCCTGTTTATCCAACACACGGTTTCCCTTTTCAGCTCGTCGGTGTCCCTCCTCCCCTGTTCTGTCTCACCATCCCCCCTTCCCTCTCTCTCTCCCTCACTCTGCTCAACCACAGAATCACAGGACTGTGTCAGTCTCCCATTAGAGAGGGTTGCAGGGTAATGGGAGAGAACAGATCTGGCTTGCTGTGATCTCAAGGGCCTCGCTTAGCCTGACTACCACACACACACACACACACACACACACACACTGTTTCAGGAAGAAAGAGGGGAGAAAAAATGCCAAACACACCATTTACAATTGCAGACATAACACGAAAGATGTGCACTGACAAACAGGGTAGTTTCTACCACACACCAAATACCCCAAAAACTCACCAATAAAACACACACACACACACCTACACCTAATTCAATATAGTTTTGGAAACATTCCATAGACAAAATGACAACTGCAGCTGTCACTCTCCCATAACCTCAGCAATGGAAATTCAACATTTTACCTTTCTTAAAGATGTCTTTAGCAAAAAACAAATGGAGGTGCCATGTTTGATCCCCAGTGTGAGGTCTGAAATTTGTTATCCAAATACGACTAGGTCACAAACACACATACACACACACACACACACACGTTTCCATGGAGAAAGAATATCAAATACATGACATACTTTAAGGCATAACAAAAAAAAAACTCACATTTGTGACCCTCCACGGCAAAACCAGTCGCTTGTCGCAACGGAGGTTTCTGAGGAAAACTTCCGCTTATGTTGCGTGGGGTAAAATTTTGGATTTTTTGTTTTGAAACAGTGGAAGGTCTATACTGTAATGTTGTGAATAAATTTGGCTGAAAAACTTACCCTTTCCATCCTAAAAACGTGACTTTCTTGAGGTGAGGAATTCAATTCCAGCAGAATGTTATAAGTTTCTGTTTTGACCGCTCTACTTCAATATTTACGGTAAATCCACTGGTTGACTAACGTGAAGATATTTCTCCGGAATCCATCTTCGTCTCCCGAGTTCAGTTAACCTAACACAGGTAGACTATCCGTGTGGCTGTGAATGCAGCGTAGGCTACCGTAAATGCAAACGTAGCCGCGACCGCACCGAGCGTCTGTGAGTGCTACGTCGATAGTCAACTTCAAAGGCAGATTTCTCTGCTTCTCACTTGGCGTGACAGGAGAAACCCGACTCCTTTGAATGTTGATATCTCAGTCATATGTCGTCCCATTCATTCGATATAGGTATCGTTTTGAAGCTTGATTTATTCCCTTTCATGAAATCATAATAACTCAATTTTGAAAATTTGCGACAAGCGACTGTTTTTGCTGTGGAGAGTCACATTTTAGTCTCCACCATACACAAAACAGCAGCAGAAAAAAAAACTTCACAATAACACACACACACACGCACACACTCACACTTTACTATTCCAGGGCAAAATATTCCTAACCCTAACCAGAACCTTGTTAACAAAAAGGAAACTGCTCTTCATTTTAGTACGAACAATATTTAAGCAAAAACCAAAAGGGGGACGCCAAGCTGTAGAGTCTGAAATTTGTCCTCCAAACAAGTCTAGGTCAGAAACACACACAGTCACACACTCACCCACCTCCAGCCCATATATTTGAGCTCGGGGCTTTGTAGATGGGCTCAGCAGCGAAATAATAGGCATTTCCTAACCCATAATGCCGGTGTTAGCCAGTAGCAGCTCACTGATTTAGGAACTAGGTAGAGACGTCAATCCGGGTCTTAGAGGTAGAAGGGGGGGGGAACGAGAGCGAGAGAAAAAGAGGGAGAGAGAGCTCCTAATAGGGGCCTTGCAGTCGTCTAGGCACTGCCTGTCGGCCTCGTCCCATTCTGCATGTCACAGGGTATCCATTACCTGCCAGTCTCCTCTGATCTCTTTGGACAGCACTGATCAAAAGATGTCATTTGACCCACTCGGCCGCTTTGGCCCGACTCGGCTCGGCTCAGCCTGGGGAAGAGGAAGAGGGAAAGAAAGGAGGGAGGGAGGACGAGGAGGAAAGAGTATTCTGCCCCACAAATAAAACGACATCATCGCTTCAGCGTCCCGTCATGTTCGCCGGACGATTATGGTAATGGCGGATCTGTCAGGGCGCAAGGAGCCAGCTCGGCTAATGTCTGGGATATAGCCTCTCTCTCTCATTTTTTTCCTCTCTCTCTTTCTGTCCATCTCACTCACTCCCTCCCTCCCTCCCTGCCTCCCTTCCTCGCTCCTGCCCTCTGTTTTGATTGGGTCGACTCTCCCTGGTCTCCCTCGGTGCAAAGGAGAAACACCTGAGAGGCGGCCGAGCCTCTCGTTCGGGACGTCAGGGTTAATCTGGGCACAACGGGTCTCGCAAACCCAAAAGAGATTTTCGTTTCATTCCCGATTTGCCGCCCGACAGGCCCGAAAAACCTTCTGACGGGCGGCTGATTGGCCGTGATATTGGGCGTGCTGCGTTCGATAGCGCCGGCCGTGAGCTACAGGGCCGGACATCGGAGTAGACACATCATCTAAACACGATTATATGTGCAAACAAAAGAAGGCGCTTCCCTACTCCCAAATTGAGACAGAGAGAAAAAGGGAAAATGTTACGAGGAGCCTAGGAGCCAATAAATCTAAAAAATACAAAAAAGGCCAGGGAAAACACACCGGGTTCATGGGAGAGAGCGAGTAAAACGGCGCGCAATAAAGCGGTGGGGAAAAGCGGCGGTGCTCTGAGGCAATTTAGACTGCAAAACACAAACCATTAAGTTTGTGCATTATCTTTTAATTTAATCTGGAATGATTTATAATCCATCATGCAAGGCTTCAACCATATCCAATTATTCGCCGTGGCTTGATTGACAACAAAGGTGATTTATTAAGCTAATAAAAACTGATGTGCACCCGAACAAGCCTCCACTCACACCCCCCACCCCCACCGTCACCCTCGACAACATCACCCCACCCCAAAAATAAGCGGCCCCAAACTGACACAGGAAAGAGACACTCATCCGTTCTACACCTGCTCTACATCTACATTATCTGGGGTCAGCTCTGCTCGTCTGATCGTGATGTTAAAGAAGCACACGCCCTGCAAGTGGCAATAACCATACTGTGAGACAAAAGGAGAGATTGGTACTTTATCCCATAACCTTGGCAAATGTTGCAATCTGAATTACATAGTCAATTGAACACATCAAATTAGGATAAACTAGGTTTAGGAGTGTAACTCACTCGCTTCATCACGGTACAGTTTTAAGTGAGTGATTATTTGTCATTGTGAATGTAGCACAGCACAGCACACAGTGCACCACAACCAAATCTGACCTCCGCAGTTGACCCATCCATGAAGGGACAGTGCTTGGAGACGGCACCTTGCTCATTAGTACCTCAGTGGTACCTTTACTGGTCCTGGAATTGGACTTGGGGAGCTTGAGGCCAACTCCCTAACCATTACACTACCTACTGCAGCAATTAGATTCAATGGACAACTGCCCCATGTCTGCCAAAGTCTACAACAATATGATTTCAATTTGAGCAGCTGATATGAGATATCATAAGCTGATTAAACACACACACTTTCATTCATATCAAATCACAAAACGTAAAGAGATTTTTTTTTTCCTGAGCTCAAACTATGTTTATATGGAAAACAATCTTCTCAATATAAAGTTACATTATAATATGTTTGTCTGATGTTTTCATTCTGGATCAGTGCTATGAGCTTGCTGATCAGTGAAGCAATGTATTGATGTAGATTGATGTATCATTGCACCCCTGACTGGCAGAAGCAGTATATGGGAGGTTTACGTAGAAATGTATTGGAAAGAAATTTCTCCAAGTATATGACTGACTGAGAGAGAGAGAGAGAGAGAGAGAGTGGAATGCTACGAAAATGTCAGCAGTCTCTCTGCAGTGGCGCTCGACTGATCGTATTACAGCTTTAATTCCTCCATTTCGAGTGTGTACGTGTCATCTTCCTGCAGCCGTTATCGCCTAATGTTCCGCTCAATCACTTGATGGTAATGAAAAGTAAAGGAGCTCTGCACGCCTGCGTCTGCGCCTGCGCCGGGGTTGAGGTGCCGAAAGCCAAAAGCCATGATGGGTGAGGAAAAAGCACGCAAACCATGAGGCATGTTAATCCTGGTATCATGGAGGACCTCATTCATTCAAAACCAAAAAACATGTCTTTTTTGATATCTGATATTCATTTCCATGAACCAGGAGCTCGAAGAAAACAAAAAACTTTGCTTTTTTTCCATTTTGGTTTTAGGAAAGAATATTGAATATCAGTGCTATAGGCTTGTTTTGGTTTTAATGTCAAAAATAAAGTATAAGTGAATACTGCACAGATTCATTTTGAAAAAGCAGCAGCGCTTTACAGTAAAAATCAGGAAAATGCCTCATGGTTGTGTGTGATGGCTTATGCATGTGCATGAACGCTTTATTAGGCTTATACGGGCGTGTGTGTGTGTGTGTGTGTGTGTGAGACTGGCTCATAAACCACGGGAGGACACATTAAATGTCCACAGTGTTCTGCTTGCACTGGTAAACACACAAGCCTTCTCAGCTAATGATGCAATAAGAAAAGCGGCAATCAGGAGGCCCTCTGCCGAGGCGGCACCGCCCTCTCAAACACACACACACACACACACACTTCACTCTCACACAGGCCCCAAAACATCTGAAGTAAGATTGTTAAGTGTAAGGGAAATAAAGTGTGTTGGTGGTGTGTAAAACAAGCGATTACATTTCTATAAAACGTTGGTGCAGTCTGGGAGGCAGTTGCCGTGGATGTGGGGGTCAGAGGAGGAACAAAGAAAGCACTCATTTTCTCCATGTGTTCGTGATTGATGTATTAAGCCAGTAATTACCTCACACATAACCACAATGTTGATGAGTAGCAAACTAATATGAGTAGCACTGTAATGATACATGGATTCAGTGACCAAGAAGAGCAAAACTGATCCAAAATGAAAACATGGCTCAAGCATCATATACGTTGTAGCGTCACTTTATATCGAGCAGGAGGTCAGTTTTTATGAAATCACTGGTTTTTCTATATAAACGCCTGCTTGAGCTCAGGAGTTAAATGTCAGATTTTTGTTGCTATTTATGGTGATATGAATGGAGTTAAATCAGCATGTGATCACCAAGTCCTGAAGTGACTCAATGGAAATCATACCGTAGCAGTTTGTGATGTGTCCTCAGAAACAATGTAATATTATATAGTGATGAAATGTGATTTATAACCCAAAAATGAGAACCACTACTAACATAAGTACTGTTTTCAGGGGCTTTTAAAGGCTACGTTGTAGCTTTTCTAGTTTTAGTTCTAGTTTTTATTTTGGCCAATAGTGATGTAGCACAGCAAATCATTTTTGTCTCTACAAAGACAGGTATTGTTCCGTATTGGTGTAGAATTGGCAGAAGTGGTATCTGATTGGCTACGCTCATTTAAGTGAAGCAAAGTGCCTGGGTAGCCGCGCTTGGAGACGGTACCTTGCTCATGAGTACCACAGTGGTACCTTTACCGGTCCTGGACTTGTACCGGTGACCGTCAGATCACGGAACGAACTCCCTAACCGTTACACTACCCGCTGTCTCTCGCCATTTTACTGTGACGTCAAGAACTTGTCGTAGGATTGTAACTGTTCTTCTTTGAAGAACACCCACAGTGCACGCTTAGCAGCTGCAAGGTGGAGTTGAATCTGTGGCCATCAAACTGTTTGGATGTAGTTGGCAACTTGTTCTCTAAAGCTTGTATTGTAGCTAACTACTATATTAACTACATACCATATTGGCTACTTCTAATAAGTAGCATGTGGCTTGAAAAGTTGAATCTTCCCCAACACACACACACACACACACACACACACATCCTTGTACTTATATAGTGGTGAGGACCTCCACTGACTTCTATATTACTGTATCTAAATAATACTACACCCAACCCTAAACATAACCACAACTATAACCTCAGTAACCAAAAGCTAATTTTTCTACACTTTTAGTTTGCAAATTAACTTGTATTTTGTTTTTTGTAAAAGCAGTTTAAAGAAGTGAGGACCACTAAAAAAGTCCTCACTTCCCAAAAATGTCCTCACTCTGCTGGTTAAAAACTCATTTTGGTTCTCACTAAGTAGCAAGTACAAGAACACACACACACACACACACACTCACTCAAGATGTGAGTGTGTTTTGTTCTGGTGAAGCAATGTGGGATGTTACAACAAGCTGTGTTGGCAGAAACGTGAGGGAAAAAAAGTTCACTAAGCTTATTTATGAGTGTTGAAACTATGTGATTGAGTGAGTGAGTGTGTGTGTGTGTGCGTGTGGTGGGGGGGTGACTGGTGAAATCAGACAGAGAGAAAGCTCATTCACTCAATCGCTGGCTCTCTGACTCTCTCACGTGCTACGTGCTGAAATGAAACACAATAGGATGTAAACAGGATGCGCAATTAAGACACCGCAATTCCAGAAAGCCCAGCTTCTGACAGCACACACACACTTACACACACACTTGCACACACTTTCCCCCATGTCTGTAAGTGATTGTAGTGTGAGTACGGGCTGACTGCAGATTTGCACTGAGCCACTGTAGGGTTTTCAGTGCAGTTTGTTCATTCTGGAGTTAAAAATGCAGAAACAAAATTGGTGATAATAACATAATATATCAGTATAACAATAATAAAGCCATTCACAAAAAAAACTATAATTAAAATAAGTTTGTTTATAAATTAATTTAGGGATCCTAGCACAAAGTGCTTCCTAAAAAAAGACATTTATTTGTTCATTTATTTAGTCTTATATTTTTGTTTTCCTTTTTATTTTTATTATCATTATTAAAAAACATTTTTATTTAATTTTATTTTCTTAATCAAATTTTAATTAAGACAAAGGCATTTGCACCCTGTCAGAATATTAAATAAATGAAATCATTATAATTTGTTATGCATTAAATCATTTTACTTTACATTTTCATAAGCAGTTTTCCATTTTTGTTCCCTTTTCTGCCAAAAAGTAAGACTGCAACTGTGGAAAGAGATTTTTGTAATTCTGTACCACAGATCACCTAGAGGTTAAAAAATTACATTCCACACACACACACACACACACCCACACACACACAGGAGCTTGACCAGTGATCTGGAAAATGGGCTAATTAATGCAACATCTTTTCGACGCGAGTAATCATCACTTCCTAATTTTAAATCTATACACACGCGATTGTTTTAACTAATTACTTGGCCGGTATTATTATTGCGCAGGTCGGGCCTCAACACGTAACACAACTCTGATTATTCTGTTTTGCTTTCGGTGATTAAGCCTGAAATTACAAAGCAACACTAGACCCTTCAAAACGAGCCGTATTCTTAAAAACCGAGGCATTTGTCTTCCTCCAGATTTTATTTCACTTCTGTAAAAAAAAATTAAAAAATCATGTGAATGATGGATCGCCGGCACTGGACTCCCGCCCCGACTGGCCCAGCCGGGGGTCCAGACTCCTGCTCCAGAACCGATACTGTATCCATTTCAAAGGCCTGGCCTGATTCCGGGGTCTGCTGTAGGAGTGTGTGTGAGGGAGTGTGTGTTGGGTTAAAATATACCAGGAAGAGGGACGCCATGTTTAATTAACTCATTAACACGCAAAGCCAAACGAACGAAAACAGAGCGGGCCAAAGGGCGATCCCTGAGGCACTGAGCATTTAAAAAAACGAGTGCTGGGTGGAGGGGTGTGTGTGTGTGTGTGTGTGAGGCATCAAAGCCTCTTCAGAACTAAAGGTTTGTGTTTAGATGTTTAGATGTACAAGCTCTTTTTAAACTCCCATTCACACACACACACACACACACACACCCCCACACCCTAAGGGCCCAGACTTGGAAAGACCATTAACCTCTCAGAACCCATTTAAAGAGAGAGAGCGAGTGTGTGTGTCTGTGTTTATATGCTGCATGTATGTGCATCAGTGTGTTTATGCTCTGATCTGAACACACACACACACACAGGCAGTCTCGTGTGCAGTGAGGATGTGGAAGCGTTCCCACCTAGTATTGTGTGAGCAGGATAGAGCTCCACAGGGGAGCCGAGAGCTGTACTAACAACACCACACACACACACAGCTTTGTTGTCTTAGTGAGGTATTTCCATTTGACTCCCATAATGACTAGATGTAATACTACAGCTACATATAACCCTAACCTTAACCAGAGAAAACGTTTTAAAAGCCTTCCTACACACACACACACACACACACTTGGTGGTAATTGGAGAAGTCGGCAGTATAACGGTTAGCGAGTTGGCACTGTGATCAGAAGGTTGCCAGTTCAGATTGCTCTGGTAAAGTTACTCCTGTGGTACTCATGAGCAAGGTACCGTCCCCAAGCACTGTTCACAAAAAGCTGCCCACCGCTCCTTCACTGATGGGTCAAATGCAGAGGTCATGTTTGGTTGTGGTGCGCTGTGTGCTGTGCTGTGTTCACAATTACAAATAATCACTAACTTTAATTCACTCTCTAAAATTGTGAACATTAGATACAATATTCAATCTTGTGTTTACATTTTTTAGTTTTTCCTTTACTCTTGTTTCCCTTCTACTATTTTTTCCGACAATAAATATACGTGTGCGAGTGTGTGTGTGTGTGTGTGAGGGAGCGGGGAGACTGTGTTGATAATCCTCGGTGCTGGAGCTTATCTGCATTGTAGAGAGGTGTGAGGCAGACAGTCCCTATCGCAGGTATTAATGTAGCGCAGTTCCCTGTGTCACGATGGAGAGATAAGCAAACGCAGCCACAGCACTCCTCCCCTACCTTACACACACACACACACACACACACACTTACAGTGATGGTAATGCACTCCATCTCTCTCTCTCTCTCCGCTTTGTCCCTGTTCTCCATCACTACCTGCTGTTGGATTTACTCGCTCCAGCAGGACAAGTCCAGAACCGGTCTAATTTGACTTTTTCAGCTCTTAATTCACCACTTTAACCTTAACGCCGGCGTATCTGCGTCCTGCCACGCAAACCCTTGAGTAACACCTGCAAATAGCAGAGAGAGAGAGGAAGGCGAGCAACAAAAACAGAGAGATGGAGACTCTTTCCTCGGGAGGGAGAGAGACTCGTTGTAAAATGTCAGTGGATCAATTCGAGCGTCACAGTCTCTAACATAGGCCTCAATTCATTGGAGTGATTTAATGTCCACACACACACACACGCAGCAAAGCCTGTGACATGCACTAGACATATAAATAATAGACTGGGCCGTGTTCTCGCAAACACACACACACGCAGACTGAGACACGCCTTGACGTACGCTCTCGTCTTTCTTTCTTTCTAGAGAATTCCTCTGCCTGCGGTATTTATAAACAGTGCAGGCCTTGTGTCGGACCGCTGGAAGAAAGACCACGTCCCGCGTCATAAAAGCGCACCGACACGTTTCCCGTAATCCATTTTTTGTCGCAGGCTTTAAACGTGATTTACGCCAGCCAGTCGAGTCTCCGGCCACGTTAGCGTCTTTGAACCCGGTGTGGCTCCAGATACACAGTTTGGGTCTGGCATTTTGTGTGTGAGCACATCTTACTCAAAAGTAGAGAGAGTAAAAGGCAGATTAAATCGCGTTAATTCGATGAGCGCCGTCCGCCGGGCCTGAAATTTACACGGTCAGGCTTTTTTGTTCCTGCCGCACACGAGTTGGACCAGAGCTTTCGAATTGTGGGCTTTTATCTGAAACTATGCGACTCATTAAGACTAAAAATACCCGGCTCTCTTGAAGTGTGTTTTTTCGGGGGAAGATCACATTAACACGCTAATCCGGAATGGCTAACCATTTTAACCAGTGCACTTCAAAGCACTACAAGCCCAGCTTTGTGTAACCGTTAGCAGGCCTCCGTCAAACTCGCCTCGCTGTTTTTAACACTTCGCTCTCACACGGAGGGATTACAAAGTTGAACTTCTACACATTCTGCATCATTGTGACTTCATTTACCAGCTGTGATAATCAGGGTTTGAATTCCAAGTCGGGGCTAAAAGGAGCTCAGCTGCCCTGGAACACTCAGCTCCAAAAAAGTAGATTATCACATAATTCAAAGGTCAAATGCAGATATTGCTACTGGATGTTTTGATGGATTGTTGATGTTTTGGTTGAATGGTTTAAAGGGTGATACAAAACTGATAAAATACATACATAGACACTTTAATCTTCATAGTTCCCTCCGTTCATTTAAAAATAATTTATTTGATAAAGATGCTCAAATAAATTTCTGTTTCTGCGCTGTGGTGTGGGGTATATTGTAAGGGCTGTGAATGTCATTTTGTTAACTGGTTTTAAACAATTTTATTTCTTTTAAGAGATTAGCTCATGTTGAGAGCAAGTTGGTTTACGTTTGTTATTTCGAGGGTGCGTATATAATGGATTTGGATCCTAAAATCCCCAGATTACTACCTTGATGACCAGACCAGTGTAAAAAAAAAAAATGTTACCTGACGTGACATCTAATAATGCCAGCCTAAATATCCAACTGACTGCTTCTGTTCTGGTATATTGTAAAGCTTATAAATATAATTTAATATTTTTAATGCAGTTAATGTAATGTAAGAGGTAATGCAGGGTTTTTGTTTTTGTTTTTCCCCCTTGGACTCAGTTCTTTTAGGAGATTATTGCATTCTGTTTACTTGTTAACATATAAAATACATATTTGTAATATTTTAAATATTATATATAATACAGACAGATTTATTTTCCTCACTTCTGGTTTATTGTAGGGGCTGTTAAATATAAGTTAATGTATGCTTTAAAAATCCAATTATTATTATTATTATTATTATTTTACATGAGATTATCACCTGCTGACTAATTAAGTTAAAATGATATTTATAAAAAATTCAGATTTGGCCATCTTGACTCGGCATTTAAGCGCCACCGTGACAACAGCAACCCGACTCACCAACGTGTTGTTCATTCAGACACCGCGTTGACACCCTTGACATTTCCTGTCTCTATCATTTCACCAGTAAAGCTTTGTGGTGGACGTGCTGGAGAGCTGTTATCATTTTAATTTGAGAGATTTCCCTCCTTTGGGGGGCATTAAAGGACAAAGCTGTTCCTCCCAGAGTAGCCCAAAGGGCCAAAGCTGGACCCACCTGCACAGTTTTGACTGCACCAGTGTGTGTGTGTGTGTGTCTCAGTGACTTCTTCATCAGATAAGGGTTTAACAAACAGAGTGTATGGCTCACGCTGCCATGAGGAGGGACAGAAGAGCGTCTGCCAGACACTGTGATCCCGTCTACAGTCTAAACACACAGAGATCGAGATGTTCAGAGACAAACTGTACTTAAACCACCGGGGGAAAACAATCTGGAATATCGCTGGACTTTCACACGTGAAAACTGACCATGACTTTGAATCAGACAAGCTTAAAATCTAACAGGCAAAAACAGTTTCATGTGTGAAAACTCGCAGTGATCTTCTTGAATAAGACGAACTTTAAATCAAATCCAGTTCATTCCTTCACTTCTGGTGTACTGTATAGACCAGAGGTGGGCAGTTACGGTTATTTAGGTCCATTATTCTTGATTTTACAACATTCACACCTGGTCTCGGCTAGATAATCACCAGAAAATACTCAGGTATCCTGCAGGACTGGAATTGCCCACCCCAGTACATTTAACTACTTTTTTCTTTGAATTAGATCTTTTAGGAGATGATCACGATGATCATGTCGAGAGCAACACAAAAGCGTGATGTTTATTAAGTAGGAAGTTACGTAGAGATTGAGGCGTTACAAAACAAACTTTACTCAAAAAACTGGCAAAAACGCATCAGGAGTATCACTCGAGTTTCTGCCAGTGATCTTTATTAATTAGACAAACTTTAAATCAAATCCAAATTTTCACTTCTGTTACGTTGCAAAGGGAGTAAATGTAATCCCCCTTTTTTTTCTGATTTTTTGTTGCTTTGGTCTCGTAGGAGATGATCGCATGCTTAGAACGTAATGTTGATTAATTAGAAGGTTATGAAGAGATCGAGACGTTCGGAAACAAACTGTACTCAAAACCTCAGGACAAAAACATCGGTAATATTGCTTGAGTTTCATGTGTGAGACCCGGGCCTCGGCTCTTACAGCACAGGGAATGCAGGAGGTGTGTGGGGGAGAGGGGGAGGGAGAGAGAGAGAGAGAGAGAGAGAGAGGGAGAGAGGGGCCCATGGGACACCTGCTGCTAGAGGCAACATGACCTCATATTACCTGAGAGATTGTGAAGAAGCAGAGAGGAGACTGTTGTCTGCCTGGCTGGACGCGAATAAACACACACACACACACACACACACACACACACACACACTCACACACGCATGCATAAACGCACACACGCTTGGACTGTCAAAACAAATGTCACCACTCGATTGCAATTCAAATGTCAAAAGGGGAGAATGTTTTTCCATTGGCAATTGAATTTTTTGGAGGTAATTTTTTAGAACAGGTCAGCCAAGGATACGAGACTTGCTCGGCTTGCGTTATCCCAGGTGTGTGTCAGGGTGTGTGTGTGTTTTACACATTTTTGTGACTTTTTTAAGGACATTTTTGTATATAAAGACTGGGCCACATAAGGAAAAATGATAGAAAATCTCCAATTTTTTTGCTTCGGATTTGACAGGAATTTAGCAAGATTTGTTGTGTTGTGGCAGGTATTTAGTTTGGAAGACGCTGATCATCAAATTTGAGATGACACTTTTTTGTGACCATTTCAGGACCTTATTATATGCAAGGAGCAAGTGAGGGGAAAATATTAATAATGTTCATATAAATGATGTAGCAAGGGGTGTGTGTGTGTGTTTGTGTGTGTGTTTGTGACCTAGACAGTTGTTGGGAATAAATTTGTGTGTGTGTGTGTGTGTACATGCTAGTACTGGTCTAAAAACCAATCTTGGCTTCAAACACTTCCACCTTTCCCACGTCTGTGAAATCTCCGGCAGAGAGACGAGGACCTGAGACGTCTCTAAAAGCACCATCATTCATAAGCCGCTTAGGTTCTAATGAACGCGCATGTCGTCCCAGCTGGCTCCCAACGTACCCACAATGCACTGCTAAACAGGTTTCCCCACTCAGGCGCACCTGACTCAACTCATGCGCTAATTACCAAACCCCCTTCACGAGCTGAGTCAGGCCCGGCGCAGAGGAAAACACGACCGACACACGACGACGGAGAATGTTCTTATGTGTTTATATTTACACTCTTCTCCAGAGCGACTTCCAGCTCCTAATTTCAGGGACAGTCTAACCTGAGAGCAACCTGGGGTTCGGGGTCTTGCTCAGGGACTCTGATGATGGTAGTGCTGGAGGTAAGCAATAACTCTATATAATTTAATTCAGAGATTGCATTGTGACTTAATATGAGATGTAAATGGCCGCCGTTGCCGTGTGTCTTCCCACCTCTCATAAAGACACCACCGCTTCCTGCTTCCACATCAGCCAAGTTTTGGTGCCGATTTGGAACTGAATTTGCAGCAGGGGCATGTTTTATTTTCAGTGGAAAAAACTTAAAACTTCATTTAAATGCCTTTTAGCAATTATTGTAACTAATGATATCTATCAAACCTCCATATTTATTTCTTCTCATTCAAGACAAGTCATTATCTCAAGTCATTTATTCGTTCATTATCTCAACTGCTTAATCCCTGTCGGCGTCGCAGGGACCACAGCCTGTCCTGAAACTAAGGGCGCAAAGCGGGGACCAATCCTGTTTGGGCGCCAACACACCGCAAGAGACACACACACTCACATTCATACCATATGGGACCAATGTAGAGTCGCCAATCAACCTACAGCACGTGCTTTTGGCAGGTCATTTATTTTCTAAGTTAATAACATTTTATTGATCACTGTTAGAGATGTAAGTCGCCATCGTTTTCTGTATCTACAGTTGGTTCCCTCGCGTATTCCACCCACCTCTGTTGGCTTCAGACCAGCAGCGTTTTGGTGCTGATTCAGAACCATTTTTGTGGCACTGATTTCTTTTTCAGTGGATTAAAAACATTACACCAGTTCCAAACTGTGAACCACCAGTGTGCTGGAAAATGTGTAGGTGTCACGTCTGCATTTCGTATGTCATATTTCAGAATGAAAACTCGGTTGTGGTGATTTGTGGCTACCTCTGCGTTTCGGAACTCTCAGGCTGAAGCGCAACACGCAGACTTCTCCTCAATCCAGGTGCAGCCTTCCAAAAAACTGCAAACCAGCGTCTATCGGACAGAGCCGTAAATCTCCGGTTCTCTTCCGCATCCCGAAGCGGCTTTTCCTGCGCAGGTGCGAGATCCGGGTTTTTTGGGAACTCGCGAGGGAACCTCTCTCTCTCTCTCTCTCTCACTCTGACTAGCGTTAGCGCTCCGTGAATAACAAGCGTACGTTGAAACACCGGCATTTCAAAAGAGACATCTCGAGCTACAGAAGCAGGCACGCTGGCGTGTAGGCCTGAGGCTCTGCGTGGAAGTGGCGGCGCAGACGTACGACACACACTCTCAAACACACACACGCGCAAACACAGATGCAAGAGAGGAGCGGGCGACACGGGTTTTGAAGAGGAGCATATTAAAGTGTGCGTTTGTAGCGTTTGCTCGTATCAGAGCGAGGCACTCCATCCTTTCATGTGGCGCCTCTCTCTCTCTATCCTTCTCTCCCTCTCTCATCTGCTCAGCCAGCTCTTTTATTATTTCTCCCTCCCTCTCTCTCTCTCCGCCGATCTCTTTTTAATTAATTACAACCTGGGCCAGTGACGGAGCGAACGAGGCTTTATCTTCCCTGCCTCCACTCCCTCAGTGTCGCAAGGAGAAGAGAGAGAGAGAGGACATACCACACGCCTTTTGCTCTTCCTCTCCTTCCGCTTCCTTCCCTGCCTCCTTTCTTTTTTTCCTCCCTCCCTCCCTCCCTCCCTGTGCAGGCAACCCTGAGCAAGTGCTAGCAAGGGTCATATCTTTTTAATTATCTTTCCTACCTTTGATTAATTATTCCGTCTGACAATGGCGTGTTTCTAATGCTTTTCACCTGCCGGCCGTGATTGACAGCGCCTCTGTCTGAGTCAAAGCAAACAGCTGCTGCCATGATTGCCTAGCAACCAGGAGGTGATGGATGAGACCCAAAGATGGATGGCCACAATAAATCATGTCTCCTGCTATAAAACTGGGGAAAAAGAGCGAGCGAGCGAGCGAGCGAGAGACAGAGCGAGCGAGGGGACAAGAAAGGAGGGGAGGAGGAGGGAGAGAGATCACACACAAAAAAACAAAACAACCTTTCTCTCCCTCTACCGTTCCTTACACTCAAGTTTTTATTCTCCTTTGCCTCCCTCTTTCATCTTTTCTCCAGTACATAAGGGATGATAGAGAAAGGTTGCCAGCGTTGCTGAGCCAGGAGGTGGACTCTAGCGCTAGAGAGGCGACTCTCCACGCGTTTTTTTTTTTACACGTCATAATTTTTAGGTGTGAAAAAACGCATGAGGGTGAAATGTATAATCTGGTAAGGGGCATGAGGTAGTGTAACGGTAAAGGTACCACTGAGGTATCCGTGAGCAATGTACTGTTCCCAAGCACCGCTCCCTCGGGTGCTACCAAAAAAGCAGCCCACTGCACCGTCACTGATGGGTCAAATTCGTTGTGATGCACTGTGTTGACAATGACAAATAATATGTGATGTGTGTATACAGTAGGGGTTGAGCGTTTTTTCCAGGACTATACCAATTTGTACTAATCAAGATATACATATATCTATATATAAAATATATATCTGCTGAAAAAATGAAACTTGTTAACTTTTCTTCATGTTCTTGACTCAAAAAGTGTAAGGAGCTGAAAACTTTCAGTGGTGAAAGTCTAACTCGGGACATCTAATAAAAGAGCCTTACAGGGACATTCCTCTAGACCACAGAGTGGCAAGTGCTGACAACTGGTATCAACATTTTAAAAGAAACGAATTTAAAAATCAAAAAGTATTTATCAGCATTTCGGTTTTAAAAAATGACCAATATCATTAACCAGCTAAATATTGACACAGATAATTGGTCGATCCCTGCCGTACAGATCTATCCTCTACCTCGTGTGTGTGTGCGCTTTGGTTCTCAGGTACACGTGTCATTAAGAGAGTGCCATGTTTTTTCCCCTCCTTTTTTTCTCTACTTTTTTTGTTAAAGGTCGACTTCATTTCCTCCTAATGAAGCCCAGCTGTTCCCACTCCTGTGGCAGCAGCCATGACGACAATGGTCACCTCGTCCTGAGGGGCTGTCAAAAAAAAGGGAAAAAACTTAACGACCTCGATGAAAAAACGAGGTTACTGAGGTTACGGCGCCATGCCGATGACAAACAAACTGGCCGGCCGCACCGTGTTTGGGCCCCTCCTCTAGTGCACCCTCCCTTCTTGTTTTTTTGCACTCTTTTTTTTTTCTTGCTTTTTAAAGGGGCACGGAGCCCTCAGGCACTCCTCAGCTATTAGGTTACACCTACATATTACCCGTGACTTAAAATAATAACAGCGGCGTGGGGAACTGAATCTGTTGAACGTTGTGCTATGTAACACTTTTTTTTGCTGTACTTGAGCTGGTTGTAAAAACTAGTAATAACAACTTATCAGTGCTGTAATAACTAACTAAGCATTACTGCTCAGTGTCATCAAAAATGCACAGGACATGCAGCTGTTAATCATCGTTGTTGGGTGATAAATGAAGAAAAGCAGGTCTTCTGATAAGGTTTTTAAGTCTATTTGTTATGAAGTTATAGCTATAAAGTTGATCTGCCGGAACTCGTAAAAGGACCCGTGTTTTCTGAGGTGGATGTGCTAATTTCTTGTGTTGTGCTTTCTCTTTAAGTCATCACTCATATGAAGTAGGGCTTGACTGATATGATTTTTTTCAGGGTCGATTTTAATTATCAATCACAGCGACAACCAATATTTTGAACTGATATGTCTAGTATAAAATGAAAATGTAAACTAGCAGTTATAAAACAATAAAAAGTATAATTATAGCCTTGGTTTAATTCTGAGAACTTTATATAATGTTCTTCACAGAAAATGTGCAACTGCTAAAAAGGCAAACTTTCAGTGGCTTCAGGCTGAACTCATGATGTCTAACATCAGATTTGCTGACTTCAAACACAAAGAGGCAGCTGTATTAACATCAAATAAGTCACATTTTAAAAATGACTTTATAGGCACATCGGTTAATAAAAACCAGCGATACCGGTTACTATAAAAATGTTAAAATATTATTTAGAATATCAGTTGACCCCTAGTATAAGGTTGGAGCACTTCCTTCACCCCTCTATCTCTGCATACCCACTTCAATCCACACACAATTTACAGCAGCAGCAAGAGTTGTGGTAAGGGTTGAGTTTTACCCAAACCGGGGGCTTTCATGCCCCTTTAAAGTCAAACATTTGGGGGGGAGCGAGAGAGAGAGAGAGAACGAGCCAACCAACGAGTATGAGCTCGGCCCGTATCCGGTAACAAACAAGGCGAGAACTCTCCTCATCCATCAGAGGAAGCCAGCGTCCCGGCATAGCGAAACCCCCCCACCAAAGCCCTTAACGCACAAAGCTCAGGTTACAGCTTTACACGGCCAGTCTAAATAATATTCTAAATGATGAATGACACGGCCGGCCCTGTATCCATCATCAATCTCTTTTTTTAAGGAGCATCCATCTTCGGTTAGGCTCCTTTTGAATCATGGGAAAGCGAGAGCGAGAGAGACTCACTCGAGCAGGCCCCTCGAGAGACCGCGGGAGACATGACGAGGAGAGGGGAAAAAAAAGAGAGAGAGAGGAGGGGACGGTGCGTCCTGTTTTGACCGATCCGTAAAGGTTACGACACTTTGCAAAAACGGAAAGAATATGAACTTTCGACAACTTCCAATTAGAGCTGTAACGATACATCGATAAACATCAATACATCGATTCAGTGATCAAGAGCCCACAGCTGTGATCCAAAATGTAAAATTGGTTTTTGTAATTTGATAAGTGATTGAGTTTGAGCAGTATATCTTACCTAATATCGATCACTCCTGAATTGAATCAAATCAAAATCATAATCGTAGCAGACTTTCTGATATCAGCAGACAAATCGTTGACTGTTGAACTGATACAATATTGCACTGCAATGAAATAATTTTTTATGCATCCACCTAAAATTTACACATCATAAACATGCAACCTAACGCCCCTCCCTGCCCAGGATCCTGTCCGAAATTCTTTTCCCATCACACACACACTCACACGCTCAGACGGACGGAGAGGCTGGGGAAAGTGTGAGGTCTGAGTGGCGTTATTAGTGGAACTACTGGGTTTGCCCCTTTAACCCTCCGACCTCCTCCTCCTCCTCCTCTCTCCCCTCCCCTGGCTGCACGGCCCCCTCGGAGGTTTGTTAGGGGGGGCGTTGTCTCCTCGCTGAGGGGGGGGTCGGCCCCGGCGCTGGCTCCCTGGCATGGGCCCGTTTGATAAATGACACGCGTCATTCTGTCAGGAGAGAAGGGCGGGACCATGATGTATGAGTGAGCGCAGGAGCAGAGGAAATCGACTGTTTGGCATAGAGCGCCTCTCTCTCTTCCTCTCTCTCTTTCACTCGTTCTCAATCTCTCTTTGAGCTTCTCCTTTTTCTCAGTCCTGGTTCGGGACACTGTCGTAAAAAGTCCTGTGTGTGTAGAAAAGTGTGTGTGTGTGTGTGTGTGAAGGAAAAAAGAACAAATGATTTTTGCATTCTCCCCTACGCTCTTTTTCCTCTTCTCTCACTTACACTCTGCCTCTCTCCCTTTCTCTCACACACTATCTCTCTATCAATCTTTTTGTCTTACTCACACGTTCTCTTTCTCCTTCATTCGCGCACACACACACACACACACACACTCTCTCTCTCTCTCTCTCCCTCTCACACCTCCTTCTGTGTCGCTCTATCGTTCTTTCTGTCCCCTCCTCTCTCACAAACGTTCTCCCTCTCTTTTGCACACAATCATATTCTATCCACTTTTACCAAAAGCAAAGCAGATAAATAAAGAAAAAACCCCTAGAGAGAGAGAGAGAGAGAGAGAGGGAGAGAAAGAGAGGGAGAGGAAGAAAAAAAATGCTCTGGCCCAGCGCCGGCTGAGAGTCTTGCCGTATCAATCAAAGTCGATTTCGGCAACAGCGCGACTACTATTTCAAATAAAAAGTATGTAACGCAGACAAATGACCTTAACATGGGACCGAAACCCGATCTCCTCCCCGGCCGAAAAACTCCCAACTCATCCCCTCACTCCTCCACTCCTCTCCCTCTCTTTTTACTGATTTTCCCCCTCTTTAAACCTCCCTCTCTCTCTCTCCTTCTGTGCGCTTTTCTTTTTTTTTTTGCACGCTGGCGGTGGGGGCCTGACATCTGCAGAGTGCATTTAAAGAAAAAAATGTGTCAGGGAAGCGTGATGCCCCCCCTCCTTCCTCCCTCCCTCCCTCCCTCCCTGCTGCCCCCGCCTCTCTCGCTGCCTTTCATTAGCTCACTGGCAGGGTGGCACTTCTCAAGCTCATTACAGCCGGAGGATTTATGGTGGCAAAGCCAATGGCGAAGAAAAGGCATCTGTCAATAATTGCAGGGAGCAGCGCACACACACGACTCGCGAAGCTTTGAAATCTCATTAGGTATGCAGTTATCAGGCATAAAGATCAAAAACATTACTCAACTCCGACAGAATCCTACCAAGAAACATTAATTAGCAACAGGCCCGCAGTATAAAATAAAACAGACTTCCTCCCGCTCCCTCTCTCTCTGTAGATCTTTCACTCTCTGCCTCTCACACCTGCCTGCCTCAGCCAAGGCACAGAGAATGCTCACCCACCCGCTGATACACACACACACACACACACACACTCACACAGAGCGAGCCCTTATGTAAAATTGCTCCCAGGATCACACAGACATGAAAACAGATACAGGAAGGAAACGGTGACGTGACATCACAAGCAGGAAGGCATACATTATCCATCAACATTTTCTTATATACGCACCTACAGGATGTTGTGATTGCGCGCACACACACTTTCACATTCTCACACACACACACACACACAGAGCCGAGTCTTGCTATCGTTGTGAGGTCTGTCCATTGACTCTCATATCGACATTTTTTGGAATCTGGAATTTTTCTACATTATTTTTTTCTTCATGAGGGCGACCCTCAAATCCATACGAGTACCTATATTTTTAAGGTGAGAATCGGATCCGCGCAAGTACCGAATAACCTGTCAACACGTCCGAGTTCTGTGAGATACTTTCATTGACTCATATAATAACTAGATGTGAATAATAATAATACGGAGTATCCTCTGTAGCAAAAAAGCAGTTTGGGATTTTTTTTCTATAAAATCAAGTCCTCACATACAAAGAAAATGTCCTCACAAAGTGACAAAATGCAAAAAATCTTTAGGTCTCCCAGTCTTTTAAAGGGTCATTGGGTCCTCACAAACACTGAATAACCTGCCCTGCTAAATAACATAAACACACACACTCTCAAGTCTGGCTCACATAATTCAAATTCATTTATATAGCGCTCTTAACAACAGTCATTGTCACAAAGCACTTTGCATATAACCGGCCTAAACCCCCAACAAGCAAGTGTGACTAGATGCGAATGAAACTACAGCTAAACCTAACCCTAACTGTAACCTCGGTAACCAGGCGTAGCGCTGGGCGATATGACTTCAAATCAATGTCACAATTTATTGAGAATTTTACCTTCATTACGATTAATCATTGTTTTTTTGCCCTCAATGTTCACTGACAAGTTTGCACTATGAATATGCACAAATATTAAAGCTGGGACTTTTCTCTAATGTAAAAGAGCTTATCATTGTTTTAAAATAATTGAAGGAAACACACTCAGATGTAGTGCCAGACTGGACAGGCAGAGTCATGTGACCACACACGGTAGTATGTTTTTAAGGGGACGCTACATGAACACACTGGAGAAAGTCTTAATAGAATTTTTTGAAGCATTAACAATTTCACAAATAACTGAAATAACCAATATAAGCAAGATCACGTCAGTTGGAGGTTCTGAATGTTGGTTTTGATTCATTTTCAATTAATTTTAACTTTAATGTAATTGTGCTTTTACCTGTTCTGGAATTTGGAATTCTTTTCTAAAATCATTTTTACTTACGAGGTCCTCACACACCACAAAAATGTCCCACAATAAGCCCCAAATCTTAGTTTTCCCTGTGTGTTAGGGCAAATTCAGGTCCTCGCTAGCACCTAATAACTTGTCCACACACACAGCATGGATTCCCATCTACAGTTAACAACATCCCCTACTCCCCCCTCCGTCCCCTTTCTTCCTCTCCACTCATTAAATAAAAAACAACGCTAAGAAAGAAGGGGGGAGTAATTTCCACCATCTGAGACTGATCAGGACATGAAGAGAAAAAGAGCAAGCGAGTGATCTGAGTCAGTCTCTCCCTCTCATTCGTTCGTGTGGAGAGAGGAGGAAGAGGCCTGTCAGGCCAGAGAAGGATGTCATGGCCCAGACTGGGCCTGATTACCAGGGCCTCTCTCTCTCTCTCCCTCTCTCACTTTCCTTCTGTCTCTCCCTCTCTCTCTCAGCCCTGCCTTTCATCACCAGCACTGCCATCAAAAACGTAGCCTACACACTTACACACTCACACACACTTACATGCGCACACACACAGGCACAAATACACAGCGGTGGTGTAAGACTGATGGCTGTCAGTTTCCAGGCGCAGAGTCAAAGCGGGGGACGGAGGGGCTGGGAGGGTGGGGGGTTGATACCCGAAAAACGACGCCAAGACACACACGGTAAAAAACGAAAAGAAAAAAAAAGTAGCAAAAAAATAAAACTTAGACCTGGAGTCAGGCCCATGTGACACTCAGAACCCAACCCCTGCTGCGAACCAACAACCACCCTCCCCTTCTCTCTCTCCCTCTCTCTCTCTCTCTCTCTCTCTCTCTACGCCCCCGTCTCCCCCCTTTTCCAACATGACAACAACACAGACAGGGATTACTTGCACACGGCCATATTTCACTAGAGCACACTGGGACTCTTACAGAGATTTAATCCCTTTACGTAGCTGCCAGAGTCTCCACAATCCTGCACAAACCTGACACACACACACACGCACACAAAAAACACACACAAAGGACCACAGTATCGCCCTGGGCTGACTTGAAAAGCGAGAGAGGCATATAAAAAAAGTGAGACAGAGAGAGAGAGAAAGACAAACGCAGACAGCCAGAGTTCAGGCCGATCGAATAGCGCGGCGACGCTCGTAGTCGTGGTCTCGCCGCGCGGTCGGGCACGCTAAGGCCCATCTGTGGCGCGGGACACGAGTAAAAATAACCACCAACCAATAGAGCGAAGACACCCAGATCCCAGAAAGCCCTCTCATTTCCTGTTTCCTCTCAGACTTCCCCTGGCGTGGTCTAACGTCGGCCACACCGTAGCCGCGGGAACAGGATCGGGAGCGTGTGTTGGTGTGTGTGCATGTGTGTGTCTTGGTGTATCATCGTGACTGGCTTTTTAGTGCTGAGCTGGCTTCCTAATGACACAGCCGCGACGGTAAAAACGGCGGAAAAGACAAACGCAACTGCACTAAATGCAGTTTAAACTTAAGTTAACTGACAATTATACATTATTGTATTTGTACATAAACGTAGATTTAATAATTCTGTGTGTACAAAATACAAATTTCATGTAATCAAATGTGCGGGGAGACATAGCAACCCACACGAGGAGCGTGCATCTGTGTGCTGATATTATAAATAGATACTGTGTGTGTATAATATAAATAGTGTTGGTGTGTATGTGTGGATAATGTTGATACTGTGTGTGTTTGTACGTCTCATTGCTTGATATTTTGCTTGTAAAGAGTCATTTTCTTGTGGTTTCTACTGAATAGTATTTTACGCGCATTTGCACATGTACACAAATAGTGTATGTAAGTAGATAATAAAGATTACATTATATGTAAATAAAATGTTGCAGTGCAGTTTGCTTATCCTTTTTTAGTTTGCCATCAAAAAACAAGCCAAAACCCCAAAAAGCATTTGAACAAATGTACTCCATTATTATTGCTCTTAATCAGACACATGGATTACAACTAAACCAGACATGAAATCTAAGAGAAACGCATCATCATTAACCCAAAACCTGCACGCAAACCTCCTCACAGCCAGAGTGTACGCTTGTGAAAAACCTCATCGCTATGGAAGAGATGCAGGAAACATTCTGGCTTTTTTGGGGGGAGAGATTTTCAATATGGCCAAATATTCCCAATAACACTGAACCGGGGATATTAGCCAGGCCGAATGCAGAAACGCTTGCACACATGTGCACTCACACACAAACACATGTCTGTGTGACACACACTCCCACGTCACATGGCATTGGCCTGCCTGCACTCGCACTAACCCTGCTGCAGTCACAATTCATCGTCATCTCCTCACAAAACAATCTTTAGAAAAGGGAGGAGGGAGGAGGGAGGGAGAAAGGGGGGAAAATGAGGGAAGGATGCAGCCTTGTGAGCCAATTTAAGAAATAACTGCTGATGCATCAGCTATTGACTGTTTTTCGGGCGCCGGTGATAACGCTCAAGGCGAAACTGTGAGGGAAATGACAGCATCAAGCGGCTGCAATAAACTGCAGCTCGCGAGACCAAGGCAGGCCTAATTGACAGCTGTCAAGCTAATGGGAGCCATGACGGAGGATTCGGGAGGGGAAAAAAATTCTGTTTATCAACCATCAACCCTGGTGTGGATCCACCGGGAGAAGAACTTACACTCTCTCTCTCTCTCTCTCTCTCTCTCTCCTTCCATCTCCCCCTCTTGTCGACTGTTACTCTCAACCCCCCTCTCCCGTTTTTCCCAATCACTTCTCATCCTCCCTCCCTTACTTCCGTCTCTCTCCATTCTTCCTCCCCTCCCATACTTTCCTCTTTCTTTCTATTTCTCTCTTTCTATCTCTCCTTCTTGCCGACTGTTACTCTTGGCCGACCTCTCCCTCCCTTTCTTTATCTCTCTGTCTCTCTCTCTCATCAGCTGTTATTCAGGATCCCCCTTCCATTTTTCCCCGATCTCCTCCCATCCTACCTCCTTTATTTCCTTCTCTCTGTTCTTTTTCTTTTCTACCCCCCCACCCTTGTTGACTGTTACTTGCGACCCCCCTCTCAATTATTTCCCCATCACCTCCTATCCTCCCTTATTTTCTTTCTCCCTCCGTTCTTTCTCCTAACATCCTTTCCTCTTTCTCTTCCTCTATCTATTTCTTGTCAGCTGTTACTAGCCACCCCCCTCTCCACGATCACCTCCCTCTACCCCTCTCTTATTTCTTTCTCTGTCTTCGTTCTTTCCTCTTTCTTCCCCCCCGCCCCTTTTCTTTCCTTCTCTTCTCTCCCGCTCTTTCTCCGTCTCCTCGTCTCCTCCGCTCTTAACCCCGCTCATTGTTGTGCCGTTCTTGCGGTGTAAAAGGCAGAGGACGGCCATAACTAATCATAGTGTCAGTTAGCTGCCTGGGAGAGCAGCGTTTGGGACAGAGCAATGCGAAGAGAGAGAGGGAGAGGACTCTGGGCCTATAATCCACACACACACACACACACACACACTCTCTCTCTCTCTCACACACACACACACACCCTCTCACAAACACACAAGGACACCCAGACTGGGCCAACTGCACTCCTCTGTCCAACGCCGAGCACAAGCGAGGGAGAGAGAGACGGGGAAGAGATGACGGGCCAATTTAAGTGCTAAAAAAATGGGCCTGAATGAAACCGGTTTCCCTTAAACACACACACTCACACACACTCCAAGTGATTGCTTCTGTAAACAAAATTGGGGACACAACGTGACAACAAATTTCAACATCCTGTCGTTTGATCTCCTGCCCCAAATAAGCCTCCTCAAACGCAAAATAACAAAATGCATCCGTTACCCACTTTTGCCGGGTTTGAGAAGTTTGGCTTCATTTATAAACTCAAGCTTCACCAAACACCATCACCACAGAAGCCCAAACGGACGTTTGCATTTAAATACCTCAATAAGCGGATCATCTCTAGAACATGTGATTTCCTGCGAAAACCTCGGCGGGCTGAAAAGAAAAGGCACGTCCCGTCCCCAGAACTAATCTGGAAGTAGTGCTAGAGACTAGTGTTTATGATATCATTTTCTTTGCCTTAATAATGCATATCATTATCATGACTGGGGTTTAATAAGGATAATTAGCATAATTAAGACAGCATGTTTCATTATACTTCTAGTAATTAAATTGCACCACTAAAAGGAGGGGATGAAGGAGGGAGAAGACTTGCACGGCTATTTGGTGTTAGAGTTCCGACCGTTTGGCAAGACCGGGATGATCATGTTTAATGATCAACAGATGATGGTAAAGGAAACGTCGTTGTGCAGAAAGAATGAGGAAAATGCACATTCAAAAACTAATGAAATGAATAAATAGATATAACTTTAGCACGTACAGCAAAAGTCTTGAGTCAGCCTCGATTTCTTTAGATTTTACTTCCTTTTTTAAAATGTAGGAAAGTTGTTTTTAATGTAATTGAGGAATATTATTTACATGAACAGAACTGTGCAAAAGTCTTGAGTCATTGAAATGAAAATGAGACAATGGATGCACTGATTTATTGCAGCGTGTGCATACGTGTGAATGCTGTTCCTCCAGACTACATTAAAAACATCGATACACAGAAGTCTGGATCTTTGGATGAAAAACATGGAGAACTGATGAGAGGATAAAAACCTTTCAAAAACAAGGTTTTTTAAAAAAATGTGAAACTGAAAAAACATGGAACAGGACAGTTATTGTGCTGCTATTAAGATATTAGATCAACGTGTGTTTTAACTAGACATGTGTGGTAAATTCCCCACACACACACACACGTACGTGAGTATCTGGGCCAGCTCACGTTCTCCTGCGCGTCTGCAAGGTGAGAACTTGCTGCTTTCCTTCCTTCGCTAAGAACCCGGACTGAGTTTGATTAATCCTTCGTCCTCGTCCGCAATCAATCAAGCCGCCTCTAAAATCACAGAAATCAGCTCCTTTCCCTCACTCCAATCCATCTTGTGGCAGCGGCTCCGTCACGGGGGCCGGATTATTTTTATGATTCATATTTATACTCCTTTAAGTGCGGCTCCGTAACGGAACCGTCCTTGAGACAAACCAATGTTGAATATATTATGAGCCGTCGTAATGAGCAGAGTCAACATCATCCGTCTCCAAGCGACAATCCCCAATTCTGAGCGGGAAAATACGGAAGTTTCATCAGGGTCAAGGGGTTGTCATCATTCATGTCGTTCAATTATTATTATTATTATTATTATTACTACTACTACTACTACTACTACTGGAGCTGGGGAACGAGGTAAAATTCAGAGAAAAATTTATTCCAAGATTAAATCATAAATGTAAGAGAAGAAAAACTTGGTTATTCTTTCAAACTGTAAAGGCAGAATTTTTTCTGAAAAAAATACTAATATATTAAAGTTGTAAATTTACAAGAAAAAAATGATATAATTCTATAATTTGAGAGGAGGAAAAGTTAGAAATTCTAAGATTTCACACATGACTTATGACCCTATGATCTCATGAAGTATTAGACTTTTGGCTCAAAAATTTGAAAGGAAATTTTCTCACAAATGAATATCCAACATTAACATCACAAATATCTGACTTCACGATATCAGGGTTTTTTTTCTTGTAAATTTAGACTTATTTTGCAAATTTTGGTCGTTTGTCTAGCAAATTTACTAAAGTTTTTCTCAGCATTTGACGCCTCCCCCAGCTTCAATTGTTTATTTTTTTCTTCTTTTTATCTACAATGGCTCTAATATGCTGTCGTCCTCAGACCTACCACCCCCACCCCCAAAACAATTGATATGTTTGGTCTGGCCGAACTTTGAAGCCAGTGGAAAAAAAACAACACGGTGTACGTGCCATTGTCTGCTCCTGAATGGAAGGTAAAGGACGGAGGTGGGGGGCATTGTGGGAAAGGAAAAAAAATCAAATCGCTCTGGCTAGACTGTGTGTGTGTGTTCAAGGGATCAAAGCCCACAAATGACTACCTAAGTATATAAAAAGTGTTGTAAATACTCATATAGTTTTTCAGGTTTTTTTCAGCTTTAAGTTTTGCGTCTGTGATTTTTTTTCTTGCTATTTTTCTATCCGGACGGCGGATTTCTGGTCCAGCCAACGTGATTACGCAGGTACAGCGGGCCCATTTGTCACCTGCGGTACCAAATTGAGTTAGCGCACGGTCTAAAGGCATGGAGGACTGTGTAATATCAAGTTGATTACATCAAACTAGCTGCAAACCTAATTGGGGCTGGATGACAGTGTGCGGAGCTTGTCATCTCCAATCATTAGGCCTGTCAGGAATCCATCAGCTTTACAGCTAATTAGGTGAACACTAATGAAGCTGGCAAAACAACTTTTCTTTTTCTACGGCTCAGCGGCCCTTCTCCCTTTTAAAGGCGGGGGGAGAGAGAGCGAGAGAGTGGGAGAAAAAGAGAGACACAGAGGGAGAGAGCGAGATGCGAGGGAGAGCGATATGTTCTCATGCAAAAGCTCAAGGTTGCAAGGGACCGAATTTTCCCAAAGTTCCTAATCAAGAGCCATCATCTGCCATCTTTCCTTTGCTCTTTCCATCGCGACGGCGCAATCAATTTGTCATCACTCTTTGTGTGCCACAGCGCGGTCGTCAACCTTATAACTTACAGCTGCGAGGGCTGCAGGGAGAGAGAGAGAAGAGGAGGGGCTGAAGGGGGTAGTGTTAAAAAAAAAAAGCAGGAAGTTGCCTCGTCTGGTAGAAAGAAAAAAAAAGCCTCTCAGACTGCGCTTGTATTTGTCTTCATCCCCTCATCAAAGGCATAAATGGCCGATTCCTTTTTTTCCTTCCCTCCCTCTCTCACCCCCTCTGAAATGAGAAACCTTTCAGTCATCCCTTGTTCCCTCCCCTCCCTCACTTCCCTCCCTCTCTCTACCTCTTCTGCGTGTCCATTAGGCAAAAGCATTTTGATAAAGTAAAACTCGGGCCTAACGTATGGGGCGGGGTGTGTGTGTGTGTTGGGGGGGTTCGGGCCGAGCGGAATGAGAGCACTCACTCTGCCAACTTCTGATTGACCATTAGAGCCATTGATGAATGTGGCTGTCAAAGGGGAGACAATTAAATCAAATATGAAACAAAGTCGCTTTGACGGGTCCGAATGATGGAGCAAACCATTCTTCCGTCTCCAGATTAGGCTATTAGTAACATTTTTCATTCTTGGCTGTGTATGTGTGGGGCAGTGATTATGTGTACTTGCTAACAGTACGCATCTATTGCATGTTGGGGTGGAACTGTATTGACTCGACGAGCGTTTGTGGCTTTATTTTGTTGTAAATCGATTGTATTTGCATTTCCGCGGCCACTGAAAAGTCCATCTCATTTTTGAGGCTGAATGCACAGTACTTTCCAGAGCTTTTTGTAAATATGATGCCATGATATGCCAATAAATATTTTGCTATTAAGCATGTTCTCAGTGTACATAAACACTGAAAATCTCCTCTCGGAATTCATTTACACTGGGTCGCAGTACAGCATGAACTATAATTATTTTTAGAGCACTGCGTGAGCTTTTATAGTTAATGAACAACGTAGTTTTTTTTGCTTTTAAACTATCATTATTGTGAATTATGTTTTTTTTTTCTTTCACTATGTACTGCTTTAATATTTACCCCCTCATTTTGCATAAGAGTCAGCAAAACAGTCAGAGCATCAGATTGTCAAATTTTCTTCCACGTTCAGCCTGCAGGGAAGTGGCCTATCTAGTTGGGAAAACAATGTTTTCCAGATAAAACTATTATTTGTGTAAACACACACTGAGCGTGCCGCTATCAAGAGAGAAAGCTCGGCCTTGTTTGTGCCAACCATGCGGGAACACGTAAAAAGAGAGAGCACCACCTAAAAGACTTTTCCTTTTCTTGCCTAAAGACACAAGTAAGAAACTTAAAGGCATTTTAATGGCTAGATGTCAAAGCAGACGTGACGTCACAGGGAGCGGCGTTGCCATGGGGAGGGAGTTTATTGATGTTTATCGGGAATGAATAGATCAAAGACCAGGCAGATGACAGGCAATCAATCAGCCGTCAAATCAAAGATGGCAATTGTCCATTAAAACCCTCTCTCAGTCCACACACGGCCTGCGAAATCATCTCTACGTCTTTTCCCAGAAACGCTCGGCCGAATGGATGGATGGGGAGAGAGAAAGAGGGAGAGAGAGAAAAGAATGAAAGTAGAGATGAAAACTGAGACATTTTGTGATCAAATGTTTGTGCACAAAGCCCCAAAACAGCGGATTGGAGCATCAAAGAGAATCATGACAGTCAGCTGACACCCAAGCCTTTTTTCCTGCGCCTCTGTATAGATCTCTAATTCATGGAGTCAATATCTGCACCCTACGAGGAAAGCGGAGGAAGGAGGAGTAGAAGAGAGAGAAGAGAACAATCAAAGCTGAAGTTGACTTGGCCAAATCGGAGAGCTGAACCCCATTTCTGACCAAAGTGTTCTCTGTTCTCAAAGAACACTACCAAAAAAAAATCAAACAAAATCACAGTATCATACCATATGAATTTACTATAGAATATTGTGATCTTTTAGATTTGGAATAATTACACAAAATCTATAATTATAAAAATGCAATACATTAAAAAGAAAAGCTTCATATAATTTAACGTTATTAATTTGTGTATTAAAATATTTTAAGATACACCTGGATACTCCGAACGATACACAAAGATTTGATACCTAAATAATAAACGCCTCTGGGAGGAAGGGGGAGAGAAAGACGAAGGGAAGAAAGGAAAACTTTTTTGTCTACATTGTGTCCATCTCTGTCGCTGTGGATATTCCCAGATCTCACCACGTTCACCGAGTGTGTGTGTGTGTGTGTGTGCGGGGGGGTGGGGGGTGAAAGAGAGAGAAAGCGAGTGTATGTGTGTGTTCATGAAACAGTCGAAAGTGAATAGAAACACTGCGTCGGTGGTCGCGCGTACACACATACACATCCACGCACACAACGAAGGGATAAAGGGAGAAATGGGGAAAAGTGGAAGGGGAAAATGTTCTTACCTGCCGACCGCCTCGGCGCTTGTTGTTTCCTCCGTGGCATTCTGCTTTTTTGGGGCTTTTTATTTTTGGGGGAGTTTCTCTCCCGCTCCGAGCGGCTAAACTGATAGCGGCGCTTCCCTACGCGGCTCCCGGGGCGCTCTTCAGCGGGCTGGCATAGACCGGGCAGTCCTCAAGCCGAACACAACAAAATATCAAAGAGTGAGGCAAAAAATGTTTTTGGGTCTCTCCTTCCTGGTCTCTTTTGGGCTTGGATATCGCGGAAAGACGATCGGTAGCGCGGAAGGGGGGAAAGAAGGGAAAAAGCCCCTTCTGCTCCTCGATGCGACTCTTCACTCCGCGTCGGAAGCTGCAACAGGCGAGCTTAAAGGAAAACGAAACGATCACGTCACTCAAAGTCTGCAAACATCAAACACTGTCACATTAACTCCTTACAGCTCGAAGGGCTGCTAGAGAGAGACTGGCCAGGAGGTAAGACAGATGTCCCTCTCTCTCTACCCCAGTTCTCTATCCGCACTTTCTTGCCCTACCGAAGCCATGCATACTACTAATAAAGTAGCAATTCGTAGAATAAACTACATTAGTGTAGAAACTGCACAAGCCACCGTTGCGTCGTCGACATCGCTTTATGCGCACGCGTAATAGTCACGGTGAACGACGTGCAAATATCTAGTAAAGCTAATCGAATCAAACACGTCATACTACAACTTTTTTGGCTTCTTGTTAGAAAAGCAACACCTCGGCCGGTTTTCATTTTCCATGACAAGTCTTCCGGGATAAGTCTTCTTGAAATACCATTTAAAAGATCACTGAAATATCACATTTCTTCATTTTAAGCGATAGTTCAAGAAAACATGGCACTTTAATTGTTAAATTTATTTTCAACGAGGATGCACGGAAATTCCAAAACTCTCTGCAAATAGAGCTATTCCGTTCACATTGCCAAAAATATTTTAACACCGCCAAATAAAATTATTAAATATCATCAATTTTACCCAATACCGTTCAGCCCTGAGCTAGTGTGAATGACACTTTAACACACGCATGTACACAAAAACACACACTATCTATCTCTTTCTCTCTCTCACACACACACACACACCTATAACACAATAGAGAGGCAAACTGAACACCTAAAACGCTGCTTGAGCGCGAAACGGCGCCGCCGATCGCGCGAGGAACCGAAATCCGGGTTTAGGAGAACGGTGTGAATGGCAACAAAAAATGTGCAACTTACCCGATCGTCTGATCCACCGCGTTATCATCCATGAGGAATCCGATCCCGGTGCTCGCATACATACGATTCAGGAGCGAGAGAGGAAAGCAAAAAAAGAAGAAATCGGGGACAGTCTCAGCGAAAAATCCCAAAGACTTCCAAGACGCCTTCAAATGTCCATCTTTTTCTTCACCCTTAAATGAGCGGAGCGGAGTAAGAGGAGGAGGAGGAGGAGGAAAAAGGGGGAATAAAAGGGTCTGTGAAGGGAGAGATGGACGGACTTGTCGTCCGCTCGTTCGCTTATTTTTGTCCAGGCGCTTCGGAAATCCGCGGAGGGAGAGAGAGGGGGGAGATAGAGAGAGATAGAGGGAGAGAGAGGGAGCGCTGCGGAATCGATGCGATGCGCGTTTGATTGGGTGTCCCTTGTTGTAATGATGCGCGCCGTCTCCGTTGCGCCAGCTCGGATCGCTTAACGTTTTTTTCTCCCTCCTCTTCCTCCTCCGCCAAAACACTTTCTTGGCCGCTAATGGCACTTTTTTTCCTCCTCCTTTTGTGTGGCTCGTTGCGGCTCTTTAAAAACGGCGACGGCGGCAGCAGGAAGCAGGCGCGAGTCCTTATTTAAAAAACCTCCAAGATGCTTCTTCACTCGCCTTTAATGTCTGTCAAAAATCCGTATACGAGATTTTTTTTATTATTATTTTGGGTTAGAACGAAGAGGTTTCACTTTTTAGGAAGAAAAACAAAAGGTTAGATTTTTCCCCCAAAACACGCCCCATCAGCCAGGTTTGGAGACCTGTGTTGAAATATATTTTTAGCCGGAATTTCGGTTCTGTTTTGAGAAAGTTCGGCTCAATGTGTGAACTCTTCTGGAGGAGTAAGTGGGTAAGTTGTCCGTATTTTTTCCACAACGCTTTTCGGATTTTTTTCTCTTTTCTTTTTCTCCGTGCTTTTCCGGCAAGACGCAGGCACTGAATCTTTTTTCCTTTCTCTCCCAGTGAGTTGTCAAATTTCGCCTCTTCTGGTGAGCGTTCAAGTCAGCGTCTTCAGTCGCGTTTAAGTGAAAAAATCTGACCGCGAAAACGAAGCGTATCGAGCCCTCGCAAGGGGCGCAGATGATCCGCGTCGCTCAATAATAAGACCTGAATCTCGGTGGTTCTGCGCGCTGATCTTGCCAGTGGTTGGGTGTGTAAAAGCGTGTGTGAGTGAGTGAGTGTGTGTGCGTGTCACCGATCCGGGGTGTTTGTGCCCGATCTCTCCGCCGAAGCGCTGCATGCCGTTAGATCCGCCCAAGCATCTGTCCGTCTCACCATTGGAGCATCCGTCACTGTCACACACACACACACACACACACACACACACACACACACACACACACACACACACACAGCACGTTTGCAACGACGATGACACACGCACGGCTCTATAGGAGTCTCCGCACGGAGTCGCTTTAACGACGCTGCGTCTCTTTTGAACAGTCTCTAACAATTCGTAGTTAACTACAGAAGACGTTTGTAACTTAAGACAACAAAATATCAGATCTTATTATTAGTATAATATATTTTCATACATAAGCTTAGCTTGCAGTAAAACATTCATGGAAACCTTATACTACCTACTGAATACCACTTTTAGCCTTTCGACGCACTCGAGATGAGCAGATGAATTTGGTGTGCCTGTGTGTGTTGTCTGTGTGTGTGTAATTCTGTATGTGTGTAATTTCACTCTTAATTCTAGACGAAAGGTTAAACAAATCAACTCTATCCAAAATATTCCCATAAAGTTTGCATATTGTTAGTAGGCATAGTTTTCGCATTGTAAAAAGGTTAATATCACAAATGTGTGTAATAATGTGTGATAAGTGTGTGAACTCACGTTAAAAGTACCTGATGTGTCTCGATGGCAGTGTCGGTCGCTTCTCTGAATGTCCAACACAGAACCCAAGAAGCGGGATTTACGAGCACATCTGCCAGCTTCAGATCAGAAAAACGACAGTTTATTAGATATTATGAAGTAGTTAAAATTGTTCCGCGGTTACGAGCGATAAGCCACACTTTTTATTTTACTTTTTTAAATCCGTTACGTGTATTGTGCACTCATCGTCATCATTCAACATCTGTATTTAAGTATTAGACATAGATCTTTTATTTTCACTTTTCCATAATAAGCCGTGGACATATGACTACTTGCATAAAAAAAGATTATTTCTGGCGTAAGTGTGTGTGAGTGAGTGTGTGTAAGAGGGAGAGGGAGGGAGAGAGAGATGGGAGAGGGAGAGAGAGATAGAGAGAGGGTTAGTGAAGGAGCTACACGAACGCGGGTGAACACGAGAGCGCGCATTACCGGGGTCAGCTTTCTCTCTCCGACTTTATTATCTTCTGCTTCAGTAAAATGGACCCTTAATATTTCCGTCGTTTTGAAAGTCAAACAGCTTTTAACCAACACCAAAAATGGCGTCCCGTTACGCAGAGGAAAGTGAAGGTAGGCAGTGATACTTCACTTGGACTTAAAAAAAAACCATTACTCCCTAATTTTCTATATCTCTGGCTATATTAATGCTTGTTTTATATACGATTAATTGTTGTTACTTACCGTCTTTTATTTGTTTGGAATCTTTACGCATAGTGGCATTCTGATGCATGTAAAATTATAGCCCAGCTTCCAGGCCCAAGGCCTTCAAGTTCCTAAAAGTTATGAACTTGTATTTTAACTAGACAACTACAATCTGACAGAACATTTGACATTTATGATCTAAGTGTTAATTTAAGAGTAAAAAACGTAGCCCTTTTATAGATTCATGTTTGAGTTTATATAAAGTTTTATTAAGCTATTTATGGCATTAAGTATGAATATGGACTGTTTAAACCATTACATAAGTATTAACATTTTTATTATTTTATACGTGTCAGAATTTGTTTTTGGTAACTTATATGTTATTAAAATTAGCTTTGATGTCTGAGATACTCCGTTCTAAGATATATAGTTATCATGAAATAAAAATCTCCTGATATTAAAAACTGCCTGCATTAATTAAAAAGTAAACTGCACGTTGTTTAATCGTCACTATTAATGGAAAACCAGTAATCTGACTCAACTGTACTTTGGCTAAATGTGATATGTGTGTGTATATATATATATATATACTGTATATATATATATATATATATATATATATATATATATATATATATATTCCTTTCACTGAATGTGAAAAACTCGTCTGTTATATGAAGGAAAAAAAGGAAAAAAAAGATTTAGTCAAATATGGCTGAGAGAGGGAGAGAGAGAGATGGGTCAACACTCTTCAAGTAGCTTCATCATCTTTACTAAATCAAAAACCCACCACAACGAACTGTTTAAACAAGTTATTAAATTAGCGACTTTTCCCATTTATCAGATTTCAGCACATTTATTGTCCAGTTTAATGAAAGCCTATGCTTTAGATTGGACGGAACTAAATAAAAGATTTTTGAATTAAATTCCACTAAAAAAGTTTTATTAAAAAAAAAAAAGATTCACGCTCACCTGGTGCGAAATTAATTAAGTCTCAATTCGAATTCTACAACTTGAGAGTAAGATAAATAACTAGGAATGCAATAAGTTTGAAAAATAACTTTTTCGTTCTAGGGACAATTTTAATAGTTTGAATTTACATGTTTGTTAAAATCTCCCAAGCAAACTCGACATAAACAATAAATTAATCACACTGCCACATCCAATAACATATTCAGCCACAATGTTTGATCCAAGTGTTTAACATCACTTTTGAAGTTCGTGCGCACTACACTTTGTGTTAATTCATTTAATTAATATGAATTCCTTCACGGAGTGTTTTATTTAGACAAGCTGTTAAAATGCACTCATTTCTAACTAAATAGTATTAGTCAGTTGTATCACATTTGATTAATGACAGACAAGAACTTTTTCTTTTTCGATGTAAGCGCATCGATTGCATAAAATAAAAAGAAGAAGTAAACAAATGAATTACATCATATAAATGTAATGCCTTCTGCGTAATTAGAAATAATTAAAGTAATTTAATAAATAGCTAAATATTCGTAGCGGTTTAAATGCATTAACAGCCCGGCGTTTAACTTTTGGTGCCTCCCGAGCAGTTTTATCAGTTTCTGCTTTTAGATGGAATGTTGGTAGTTAAAGTTAGTAAATGTAGAGGAAAAAGTATAATCCATGTTTGTACAAAAAAGTCGCAATTTACCGCCTGTTTTGCATTTTCATTTTTTCGATTTCTTTCTGAGAGTAAAGTGAGTGCTTGTAAAATTGATGCTCCGATTCAGATAGCATCTCTCTCCCTGTGTGTGTGTGTGTGTGTGTGTGTGTGTTTGTGTGTGTGTGAGGGAGAGAGGGAGAGAGAGAGATGGGGTGGGAACAAAGAAATAGAGCAAGTCGTTTGCTCATTATGCACCAGAGATATGTAGTCAGACACCAACAGGCTGCATTTGTTGTTTACTTATTATATTCTTGGTGCAAAAAACACCTAACATTTAAATAAAATGTGGCTATAACACATTTACAAAGCCTAGGAAATAAATAAATGCTACACTCAACTCACAGCTTATTTATAGTGTGGGTGGTAATTTGAGATGGGCCCAAATCTCACTGGATTGGTGAGGTGTGTGTGTGTCTGTGTAACTTCATACAAGCCTCATAAGGTTTTTGAGTTCATTTTCATCTCATTTTTTGTCTTTGCTCAACTATCTATGAGCTGAAAATAGGTGATAAAAATAGGTGTCAGTACGACATGGCATCCAAATACACAAAAATCAAAAGTTTTTGGAAGACATTGCAATGTTAGTGCAGCTTAAATTGTACATTTTCACTGTTAAATATTATTATTAAATTTAGGGACTTTGATGCTGCTCAGTTTCCTATCCCCGGCTCCAATTTCAAGTTATAAAATCACTGTCATATTCTGTTGTTCATAAATCAAGCCTCCCTACTGTGACCAAAGCGGGCTCTTTCGCTCTCCTTATGGATTGAAAGTGAAGCCGAATTGAATGTGATGGATATGCAAGACCCTACAGCTCTCTGATAATGTCTCCTAAATGCTCCTGGGCTAGGTTATAGGAAGACGTTCTAAGTCTTATAAAGCTTAGTCATTATGGAATATTGTTTGCATTGGAAAATGAGTTTTTTCAGATTTGAGATTGTGACAAAATGTATGTTTTTATGGAAAACGCTGCAGCTTTAAAGCTCCCTTTTGGCATGCACCTCTTTAAATAAAGTGTGAGTGCTTTTTCCTTGACATTAATGTGATGTGTGGTGTTTTACATGGGAAAGAGATAGTTAGGGGATGGAAATCCAGACAATGGAAGTGGGTAAAGAAGATGCAGGAGGAACTGGAGGAATTTCTGATGATCGCTGGAAGGCAGCGCACACATCTTCCTGACACACACTTGTTCCTGATGGTGTGTGTGTAAAAGGAGATGGCTAAGACAGGGTGTGTGTATGTGTGTAGGCTTCTTGATCTGACTGGAGTGGCTAGTTCTAAAAGATATGAAAAACATGATTTTGTGACTTTGTAGAGATTTTGAGAATTAAAAAAAAGACTATAAAGACCTAATATTTATAAGAAAAATTATTTTATTTTCAAAAGAGCTAAAAAGATCAATTTGCTTTTGGTTAGGTTGGGGAGTTGCTGTTGCCGTAGTAGTATTCACATCTATAGCCATTGAGGGGATCAATGGGCGTTAACCTTACAAGATAGTCAGACCTGACTGTGCGTGTGTGTGTGTGTTAGGGGTCTTTGTCTATTCACCTGCACATGCAAGCATTTAAAAAACAGAATGTTTTTGCTTTTTATGTCATAATAATAATATAATAATAATAATAATATGTAATAATAATAATAATAATTAATTATGTGTATTAATATATAATATTATTAATATGTGTATTATCTTATCACGTGATACTTCATTTAACTGTAAAAATCCCATGTAATCCATTCTAATGCAACTAAGAGTGTACCAAGCAATTAACTGAAATAATTTAATTCATGAAACAAATTCCCCAACACATTTCCTCTCAACCTGCACTCCAGACCAGCTTCAGGCACTAAACATAGTATCAGCTCCACAAGCTACTTTTCCGAGCCAAGACTTGGCCTCTCATCGGTGAAGTGTGTCACCACTTCACCAATAAGACCCGGGTCCTCTACAGAAGTATAAGTTTCGATGGTTTGAGACAGAAACCTCTTTCTCTCGTTCTCCCCTTAGTGCATGCTGGGTGTGCTGGCTTGCAGAGTTGAGAGGGCAACTGCTGACCAGCCCTGTTTCTCTGTCTCTGTTACTAGGTCACAGCAGACCCCCCTGTGCCCTCCTCCACCTCCACAGCCGCCCCTCCTGTCTCCAGCACCCCCTGCACCCCCCACCACCGGAGAGAGGGTAATTTCGACTCCGCGTGATGCACCCTATTCATCACTGTCCCACTGCCCCGCTTCAAAATTAAGGCCTGATCTACAAAGTTAAAGCAAAACCAGATAAAAATTGGCAGAGGTCAAAAAGGCCGGGTCCAACCGAAGCGCCACACGCCGATTCGGGCCGCGTTTGATTTATGTCTTCGAGGAGGGTCGTCCGAGAAATTAATATTTTTAACCCGGCCATCAGCTGGGGTCCGGGCTGGACGCGCTTCTCTTCTACCAATCAGCTGATGGTGAAGTGTGTGTGTTTGTGTAAGAGCGAAAGACACACACAAAAACACACCGAATTTTTTCAATAATGTCTGAGTCGAAATGGTAATGTTTGAGCGTTTACAGTGCTGCTATTCTGTTACAGCGAGTCTGGAGTTGGGGGGGTTACAGCGGTCACAAGGCCAAGCGGGAACGGGGTTTGTTTTGGAGAGGTCGCTTCCTGAAAGCAGACGAGTGCGGCTTTGGATATTTTGACTATTGATCGTGAAACCCAATAGCGTTGAGGCCACCTCCTCTCTTTTTTTTTGGTTTGTTTTCATGCCGTCGTTTCTCAGACGCGCCCAGATGTCCCCGGGCCCAGGCTCCAGACGTCGAAATGAGACGGAGATATTTTAGGAACAAGCCAGTGCTCTTACAGGAAAGGAACAGGTACGGCGGAATGGGATTGATTGCGAAACAATAGTCGTCCGTACTGGATACGGGTTCAAATGCACCCAAAGGAATGGGAGAAACACAGGGACTTCCACCGTAATGGAGCGCCGCAACACCGCCTGATTGGGCCAAATGACGCAAAGCAGCAAAGCTGAGTCAGACATGCCTGATTGAAGGAGCATGTGTGTGTGTATGTGTGTGTGTGTGTGTGTGTGTGTGTGTGTATGTGTGGGTATGACTGTATGTAAGGGTGTGTTTGTGGGTTAGGTAGAGGCAGAAAGAAGAGGCTGAAAATCTATACTTGTGTTGTAATAGTACAAATACTCATATGTTTTGTGGTTTCGAATGACATTTATGAACATCTACTGGATAAAGTCTTGGATTCTTTAGTATTATTTAAGACTGTTTTTTTCTTTATTTTGGCAACATTTCATACAAAAAAATAGGATTTATTGAATTTAATTCTGTATTGAGAGGATCATAATCGGTGTTTACAGTATGAGTGTTAATTTTTGTATGTGTGTGTGTGTGTGGCTGCATATGTGTGCGTGTAAAAGACAGAGTGAAGGTACTGTATTTATATACTTGCACACCAATTGTGTGTGTGTGTTCATGCTTGTGAACATGTATGTGTGCATACACTCATAATATGCATTGGTGTGGTAAGCAGTCTGACAGAAAGAGACAAGTGTGTGTGGGTGGGTAGGTGTGTGTGTGTGTGTGTTTAATTATTAAGGCATATTCAAATGGTTGTGTGTAGGAGCCTTCTGAGAATCCAACATCTGTGTGTGTGTGTGTGATTGTGTTGTGTGTGCTGATCCGCAGTGCTGTATGGTAAACAGGAACGCTTTCCCTGGAAGGAGGAATTTCCCCCAGCAGCCCCTATATCAGTAATAGTGGCGGTAATGAGGTGCAGCTGTCAGAGCGCTTTCCGCTCGCCATCCCTGATTCATGTTCCCGCTGCACAACATCTACAACTGGAACAAATGTTTACCCCAATGAGAAGCAGGCTAACGCACACCCTGCCCCGCTCGCAGCTTTTAACTCACTAACCAATGGCCCCGGCCTCGGCTTTAGCCCTTTTAATAATGCAAGCTGTGCTGGAACATGCAGCAGACCCCCACTATAAACTCTACTGACCATTAAACACGGAAATTTTCCGGGTACATCGTTTCAGAATCCTGCTAGAGATACAGAAGACTGACCTTAAGTTTGTGTGTGTGTGTATATAGCCGTAGTTATAGCAATAAATCTGTGCCAGAAATTATTGCTGATTTATTACTGTTAGAGCAATATGGAAGATGGATTCTTCACCACTGCACGATTTGTCCACTAGAGGGCAGCGCCAATCGTGACTTTTTGTGTTTTTATACATTTTAGACTTGTTTATATTCTGTTGTGTGAAGTATTATTAATAGAAATTAAACATGTTTACTTTTAAAACTGCAAGTCATGTTATCTTGGTGAAGATCCTTAAATAACTACAAAACAAGTTTTAGGGAAATATTGTTGCTGTGTGTAAACGACTAAACAAAAACAAATATCGGCCGATATATCATTATCAGATTTTCAAATCCTCTAATTATTAGAATTGATATTGATCTTAAAAGTCATGTATGGTGAGATTTGTACTGCAGTCAAGTATTGCACGCTTGTCATGAAAAGCGAACAGTAACTATAATATTGGTTAAATGTGTGTAGTCATCGATGAAGTTAAAACGCAACTATTTCAGTCGTTTCAGTGTCGTCACACTCGCTCCTCGAGTTGGTGTTTCTAGCGTATTTGGCTGAGGTAAAATATGTTATGACGTGACGTTGTCACCACGTTTGTGCTGATGTGGAATTGTGCGATGCTGGTTTTGATTTCGCTTACCAGCGTGTTTGCCTTCAGTCCAAAATAGGCTGTTTTGGTCCTTTTTTCAAAACATCTTTCTCTTCTATTCATGTCAGTGTGTGTGTGTGTGTGTTTATGTGTGTGTGTTTACTCACTCTACGTGGCAGTAGATCTGTGACTCACGACGGCACCACGGTGTGCCGTGCATCCTGGCAGTGGCATTAATCACACTTTTTTAATTAGCGCGGACCGGCTTTATTAATTAGGTGTGATGCGGCACTGATATGGCCTTTCTCTGTAAAGCCCTCCTTCCTCATCATGGACACAAACACACACTCTAACACACACACACACTCTCACACCTCCCTCTAGCCATCAGACTTCCTCTCTCACAAGCAGATGTCTCAACCTCTTGAAGACAGAGATGGAGGGAGAGACTGAAAGAGTGATTACTTTAGCAGTAATGCAATAAGAACAAAAATGCGATGTAGTTTGGAGCGATACGAGTTGAAATTTTTGTATATTGTTTACATTGTATTACATTCTATTTTTTTTACATTATTATTATCTTGTATGTTTTTCATACTTAATAACCAATTACAGTTCTAGAGTAATATGTGGATGTTTAAAAGACAACAGGATGTCAAAATCCTTTTAAAGACCTGAAGAATGTGAGACGTGCAGGAGGAAATGAGCGGGCTTGGTAACACAGAACGAGAGATTTAGGATGAAGGAGTGTGTGGAGAAGAGGGAAGTATAAAGGAGAGAAGAGCACAGCGTGCAGAGAGGGAGTGTGGAACAACCGAACTGCCCACACAGCGCTCATACACGAGAGAGAGGGGAACGTGGGCCAAGCAGGGAGAGTCTCTCTCACTCTCTCTCTCTGCCACTTGACTGCGCTGGTGTTTATCTTTGGCTGACATCCTCGGCCTACTCTGTCCACCATCCACTCCCGAGCAGAAGCGCGCACTCTAAACACACACTCTGAGAGACGGCCGTAATGAGAGACAGACAGCTAGAGACTGAAAGAGTGAGGGGGTTGTAATGAGAGACAGTGGTCACAAGCTGTGAAATGGAAAGGACAGGGTGAGAGAGAGAGAGAAAGAGGCCTCGTTTCAACCGTCTACTTTCAGATGAGGTTGTAGGAGTGCCTCGCTCGTCCCTCGTCCCGCCTGTCTCACGCCTGAGCTGTTACGCTCCACAAATGAGCATCATGACCCAAACTCAAATGACAGACTGGAATATAATGACTGATAAATCAGAAGCGATCTTTCTCTCTTCCTCTCTCACATCACACGGTATCACAGTGATCGGTGGTTAGGCTAGCTGCGGCGTTGCCGTGTGTGTGTGTGTGCGTGTGTGCTCCCTGCAGCCCAGCATTCCACTTTACAGGCCAGTGATTAGCATCCCCGCGGCTAAAGCCAGACGCTAGCAGAAGTGACACGGCAGCGTTGGCTGCTGTATGCTTCCTGCCAGCCTTCATCAGCACCGCCACACAGCCTACCTCACGCCAAGCCCTGGACCACCGGGGTGCATCTCACACACACCACACGTCATACACGCTGCCTCACGCCAAACCAGAGACCACCGGGGTCCACCTCACACACCACACAGGCCACACACGCTACCTCACGCCAAACCCAGGACCACCAGGGTCTGCCTCATACAGGCCACACAGTCTACCTCACCCCAATCCTGGGACCACCAGTGTCCACCTCACACACAACACACCCCCCAGGGACTTCTGGGGTCTTTCTCACACATACTAAACACAACACACACACCACAGCTATTGCATATAATATACTCTGTAACTCATGGCAACTCAGGGCACACACAAAACACTATATACTATACTATTTTACACATACTATATACACTACACATACACACTACAAACTCTAGCTCATGCCAGACATGGTATTTATCAATATGTGCCTTCAAACACGTTTCTTTAGGCAAATAAATGTGGTGGAGATGCACACGGAGACACCTGCATTAAAATAACTCCATCTCTGTGTGTCTGTCATTCAGCAGTAGTACGTGAAGGGCTTTCCCCCTTGAGATAGGATGTGCTTTGGAGTGTTTGAGCCGCTAAGCCGGACCCGAGCTCTCTCTCCCTCTCTCTCTCTCTCTCTCGTGGCGATGGCTTTGGGGAGATTACCTGGAGCCCTGTGTGTATTATTAGCAGCAGTGTAGCTCGACCCAAGCCCCAACTCACCCAGATAAATCCACTGCAGGATGCGGGGGTCAGTGAGGACCCTCTCCTCTAAAGAGGAAGTTCTAAAGGTCAGGGTTCACGCACGCACAACGCAGGAGGTCAGCGAGCCAGCTGCAAACAAAGACAAAGAGCTCAGATCAGAGAGAGCGAGAGACAGAGAGAGAGAGAGATGTGTGTCTTTGTGGTTAATATTTGGATCATATTTCAATAAACAAACCCTTAAGAGAAAGATCTATATGTTTATATTGACATAACCAACTGCCTAAAATCTGCTTTACTTTGGGTTAAAATCTTCTGCAATATATATTTAATTTATAATCAGTGTGTGATAAAACCTAGATAGATAGATAGATAGATAGATAGATAGATAGATAGATAGATAGATAGATAGATAGACGGATGGACGGACGGACAGGTAAAAACTATATGATCTTCACAAGGACTGTACACACACTTCCTCATACACACACCTATATACACATACTGTACACACACTTCCTCACTGGGAGATTTAGTCCATATTTTTTAAAGAATTTTACCATCTTTTTGAAATGATTATTAGCATTATTTAATAGTTGGGTATCATGTAAACTGGTTATGCTGTAACAGAAAGAGTCAGAATTATGTTTTCTTACAGTGGAAAATATTTTAAAGATTTGGGAAAATTTTGGTTAAAAATCCACTTTTCCATTCCGTATAATAATATAAATCTAACAAGCAGCAGCAAGTTTGTATGTTGTAAGTTATATAAAAGTATAAAAGGGATTTTCAGCATAGTTAGTCCTGTAAGTCTTTATGTCTGGCCTGCTGTTATACAGTGTTGAAGGAACACTGCACGACTTGACCAAAAGATTTGCCCCTGTGCTGAGCTCGAGCCTCGCATGGCGCTGAAACGCTCGGCACTATCCCTGACCGGGGGGGTTTACATTCTAATGAGGTTGTTATTTTTAAAACGGAAAAGGGAGCGAGGTTTGGGATTTGAGACATTATTGCAACGTGTGTATTCTCCACAGCTTTGTGGCTTTGCTGTTTAATTTGTGCTCAGAAACAGAGCTGAGTGTGTTCCTTTAAAACGGCCGAGCCTAGTTTTCAGTGTTTGTAATGTGTGACATTCCTAATTGAGGATTTTGACGAGGAAGTGCATTCAAAGGCTAGAAAGCTTTTTCAGATTTCAGTTTTCACCTCTTTTTCTCTCTCTCTGGCCTTGAGCTTTGCACTGATACTCCCTTTTTTCCTGGGCTTTAATGGATAATGGGGAACAAGCCTGACCTCGTCCACACACACCTGCATGCATTTGTATTTTTTCTTTACCAAATTTTCTATCAAGTCATTTGTAAGAAAGGCGCCGGAAACAGACTTGCTAAATTTTTTTTAGGAGAAAATTAGCAGGGGTGTGGGGGGAAAAATTAACCAAGCGAATGATTCCTAATAGCCTGATGTGTAATTATCAGTCTCAGCTATTCAGGCAGCGAGCAAAAAGAAAAGCGCCGGCCGCGACGCCAATCACGGCTCCCGCGCCGACGGTAATCTTTGCACAGCCGGCGCCATGGTAACCAATATTAAGTGGACACTATAATCATATCATTAATTCAGCTTTGCGACCTCTTTGTCTCTATTTTTATACCAGGTGAGCGCAGAGCGAAGGCTGCCTCCTCCGAACAACACGACTCCGGCGGCCCTCGACACGCTGCGCAGCGGCTCCACAAGCTCACTTAACGCCCTTACTCAGGAGAGAGAGAGACGTTTCAGCTCTGTATACCAAATATTTTAGTCTAAATCCATGAATGACAAATTCTTTTATTTGATGCATTAAGTTAAAGCATAATGTGGAATATTTCTCTTTGTGTTTTGTCAGGATATAACTTGCCAAAAGAATTTGGATGACTCGCATGATACTTCTTCATAAAGGTCAGAGCACACACACACCAACACACGTTTTACTTTCTTTGAGGTATTACCAGTGACTACCACAATTCCACACTTAACCCTAACCTTTACCTCACTAACCACAAGCCAGTCTTTTACCTCTTTTAGCATTTTCTAATAAAAGCTGAAATTTTCTATGAAACCAATTTTCAAAAGCCACAAAAAGCTGACCAATCTCATGTTTTCCTGTCTTTCAGGAATAAGTAAGTCCTCTCACACACCTTACTGTTTTTTGTGAGTTCATTTCATTGACTCCCACAATGACGATGTAAATAACACTACTGCCTCTACCTCTAAATAATACTCAATAACAATACTAAATAAAAACCTGCACCTCCTACTACAGTAATTTTTTATTTTTTCTCAAAAAGCCACCAAAAAAACGGACAAATATCTTTCACATCTTCCAAGGACGAGGAGGTTCTCACAGAAACCCTAAAACGTGTATCTACCAACACAAAGTCAGGTCTTGACATCTTTGTGAGGTCCTTCCTCACAATTCATATAATCACTAGATGTAAATAATACTTACGATGGCACCGCTAAGATAACGTCTCAGATAGCTGGAACAGGCATCAGTATTGAGGCCAGTTATGGAGCCAATCCGTAAATGTGCGGACACTTAACTGGTTATACATGGGACGTGGCACTGCAGTAAAGCTGGTTTATCGTTTGACATTCTCGCTACTTTGTACAAATCGAAATAATAAGCAGAACAAGCAACGCAACACAAAAGCAAATCACGCAATTATACTGTTTAATTAACAGCAAATCTCACTCACAGTCTCTGTGTTGCTGATGGTTTTAGCTCCGCAGGATTAGGGACCGTCACAAAATTACACAACTGACTAGATGCAAATGATTCTACAGCTACAGCTAATTCTAACCTCCATTTTTTTGACATGGAATTGTGTTCCTTATGTAACTGTCACAAAAATGATCACAAAGCCAAAAAAATCTGATCTTACTTTCACTCGCTCCCTCCGTCTCTCAGTCACAAACTATATTACACATCTATTAGATTTGAATCAATTCGAGATAGATAGCACACAAACATGGCTACGTACACACAAAATCTTACTCTTAGTCTAGTTTATTCACACCTTTTCACTTCAAAACGTCTCCTCTGCCACGTCTCTACTAACACCCATATGTACACACACATTTTCTCTGGCCCGGATACCGCAAAGAATGACGGCCCAGTGATGGCCCAGACATGGTTCTTCCTTGGAATCGCTTGCCATACTCAGAACGGTTGTGGCCCACACGAAAAATGCCAACTCTCAGCCAGAATCGCTCGCTGTGCTCGGAACGGCTCCGGCCCGGAATGTTTGCTTGTGCCGACAGTGACTCGACTGTGCCACAACTCAGCCAGAATCGGCCCAAATGTGTTTGCTAACTGGGTCTCATTCTTTTCTAACTGAGTTTAGCAAAAATCTTCATTTTCTTCTCTCAAACCGATCTCATCTCACTCACTTCCATCTCATTTTCACCTTTCCACACTCCTATATTTAGCCTTTTTTATCATCGAGATGTTCCTCATTGAGCTGTTCATCTCCGAGGGGCGGTGGGGGTCTAGTGGTTAGGATACTCGCCTCTGGAACAAGAGGTTGTGGCTTCAAATCCTACCTCCAGCACTACCACCTTTAGGGTACTGAGCAAGACCCTTAAGTTTCTCCAGGGGAGACTGTCACTGAAATTAGGAAACTGGATAGAGTGTCTGCTAAACGCCATAAATCTTGAGTCATGTGACAAACAAATGTATGAAAACAAACACAATTCAAGCGTCACATAAATAAACTCGTTTCTACAGTAAAAGCAGGTCGGTCATATAAATGACGACGGTTCGGAGTCAACAAACAAATTCTGTCAACAGAGTGGAAATATCACTCATTTTTCTCATTTCTCTCTTCATACCCTCTCTTTCTTTCTGCATTTCTCTCTCTCTCACATCGCCCTCGTCGTCATCATCACCACCACCTTGACACGCACATCCAGCGTTCAGGACGGAGTGGGCTTTGACAGTACCGAGAGGCAGAACACAGGAAGCACATTAGTTATCACCCTTCTGTCGTCTACACCTTTTCACATCCCATCACCGTTACATCCCTCCGTCCGCTCGCTCGCTCCGGAGAGTCTGGCCCCTGCTCCACTTTGCAGCGGCCTTCCTGAGCTAAATGACACTTCACAATACGCACCGCGTGCAGACGAGCCGATGAAATATTTACGCCAGGGACAGTCGGAATCGGAACAACCGGAGCGGGGGATTGAAAGTGGGTTTGGCAGGGAAAGAGAGAAAGAAAGAAAGAAAGAAAGAAAGAAGGACAGATAACCTGATAGTAAGGGTCTACAACACCAATTTCAGCTTGATATGATATTTTAAAGATTCAATGCACGAGGATTTGATGTTGGAGTCTGCTTCGATGTGATTTTGGTATAAATATGAGACGATATCATAGGCTGATTTAACGCAATTACTTTCAATCATATCAAATCACAAAAAACAACTCAAATATCATGACGTTTTTATTCCTGAGCTTAACCGGCTTATTCAACTCGCGCAGTTTACACGAAGATCCTGACCTTCACCAGGGTTTCCTTATTTGTGATTTGTTCTTAGGTAAGAAAGGAATCTACAAGAGTGCTCTTCTACAGCAACACAGTGCAACATGAATTTAAAAGACGTGCTGCAAAGCAACAAAACATTAATGAAGTTCATGTGCAAAAACACTGCAGTTACGACGACGCATCACAAATTCACAAAAACGCATCAAAATGACAACACATGCACCACATTTTACACACACGCTGCACATTCAGACACGCAGCAAATACACGAAACACATGGAACTTTACAAGCGCTGCAACCACACAACACAACGCAAGTGACAACACAATGCTACTGTGGCATGACACAACGCAAGTGTGAAAACACAACACAAGTGCTTCCAGGAGCCTTTTTTTCAGATGGTCACCTGTGAATTCCTCCACATATACTTATGTAGGATTAAACCTGCAGTCATTTGTGTCTCAAATACACATTTTCACTCACTGCTCTCCACTGCTTTAGCACCATAGACTGGAAAAGCAAGTGACTGTATGAGAAAAGTGGCCTGGAAACATTTGTGTTGTATTGCGTTGCGCTGTGTCACACTTGCGTTGTGTCTGTTTGCAGGATTTGTGAAGTTGCATGTGTTTTGCATATTTGGGGCATGTTGTGCATGCGATGCTGAATTTGTGTCGCGACTTCCTAAATGCTGTGTGTTTACACATTTTGTTTGCATTGGGCTCCGTAGAACAGCACTCTTTCCTCAGGGCTACTGATGCATAGACTTAACATTTTAAAGAACACAGGAATATGAGTCCCCATCTTCCCTGATAATAAAAGTAGACTTCCTGTTGAATATGGTGATGTTGCAATGTGTGTGGGTTGAAATGTGTGTGTGATCCACTTCCCCGTCTACACATTCCACAAAACTGGGGCTTAAATTCCATCAGCAATTACAAAAATGCCTTAATGACGCATGTGCAATAAAACGGCTCGCGCTTGTGGCATGCAAAGCAGCCTGGTCCCGTGCCACGTTGGCCCAGACATTTTAAGATTAGGCCTGAACCTAGGATTAACTTCCATTCGGACTGACACAGGCCTTTTAGCAAATGGAGCTTTAAAAACATGCAAGAAAAAGAAAAGGTTCACAGTCACTAGTTGAATGTTTTTTCCTCCACCAGACTCTGAACACACAGGGGTCTTGAGGGAGGCCGAAACAGGAGGGCGTGTGTGTGTGTATATTAGTTGTGTGTGTGTTTTGCCCCCACTCATAGCTCCTAATTATTTTCTTAGTCAGCGGCCTGTGCCGAGTCGGGCTGCAAGTTGTGCAAATGCTTATTTAAGCCGTGTAACTGACATGCATGTGGTTTTCATCATGGCGAGGAAGTTTTTTGGAGCAGTGTTTTTTTTCACCAGGACCAGCCTCGGCTCAGCTTGACTCTGTCTATCAAACGCCTCCACCCTTCACCACATTCCCACAAAAAATCATATTTCTATTTTTTATTTGTACTCGCACATTTTATAATTAAAGCATCTGAAAGCAATATGTCTCGTGTGCTGTCATCTTTCAACTTAATTAAATGATCTGTCGAATATATTTTTGGGTTGCACAGATTTTTGTTGTTGTATATTTTTTGTGTCTGACGATTTTAGTGTGGAAAATGTGAGTGTGGAAAGTTGAAATAAAAAAAAAATCTCTATATTATATATAAAGCTTTTATAGATTTGAATTAAATGTCTGTGAGGAGAAAAACATACGGAAATTCACACATTATGATCAGCAACAGTATTTGATTTATCGTTACCCACAAACCCCTAGTCACACATAAGCCAACACAGGTGCATGGCAGCACGACACTGGAAGTGGAAAATGCACGCACACACATACACTAAAGAGTTGATGTCAGGACATAGTATCTAAAGGAATCTGAGCGGTTTAAGCCCAAGCTCGCGGACCGCTCCCCCGGTTGGAAGGGTGTCGGCGTGGCGGCCGTTTGTTTGTAGATTGTAATTCTGTGTAAAAATGTTGGAATCGTTGTGTGTGCAGTAGTCCTTTGCGCGGCATTACTTTAAATAAACACGGGCGATTCCAGTGCGCTCTTGTGAATAAACAGAAGTGGAGGAAAGCAGGAGATTTCCTCTGCTGATTGTGGCCAGATGGGAGAGGAGTCTCTGGAACTGCTTAGCTGTCGATTAAGAGGGAAATTCAGAGTAATTCAATAAATACAGCTGCTATAGAAACTGGGTTTTAATGTGTCACAACATAAGCCGAGATCTCTCTCTCTCTCTTTCACACACACACACACACACAGATCTTAAATATGAGAACGTAAAATGCCTAACAGATGACAACAGTAGATACAAAACTGTGATGTTAAAATGTATTGCTGTACGACTTCTTTAGCCTTTAGAAAATGTCTCCGTTCTCTACTCACCAGTGGAAATGTAACATTTTTCCCCTAGTCAATAAAAGGTTTGTTGCAATCTAAATAAATATGAAACATTGAAGATATTGCACCTAGACCCTTTTATTTTTCCCCCCTGTTTCTGCCAAACACACACACACACACACACACACACGCACCCCTCAGAGCTATGAACTGAGCAAATCAGAGAGACCAGCACACACACTGTAGAATGTGAAACTGGATCTTAAAATTGTAAAATTACTACATACATGTGCTGTTGCGTCATAGCTGCACTCTTCATAGTCGTGTGTGTTTCATGCACTTCATAGCTGTGAGGTTTGCGTGTCAGTCTTTTTGTTGACGTGTGTGTGTTTTGCTCCTTTGCGCACATTGTACTTGTGAGCTGTGTGTGTGTGTGAGAGAGAGAGAGAAGAGAGAGATGATGATATGGAAAACTGTGTGCTGAAGGCAGTGTGAGTTGTAAAGGTCAGAGCGGGCTGCTAAAGCGGATGAAGGCTAATGATTAACTCAACCTTTATCTAATCAATAATCATTTATCCAGCAATATTCCCCCTGATCCTGATCCTTCACCCTCTCCACCTCATACACAGCGAACCTCACTAAACACACACACACACACACACACCTTGCTGAAACTCTCACATGAGACTAGAACCATTAAAACACACCAGCGTGTAATACTCATGATGGTGAACTGGTTCGATGTGAGTTAAAGCTGCTTGTAGAACAGCACAGGATCTGCTTTAAAGGAGCTGCTGCTGCATCGACAGTTTACTCTATATGTATATACAACACCGTGCAAACCCTCAGTTCTTATTTTTCTATGAAAATGAGGAAAACAATTGCAGTGATTTACTGCAACATTTGCTCTTTGGAGAAAGAAAATTTGAATAAATGAGAAATTTTGAAGAAATTGCTCAGTAATGTATCAATCTAGATTCAGTATTCAACATTATTTACACATAAAGTTATACAAGTACGACATGTAAAATTTAGTGAAATATTCTCTGAACTTTCCTAAACTGTGCCAGTCAAAAGCTAATCCATCCGTCCCTCCCTCCAGATAGATAGATAGATAGATAGATAGATAGATAGATAGATAGATAGATAGATAGATAGATAGATAGATAGATAGATAGACAGATAGATAGATAGATTGAATGAATACAAAATGTACAACAAAGTGAAATTAAAAACATTTTACATTACATTATAAAAGGAATATTTACCTATCATAAACCTCTTGTTGATTATTCTATAAAAGGCCACAATTTTAATGTTTTTGTTATTATTTTAGGACCAAATATTTTATAATATTATTATGAGGATGTTCACATTGATGATAATGCTAATATTAAAGCATGTTAAGATTTTATATCTAACAGTGTGATAAATTTATTTCTCTTTAGTTACAATGCAAACTAGAATAGACAATACATACGTCATAACTATGAACAACAATAATAATTTATTATTATTATTATTATTATTACAGTAGTACTAGCAGTAATTTGTTGTTTTATTGATTCATTTGTGGATGTAGGTAAAACCGTGGCGGTGCTGTATGACCCGAGGCCAGTGTGAGCAGCGACAATACAGAGATTCCTTTGATGTGATTTAATTGTGCATATTTTTTATGACAGCACTGGAGTGACACCAACCTCCCTGGAGTCCGTCTCATCACCCCATCTCCCTCCCTCACCGTGATGCCATCTTCATCATAACCGCTCCCTTTATTGCCTTTAATGACTCCATCTTTCCTTTCATTAATTCTTTATTGATTTCCTCGTATTGCTGTTGAATTAATTTCCAATTACTGCGGATTAGAAGAAAAGAAAAGAAAAAATTACGACGAATGCACGTCTTCATCTGTTCAGCACACGTGCGAGCGGCTGCGAGGGTACGGCTGCACTGATGAAACCCACATTTGGTTGTTTATGTGGCTCAGGGTTTTGTTTGAGACGAGGATGGAGAAATAGATTTAAAATTGCACACAAACATCAACACACACACACACACACTCAGACTCCCGCGTATAGTATCACAGGGGAGTGGCGTGAGTCTGACAGAAAGATACAGCAGTAAAGGTCATTGTGAGCTAATGGCAGGGGTATCTTACATGATATAAGTCCAGACACTTTCGACAGGCCTCTCAGTGTCACAGAGCAGCCTTTAACTCCCGCTACTGACGTGACTGGAAAACCAGGCCGTGTTTAGTGTGTGTATGTGTACATGTGTTTTTACCCTTGAATACAGAGTCTGAGAAAGTCTAGCGCAACTCAAAATCACACTGCAAATAGTAAAACACACTGCAAAACCACAAAGCACGTTACTGAAGTTCATGTTCACATGCCAACATAATGCAGTTTTGTAGATTCAAATACTGGTGTAATTCAAATACATCAAAATGACATCTCATAAATGCACTGCACAGTAGGGTTATAAATGATTTGCAATCAGGATGTAGACTTTTTTTAAATAATCATTAATAAGCAGATAAACACAGTATACCAGTTGTGATACACTGATGTAGGATCACTATTTGGCGAGATCTCAGATCTCACCAGCAGCTCAGCTGATCTCGTCCCCTCTTCTCAGGACGATTGTTAGACTGTCAACTTCAAATATTTGCTTTTACCATTAAAACACCGGAAGAATTAAGGTTGAATAGCAGTGCTCTTCCATATTATGTTATTTAGATTTTTTGATGCGTTACTAGACATCAGATATCAGTTACCCGCTGGGGACGGTGGTGGTCTATACACCACCGTGTAAGATGCCGTAAATGTAAACCAACCTTGTCGTATGATCTGATGTCCCCCCACTCCGCGTCCATCCTGATGTTTCATGCCATTATTATGACTAGTTATTAATGAGTTACTGACATTTATATTTGGTAACAGGGAGCCTTATTATAAAGACTACAACACATCATGCCAAATAGTGAGCCTGCATCAGTATATCACAACTGTTATAACTTGTTTAGCACTGCTTATTAATGATATTAAAACTGTCTACAACCTAATTAACAAGCTAATTATAACCTTCTATATAGGGAGTCTTACTGAACACACTTTTTGAATGTCACTGGGCTCTCTCTCAACCACCGTACTTGAAGCTCTGCATTGCTGGAACATTTCCCCACACTTCAACATCCGGGACACCGCTGCAGATAAGTGCCATCCAGTTTCAAAATAAGCAACACTTTGGTTCACTCTAGAAATCAACTTCTCACAGACTGTCAATATGAAATTAGCAACGAGAGCTAATTAGGGTAATTATTCACTTTGATATCTGGAACGTGTATCGATTGTCATTTTCAGAAGAGGTCCGAGAAAGTTACAGTACGGCAGAGGAATATAGATAAATCTATAGCAATCTGCCAGCGGATAAAACACTAAGGACCGAGATCTGGCCTTGAAAGACTTAAGGCCCATGAGGGAGGTTATTAAGCACGGAATCAAGGGGAAATAGGATTAGAAATTTGACTTCATAAAGAAAACCTGAAATTTGTTTTTAAAAGAGATTAGACCAAGTAACCTTGCACTATATGCTTTCTGAGAGCGTGAAAGTCAAATGAATATTATATATGACTAAAATATTAAGGGGGGAAAGCTGTGTGGTCTTATAGTAGCTATACTTTTTTTTTTTTTTTTTTTACAGATTACAGCTGTTTTCTTTAAGAATGACAGGATGAGATGCTGAGATGAAGTTGACCTTTTCACAAGAGACTGAATCTATCTATATGGATGGATGGATGGATGGATGGATGGATGGATAGATAAAGAAACTAGGAGTGGCTCAAGACTTTAGCACATACTGTAAGTCTAATACACACTGTAAGAGGTTGAGTGTGTGTGTGTGAGTGTTTGTGTCAGAGTGAGCAAGAGTGTGCTGACCCAGGTCTCCTGTTGGTCATCCTTGTGTGTGTGTGTGTGTGAGATGATCAAAGTCCCTCTTGGCTTTTCTGTGTGTGTGTGTGTGTGTGTGTGTGTGTGCGTGTGAAATATTGCCCACTAATAGACAGCTCCAGCTCCTTACACTCTTTACCTCTGTGAGTGCTACGGCATTCTGTCACTTTAACAACCTGGAATTATTACCAACATCCAGATTTGGAGTTAAGAGTGTCTCTAAGACTATATAGATACATTTTCCATCAATAAATTTGCCCTGCATCCTGTCTCCTTCGCCCCAGCCTCCCTTCTAGCCTGATTGGCGTTTTTAAGGCAAAATTATACCGTGTCTGTCGGCGGAGGGCTGAGAGGAGGGAAAAAAAAATAGTGTCCATTCCAAAATTAGCTGGACATCAACATAATGTAGGATAAGTCCAGCATGGTGTCATCTCACAAGAGTATTGATTTGCTGAGAGATTCGGGACGAGGAGCGGATTTCCCATAAACGCTGTAGCCAGTGTGTCTTGTTGGAGAGACAGGAGAAGGATAGCACATAAAGAACACAATAATATACAGATCCTCAGTTTCCACTTCTCCCCTCCTCAGCCAGCGCAAATGTTGCTGTTTAACCTCCAATTAACCGCATGGAACACTAGGTACAAGAAAAGACGCTGCCGCTAGAAATGTACGAAAACCTTATTTTACCTTCATTTCTATAAACAGCCATTTTTGGGCATATTAATGAACCCTTTAGTCCAGTCTAATCTTATCTGAAGGCAATTAGATGTTTACTGGTGTAAATCTGTTTTTTGGAACACTGGGGGTCATTCACCTTTTTTATGCTTTTTGTCTTAAAATAGAAAGCTAAGACATTCAAGCCGTATAATATTACTGCAGAATTGAAGAAAACTCAATAAGCAAATGTTTAAAATGTGAGCCTTCTCCAGCAGAATCAAATCTGAAATGAGCGAGTGGCTATATGTCATTGTGAACAGAAAGTCACACTGTGCACCACAACAAAACGTGACCTCTGCATTTGACCCATCCGTAAAGGGGCAGTGGGCAGGTGAAATAGGCAGTGCCCAGGGAGCAGTACCAGAGGTACCTCTATCGGTCCGGGATTCAAACTGGCGACCTTCTGATCACAGAGCCAACACCCTAATTGTTACGCTACTAAATAAGAAAACACTGGTGAATATCAGAATCTTGTTGACAACTGCTTAAATGGTTCTTAAGAACAAATATTTTATCATTTTATACACTGCACCCATCAGACGCCGCCCATTGCATCGTTTCACACTGCTCTTTTGTCACGAATCACTTATTCACTTGGACGCATTTACTCTTGTCTTCTGTTTCCTAAGACAAGCTTAACTGGCCTAATGGTTGTGGTGTTGGCAGTAAGTTTGACAGCTGGATCGGAACCTACGACCTCTTGATCCATAGGCGAGTATCCCACCACTAGACCATCACCAACGCATGACGTGACCGATGCTATTTGGATGGTTAACGACTTGCTTATTGCATTGGAAAGATTTATGTCAGCATTTATGTTTATGGCTTTTACGCTGTCATCTAGAGTGACTTCCATTTCCTAATCATATTATGGGGACAGTCTTCCCGGAGCACCTTGGGGTTAAAGGTCTTGCTCAGGAGCTCAATGGGGGTAGTTCAGGATAGAGCTGGATTTGAACCTACACATTCCTGGTCTGTAGGTCCCTATAAATGCAAAAAGTGACAAATGAAAAACGGATTTATATAAGGTTATTATTATGGTCGTAATGGAAGTTTGTCATAAATATTGGCGTGAATGATTTTCACTGTGAACGCACCACAGCACAGAACACAGTGCACCACAACGAAACATGATCTCTTCATTTGACCCAGCCGTGAAGGAGCAGTGAGCAGCTTTTTGGCAGCACCTGGGAAGCACGGTACCTTGCTCATGAGTACCTCAGTGGTACCTCTACCAGTCTGGGACGTGAACCGGTGACCCTCTGATCACAAGTCCAACTTCACAATCGTTACCACCAACTACTACTAACAACAAGCAAACATCAAATAATTTGTGGATGTGTTAATGTTTTGTTTTCATGTTCAATTCAGTGAAACAGAAAATGTTCAACCAATTATACATGGAGCATTACATTAAACAGTCCCCCGACCTTCTAGTTTAGTGGATTAAACCTGGAATAATCAATAAGGCAAAGGCACGGCCCATATTCTCCTTCTCAGCCAATTTTTTAAACTTCCATTATCTCAGTCGACCAGTTTGCATGATGCCGCATTTGCCCAGTACACCAATCGGGATGCATCGGAGTGTTTTGTGCATGATGTCGATGGACAAATAAAGGTCTTATGGCCGGCCAATCGGCCTCAGCGATTCCAACCGCTTCAGCGTGGCTGTCAGCCGAGGCCGTGCTTAACCAGAGCCAGTTAGAGCGCCGGAATGAAAGCCAGACGGCAACAGGGTTTGGATTGATTTCCAACATCTTGATTTAATATCCTGAATTAATTATTTTAACTTGAATAATATATAAAGGAAAATAAATGTAGAACACTCGAGGGAACAAGAGAGGGCTTTGCTGCTGCTGTGATATCTCATGGTCAATCTCACCCAGAGACCGCTTTCAGCTGTCTGCCTGCGTTCAGGCACGGGTGTGTGTGTGTGTGTTTTCTCGAAGACCTGCCTGTACGATGAGCATGTGTGTTTGTGGGTTTGTGTGTACACATGAATATTGCTCCTATACACGACAGAGTGTGTGTGTGTGTGTGTGTGTGTCAGACTGTGTGTTTTCACTAAAGTGGCTTTACGTGTAGCACCATGCCCACCTCAAAACTACATGGGATTTGCGAGTGCAGAAGCGACTGAAGTCTGAAACGCCAAACTGGAATTTTTTGAAATATTTACACAAAACAGATTCTCAGAGCGGCCAGAAAGCTTGATCACAGAAATGCCTCCTACAAAAAAAAGAGAAATGCCCCTTATGAACATGATCAGCTTTGTTCTGTGTTTGGGAGTAGCAGATTTTAGTTGCCTATTAACTTAATTATACATTTTTCTCTAGCTTTCCCATTAACACGTTTTTATAATAATCATAAATAAAGATGTAGCACAGCCAAATAACTATAATCTTTGTCTCTTTGCAAAGACAGATATTTTCAGCTACCAGGTGTTTCTGATTGGTGTAGACTTGGCAGAAGTGGCATCCGATAGGCTACCCAGGTGAAGATGGAGGCAAGAATCTTTGGCCATATTTATCAAAACCTATGAATCTGGACGTCCAAACAGACAAAACGTACACATTTAAGTGGAAACTTATGCTGAAAATCAAAGGCTCTTTACCTCCAAAACATCATGAAGACTTCTTGTGATAAACATGTAAATTGTCATATTACTTTTAACATCACGTTCTCATTCTTAGTGTTCTTCAGCACACTTTAGTTTTACTGGAAGAAACAGCTTGGATGTAGTTAGTTTCCTGCAGCTTCTAGCTTATAGTGTAACTACTATATTAAAACAGCAGCTTGACTCACTTGGCTGTAAGCTATAAGTAGCTTCTCCATCACTGGCTCTCACCTGCATGAGTGAAGACTTGTGTGATTTACTGCATGTTTTCTACATGTGACTAGGGCTGGGCGATATGGCATAAAAATAATATCGCGATATTTTTAAGCTATATCACGAGACACGATATATATCTCAATACCTTGAAATGTTGCATAAAATGACACCAATATAATGAATTTAACATAGTAAATGTTTTTATTTTAAACCAAAGTATAAAAGTATTAGTATTTATCATGTTTATATTGGGGACACACAAGTGGGCAAGGGGAGCCATTGATTGCGTGCTTATTAAACGTGTAAGACGTAACTATTAAATTATGATTATACGGTTGATAAACTGTAAATTGCGTTTAATCTACCTGCCGCTGTTCCTCTTCCTCCGTCATCTTTGGTTTTTCTGTAAAAACTGTCTGTAGTGTGCAGTCAATCACAAAACCAGGAGCCATCGGCCAATAGGATTCGCAGGCAGAAAAACCCCGCCCCTTTTAAACCACACACGTAGAAATCTCACTCAAGCAAAAAAGCCGCTCGTCGGTAATCTACTTTGCGCGCGAGGACATTTAACACAGCGGAAAAAAGACATTCGAGAGAGGAAAAATGCAGTTCGCGCGCAATATTATCACAACCGCGCACTCGATTCTTAATTTTGTGCTCTCGAGTTTCACATTTGCGCTCACAAATTTGAAATTTACGCCCACGAAGTTTTTGCGGCAAGCCATTTTGTGCACTCTAGTTTTGGCATTGGTGTGACACCAAAGGCAGTGGAGCGAGCAGAGAAGCGAAACACGAAAGCGGTACAAAACGTGCATGTGCTAGGAGAGTTTCCTGGATGGGCGCGGGAGTGAGCTGTCTGCTTTGACGGGCAGAAAAGCAAAACTCGAAAGCGAAGTACGTGCTGTCTGTTTAACAATAACGTTAGGATTATTGGATTATTGGAATAATAATTATTGATTATTGGATAAGTGGAACAAGCCGAGATACATTGAGTACATTCGATATATCGCCCACCACTACATGTGACTCTGTTTTCTATTTGATCACATTGTTTGGGTTCGTCAGTCTGATCTCGCCTTAAAATGATTCGAGCTTTAACTGCTTTCTCACAATTATAGGATCCCAAAAAATGGTGTTTTAGTGTTGCAGGAGGATAACCTTAGAATCCTTTTTTAGTGCAATAAAGCCTGAGAACTTTCTCCACTTCTAATCCATCTAAATAATTCAGAGATTCCGTAGCGATGCTCATTTGGTTGGATTTGTTGGATTTTGATGTGGCAACAGGCGTTCGTTACTGTTCATGTGTCTTCGGAATCTACAATTGCAAAAGTCAAAGTTGGTTTTGTTTATTTCGGACCAGCAAATTCAATGTTGATCCACGCTCTGGATCTGCTGAGCATCAAACCTCAAAGGCGTTGGACTTCTCCTACAGTTATCCACTCACTGAGAGACTTTAAACAAGTGGGAACCTGAGACTACTGCCTTCAGAGAAGAAAAAGAGGGGAGGAGAATGCATGGCCTATCATTCCCAGTTTAAATTGTCTACAGGTCTAGATATACATTTCCATGCCGTACGGATAGACTCAAGGCCGTAAGGAGACATGAGGTGCGTTATAAGGCTCATTGTGTATGCGGTGAGGAAAAAAAAAAAGATCAGCAGGGGAAAAGGGGATTCCTGCAAAACATCTAATATTAAACACCTGTGCAGACGTCTAGGCAGGGAGCCGCTATTGACATATCACCATCCCATTCGATTAGGTTTATTGATAACGTAGCTGCCGTTCTTTTCCCCACTCCGTATATCAGAAACAATCTTCGGCTTTTTCTCCTCCCTACAGCCCTCTTTTTTCTTCTTCTTCTTCCTCTCATCCTGCAGTGAAATGAGACTCAGACTCTTGTGTGAAGAGTTGGGCTCGATTGGAGGTGTTTCTAGCCCATCTACACACACACTCTCACACACACACCCGTCTGCATAACCTGCTCGCTCCTGACACATGGATTATCATAAAAGAAGACGACTGTCAGAGTTCTACTGATTTACTGACAAGCTGAGCCAATCAATCTCAAAGTTCAGATTAAAAGAACAAGAATCGAGCATCTCTCCCACCTCTCTCTTCCCCTCCACACCCCTTTTGTCTCTCTTTTCTCTCCCTCCCTCCCTCTCTCTCTCTCTCTTCCCCTTTTTTCATTTTAATCTAAGCGAAAAATAACGGAAGGCCCTTGAAATCTCATCGCTTCCAGAAAACTCCGGCGAGTATTCATTGTGCTCTACTTTTCCCTTTCAACCTCTCCGCAGGAGGCAGCGCTCATGACATCTTTATATATGATCTTCTGGTTTCAAAATGCCATCGACACTTCAGATGAGCCCGGCGCTGTGATCTCCCGACGCAAAAACACCGCCGTCGGATTTTTCTTATTGACACGTGCTGGTTTTTGTTTTTTTTCCCTGCGCCAGCCGGCTCGCAAAGGCCGTCGCTCCCTTACTCGCTTAAAACGCTGTTTTACATTTCCCTCTGCATAAAAAAAAAACAGTTAATTATAATGATTGCTTTTTTCTCTCCTTTTTTTCAGATGATAAAACGATGCGAAGTCGCTTGTACCTCTCCTCTCTCCCTCTTTCTCTCCATCCTACTTTTTTTATCGCAAGGTTCAACGGTGTCACCGGGATAGAGATAGCACTTAATCACCCAGACAAACACACCATTACCCTCGGAAGCTGCCAAACGCGTTAAGGCTGCATTAAATATGGTAAACTATTCTCATTAGCCAAACACATGCATGAAAAAATCTCCCACAGTACAGGGGTCAGACGATCCAGACTCTTCTGTTCCAGCCGTTTTAAATAAGCGTAAATGGTCGAAAAAATTAAGCCTCGGAATTTTCAAGCTTAAAAGCTTCCATCTACAAATGGCCAGTGTTGGACAGTAGCTGTCCGTACGTAGCGACGTTACTGACTTAACTAGTTTTCAGTAATCAGTAGCAAAGCTACATTTAAATAGCTGAAGATTTAATAGAAAGTCTGGATCTTTGGAAGGAAAATATCAAGAAAATATCAGCCCTGGCTCAAGACGCTTGCAGCAGCACTGTAGCTGTTGTTGCACGTTTGTTTCCTTTTTATATTTTAAATGAGAATTCTTAAAATGTCATCAGTTTGACTCTTTATATGTTTATATTTCAGAGATATTTATGTTTAGAAATTGAGACAATCTTTAATAAAGCCTTACACCAAAAGATCTTAGAGAAATGTGTGTGTGCAACCAGGAATGTGAGCCACAAACTATATGTTCAAATATGCAAAACAGAAATAACAGTATATTTTGATTCTTTACAGCAACATTTCAAATGTGGATTAGATATTACATTCATGAAGAATTTAAAGTTCTAAGTGAAAGGATTCGTTACAGAGAGGAAGTCTTGTGTTTTTAAGCTAAACACGATGCAATTTTCTGTTGCGTGCAGCATTTTATCACATTAGCTTTTAAGTGAAAAGTGAAAGTGTGTGATTATTTGTCATTGTGAACACAGCACAACGAAATGTGTCCTCTGCATCTGACCCATCTGTGAAGGAGCAGTGGGCAGCAAACAAGGGCAGCGCCTGGGGAGCAGTGCTTAGGGACGGTGCCTTGTTCACGAGTAGCTCAGCGGTTACTTTACCGAACCTGCGACCTTCTGATCACGGGGAGAACACCCTACCGTTACACCACTAACATCCTTTCAAACAAAGTGGTAGATCCAGCTTAGAGTTTTAAGTTAATCCGCCTTCGTCACGCGTTCATTTTTATGGCGTTTAGCAGACGCTATTATCCTGAGAGACTTGCATTTGCTAATTTCAAGGACAGTTCCCCTGAGAGCAACATGGGGTTTAAAGCCCTGCTCAGGGACCCAGTGCTGGCAATGCCACAAGCTGGATCAAACACACAACCTCTTGGCCCAGATGCGAGTGTCCTACCTCTAGGCCCCCACCACTTAAAAACCATGGAAACACCTTAAAAAAGTTGGTGGAAATTGCTTAAATTATTCATTAAAGCTGAAGTAAAGTCTGAAGTACGTTACCATGACAAACTGATTAAATATTTTTTTCCAGTTTATATTGTAACCCATCAAGCGGTTTTGGAAAAGCGAGCCGCGTTACCGCTCGCACAGACGGAGGGAGGGTCGCGTCGGCCGAACTCGTAAGTGCTGGGATTTGGTCGAGGCTGATCTGACACTCGCGCAAACCATTTGTGATGTTGAGCAGCTCGTGAGACAGGCTTTTAGGCCGACCGAGTGACAGTTGAGGGAATAGACTGGTGCGGAGGACTGAGGAGGGGTTGAGGGGCAGCCATGAAACTTTAAAGAGACAACACAATGCAAGAACGGTTTGTTTTTCGCAGCGACGTGGAGAGACACAGACAGACAAAGGAGGAGCAGAGAGATAGAGAGCCAGAGAGATGGAGAGACGTCCCATTTTCTTTTCGCCGCCTCACTTCTGGCATTTCGCCACAGCTGTGATCTGTATCTGTAGACAAGACGTTACGGCTCTCTGATGTTGTGCATTTACAGACGAGGTTGAGGTTGGAATTGCGGTTCAGAGAATAGACTCAAAAATGAATTTTTACCTTTTCACCATAAAGCAGGTACAGTATTGGGAAGAAGCTAAAGTATCGAGGAGTAATTAAAATGATTACTGTTACTAACAAATACTTTTTCAGTCGCTTATGAGATTTTGGAGCTACTTTTAAAGCTATTTCTGTAGCTATTTCAGTAAGTAGCTTTTTGTGCCGTACAGTGATGCAGCGCTGCAAAATATTAGTGAAAAAAATATTTTACTCTTTCCAAAGACAGTTATTTTCAACTACCAGGCGTTTCCGTTTGGTGCTGAACTGGTAGACGTGGCATCTGATCGGATGCTCATTACATTCATTGCATCAGTGTGTTCTTGGCCAATGCAAGATGGAGTCAAGGATGGAGTGCACATTACATGAAGTGTCATTTGTAATTGTGAACACACCTCAGCACATCGTGCCCCACATTGAAATATGACGTCTGCATTTGACTCATCCGTGAATGAACAGTGGGCGGCTTTTTTTGGCAGCACCTGGGGAGCGGTGCTTGGGCACGTTACCTTACTCAGCACTACCTCAGTGGCACCTTTATCAGTCCGGGACACGAACCAGCGATCAAGCGGCCAATTCTCTAACCGTTATGCAACCGACTGCCCCCTTTACCAACTGGCAAAGAATAAAGAATCTAGGGCCATGTTAATGAAGAGGTTTGACTCCAAAACTTTACATTTGAGTGGAACTTATGCAAAATAATGTGATTTGACGTTAGATTTCAAAAATATAGACCTTAATGTTACTGTTCAGGGCAGGACGGTGGTGAGGTGTTTAGTGCTGTCACCTTGCAGCAAGAAGGTCCTGGGTTCGACACCTGTGGGGTATTTCTGTGTGGAGTTTACATGCTCTCTCTGTGTTCGTGTGGGTTTTCTCCACATGCTCTGGTTTTCTCCCACAGCCCTAAAGCATGTGCTACAGGTTGATTGGTGACTCTAAATTGCCCCCGTGACCCCAGGTGGGTATTAGTGGTTCAGATGATGAATGAATATTACTTTAAGAGGAGTTTGGCTGTAGCTTTGCTGCACATTTGAAAGTAGCTTCCCCAGCACTGCACAGACCCACCAACATTAAATGATATTGATTAAGCTTTACCAAGGTCGAAACCTCACATGGCTCGGTCTCCAGTCGCATGGATAGCTATATCAGAGCATCCGAACAACAAAGCAGCATCAGATCGTTCCTAGACGGGCGACGATCCCATGGTCCTGCAAAAGGAGGTTCTGGGTTTAGCCGCGGCGGCGGCAGCAGCAGCAGCATCGCGAGATAGCAGTGGCCCAGCTCCGTTCCAGCCACTTCAACAACAACAGAAAAGGCAATAAAAAACATTCATCATGAGGCCTCGGTGAGTGGGGCAATTCATTCCGGCGGCCGGCGAAAAGAAATATCATCAATATTTGACATTGTTTTATGGAGAAGCCACTTGATTTCATCCCAGGACGCCCAAAATGACCGCGAGTGATCAATTACCGCCGCCGAGATTTGTGTGCATTTCTAGTTTGGAAAGGGTTGGGTGGGGCGAAGCGGGTTACCGCCGGACAATGAATTTCAAACTCCAGATTTTTATTCGCATGATGCCAGTCACCTGTACAATGTGTTTCACATTAGGCCAAAAATCTAAACCCCCAAAACTTTTTAAAAAATGTTCGTTTCCAAAACCAAAATAAAAAAACAATGTTTTCTCGTTTTGCGCTCAAATGAAAAACAAGCACAACATATATTTGGGAAGACAAATATATATGTCTTCTTAATGTAACTGTAACGTCTGTTACAAAGTGCAGAACATTACCATGGCTGTGTTTTTTGGTAGGTTTATTTTTTTCTGGGGAGCGGTGACCCGGTGGGCGCCTGGCAACCGTTTCCCACCCAGATTGGGGCTTTGGGGCCGGAGCGGTCGGGTCCCCGCGAGGCTGCGGCGGCTTGATTTGTGGAGGAGGAAGACTAATGAAGTGGTCGGCGTGCCACCCTGCTTCTTTTGCAAGATCAATTCGGCAGCGGCAGCGTGTTTTATGAATGATGGAGACCTCCTCAGGCCATCCATATACCTGAGCCTCGGCGTCACCGTGGGGCCCCGCGGCACCGGGAGGCAGGCATCCGGCCATCCTTCTTACGCGCCGCACAATACATTACGGCCGAGCGGCGGGCGACATCGGCGCTAACTGCTGAGAAAGACAGAATATGGTTAATGACTTTGCGATCTCCTGCTGGAAGCGTTCGGAAAAGCTCGCTTGAAATGCGCCTATGCTTATCGCTTCCGTTCGGCTGGGGGCGACTTTTAAGTGTTGCGGAAGCTACTTTTCAACAGCAGCTACAGGTTACTTGATGATAAAAAGTAGCTAAACTACAGCCAAGTTACTGTTTTAGTACAGTAGTTAGCTACATTACGAGCCACAGGGAAGGCAGCAAACTAATTAAAGTGATTATCTGTCATTGTGAACATACCGTGTCACAGCACACAGTGCACCACAACCAACCATCTGTGAAGGACCAGCATTTTTGGCAGCACCCAGGCCGCAGTGCTTGGGGATGCTACTTTGTTCATGAGTACCTCATTGGTACCTTTACCTCTCCGGGACTTCAACCAGCGAGCTTCCAATCACACGGCCAACTCCCTAACGGTTACACTACCAACTACACTGAAGCTTTCCAGTAGCACTTACTACTTGTGCTATTCTATTACGTAGCACTGTACATGGAAAGTTATGGAAGATTCCAGAAACATCTACTTTCTACTGTAAACAACTACAAAACATTAAATCTAAATATTCACACAAAATGGCTCTAACACATGGAAATCGCTATTTTAATTTTTAACGTCAAATCACAATAAGGTTTAAATGACACTTTGGAGGAAGAGGGTTTTTTTTAAACTTGTTTAAATTGCACTTAAATGTGTAAATACTGTTCAGTTTGGGTTTCAGTCATAATTTTGTCGTTAAATATGGCCACAGATTCAAGCTGCTTATGATTAAAGGAAGCTAAGCTACAGCACATTTGAAAATACCTCTGCAAGGAGAGAATTTTTAATTTTGTTACAGTGCAGCTTTATGAATCTCTGTATCTCTTTGTACATTGTAAAACCTGATGATTTAATGCTGAGTTCAACTCAAAATGTTTTTTAACATTTTTAATCCCCAGAAAGTTGGAGCGATCTAAAGACTGGTGGACTTCACTCTTTCTGAACCAGGTGGAAATATAAAAGGACATATAAAGAATAAAAACATAAACAGTATAACAGTATATACCAGTTGACCCAGTCTTCAGAGGTTGTTTAGGAGAAAAACTGTATTAGTTTGCCGAGTGTCAAATACGAGCACAGCAAATGCTGCCTGCTTTTTCTTTTAGAACTAATCGCCCGACTGCAGCTGAAAATCAGCATCAATAATTCAGCAAAACCTGGGCCAGGATGAGCGTGCGAGTGTGTGTGTGTGTGTGTGTAGGCAGAACAGTCCCTCCTGGTTAAGTGTATTTGAAAAGCGGGCCTGACTTGCTGAGGGACGACCGCGCTACAGGCTCAAGACGTCTGGTGGGAATTCCGAGCGTCCATTATCAGAGCAGAGCGATTTGTGCAGAATTATGTCCGGACACATTGATCCGGACCTTTGGGGACAGAGAAGCGTCTGATCCTACAGACGAGTGATCTCTGACATCCCTTCTTTTTTCCCCCCTTAACTTCCCCTCGCTGCTCTCCGGTTCGGGCTTACCAAGACAGACACAAAGATAACGAAGCAAATCATTTTGACCCATTTTTGGGAAACCAGCCACATTTTTCAGAACGTGTTCACCATTTAGGTTACACGCGCAAATATATAAATATGCAAATCTCTCCAACTTAGCGGGTAACCCCAGTGAGGGGGCTAACATCGTCACCGCTATAGTGAGTCGATGTAATTTGGACGGGGGGGGGATGTAAAGATGCAATACGGCACACGGGGAGAAGGGGAACGAGAGAGAGAGAGAGAGAGGCTGGCGAAAGAGATGAATTCAAAAGCTGAAGTATTCAGAAATTCCATTACCCTCTGATGCAATTGGCTAGCAAATACCATTCATCCCTGTGTGTGTGTTTGTGTGTGTGTGTGTGTGTGCGTTGCAGGCCCCGATGTGTACAGGGATGCACCGAGAGACATGTTGCTAGGACACAAGCGTGAGGAGCTACTGCTAGCAGTCTATTTACTCCCTCTCTCTCTCTCTCTCTCTCTCTCTCATTCCCTCTCTCTTCCTCTTCCTCTCCCTCTCTCTGTATGATAAAGTGCTATGACAGCAGAAATGTTTGTGTGACAAGCACTCCAGGGCCCAGTCCATTAGCAGCCTCTTTTGAGTCTCCTTGGCGGGTTATTGGGCCAGCGAGAAGCAGTCAAAACCTTGCAGTCATGTTCTACCCTCCTCCTCCTCCTCCTCCTCGTCCCCTAACATCCCCCATTCCTCCATCCTCTCCTCCTACAGTGGAAGGAGGGAGTGAGGAAGGAAGGGAGGGAGCGACAGGGAGGACATGCGGGCGGGAGAGAGAGAGAGAAACTGGAATGTTTTCACTGTTGTTTTAGCAAACGCGATGTGACAAAGTGAAAAAGGCGGAGGGAGTTGGGGCGGGGGGTGGGTGGGGTGGTCTGAGGAACACACACACTCACACACTTACGCCGGCGTGTGTGGGAATGGAGTGAGCGAGTGAGCGAGCAGCTTGGCGTCGTCAGAGAAACAGACGTGCGTCCATAATTAATGTCCGGCGTGATGCTCGTGGCCCGACGTTCCTCTCACGAGACGCCAGAGCTGTCAATCACACACACACACACACACAACCGCACAGCAGTGCATTACAGTCGTACAGTCATATGGACAAGTAGTGTTATCACACACACACACACACACACACACACTCTGGTTCTCTCTCTCTCTCTCTCTCTCATACACATTCTCTGAAACTGTCTTCCCCCTGCTCTGGCTATTCTCTTTCATTTTTCTTTATACTACTACTACTACTACTACTACTACTACTAATAATAATAATAATAATAATAATAATAATAATAATAAACAATTATTATTATTATTATTATTATAGTTATTGTAGTTATAATTGTGTATAGATTGTGTAGTTATAATAATAATATATGTATATAATAATAATATATATATATATATATGTAATAATATGTGTAAAACACTCCTACTACTATTTTTTTTTTTTTTTTAATTCATGACCACCAGCAAAATGCCCACATAAAAACTATAATTTTCCCGTCATCAAGTGTAAAAGTTAACACACACATATAGACACATTGCTACCTGTGCTCACACACATTTACTAAGGTTTCCACACTATTTATCTGCTCATTTCACAGCTAAACTCACAAAACTCAACACTGCATTTTACAGCACTTGTCATACTGCACATGCTGGGCTCATGAAAAGACATCAGGCCTTTTTTTACCTTATGCAGCTTAGTCCCAACCTCCAGCTGTTCGGTGCCACTACGAGCCTGCAACTCCGTGTTAAGTGTGCTGTAATGACACCTGAGCTCAATTTAACCACAAACACACTTCCCAGGCGGTGGAAACGCTGTTTGCGTGTGATTGCTGTGCCACGTGGGCGGGAGAAGGCTATTCTGAGACTCGCACGCTCACACAAAATAATTATAACAGAAGAAGATCCAGAACGTTCATCCATTTGACAACTACAGTTTTTGTTCACTTCCTCATGTTCGTATTTTTGGGGTTTTATCTTTCAGGTAAGTGGTGTGGTGTGTTCACAATGACAAATAATCAATCACTATTTCAGATTCTTGCTTCCATCTTCTGACATGAACACCATCCTCTGAGGCAATGTCCCACCGCATTACACGGGTATTTCTGGCAATTTCTTCTTTGCATTTGGCCTTCGTCCACCATGTGGCGTTTTGGAGTCCAGTGAAAGCAGAGGTTTTAGAAAACTCCGGCCAAAATGGCGATTTTCAAACTCTGTTTCTGCGTTAGTATGGACAAAGCGAAGATTTGCAGAAAAAGCGGACCGTGTCGGCGTGTCACCCTCGCCACTCCTTATGATGATGGTATGCGTGTCTGTGGAGTTTTCATCTACTATGCAAGGCCTGCTTTTGACAGCGTTTTGCGATTGCGTGTGGATGGAGATATTTTTGAAAACGTGCTCGTGAAGACGCGATTAAAAAAAAACGGAAAATCTGTTTTCAGAAATTTACAGTAATAAATTGCTTACTTGCCATGCAACTGTCTCGCAACTGCCAAAAGCGTGCTGTGATGCAATAAGTGTGGTAGCCTATCATATAACCAATCAGAAAGGTTTGCTTTTATAATGGCCTTAACACAAAAAAAAGTTTGGATTTCTTTTAAGCTACACCATTATAAAAGTAGTTTGTTACTGATAAGATATGAACAAAAAGTAAAGAGTTAATGCTTAGTGCTAAAATTGTTTTGCTTCCTTGTGCAAAAAGCCTTAAATCTTTACCCCCAAACTGTACCACGAACGCTTTGTGGTTCCTAATAAAATGGCCAGTCTTATTTTTCATTATTATTATTCTGAAGAGACATTCCACTCAAAACCTTTCTTTCCATTTTTGAAGCAGTCTGCAGTTATTATTCTTCTTTTTAGGACAAACTATCTCTCACACTGAAGCAAAAACACACACACACACGTCCTCGGCGCGTTCAGCATCACGGGAATCTGTATTATAGTCACGAAATACTTCAGAGACAGATGTGCCATATAGAGGCCAGAAACCCATACGCACGCCGCTCTGGACTCTCCTCTCTCTCGCTCTCTCTCTCTCTCTCTCTCTCTCTCTTTCTTCCTCTCGCTCCACCGGGGCCAAGTATCTTTTCCCAATAAGCTCTCAGGGCCGGATGCTGATTGAGGGAGCCGTACCATTTTCATTAGAGCCGACATGCTAATCTGATTTTCTGTCTTCTGCTGGGCAATCACATGGCATCGGAGGCGAAGTGACGTGTGAGAATGCGGTTCAAGAAAAAAAATGACTAATGGGAGACGAGGAAGAAGGTGAGTGGTCAGGAGTTAAGAATGGGATAGGGGGGACGTTTGGGGGAGAATGAGTGTCACTACGTCCAGCGGCTCATCATTACTACGAGCTGTGTTATGAATCCGGGAGCCCATATCCATATGTCTTGCTGTAAGTTAATGAAATGTGATACGAGCACCGGCGAATTATGGATGGTTACATCCTCGATGTGCGCTGAGGAAGAGCCTGGCGATGCTGCACCATAATAATATTAATGCAGCTTTGAAGTATCTCTCTCCTGTAAGCAGTTCTTACTCATATGGAGCATAATGTTAGTGTCAATAGCCTTACAGCTGGGCCCCAGTGTGTGTATGATTATATACCTCCTGTAGAAGAAGAAGTCTATCTATCTAACACTGAACTCTCTCTCTCTCCCTGTCTCCCTCTCTTTCTGTCTGACTCTCTTCAAATGCATCTTTGGCGTTCTCTGTCTCTTACATTAAAGTGAGTGATTATTTGTCATTGTGAATTTTACCACACCACCTTTGAGTGCACCACAAAGAAATGTGACCTCTGCGTGCCCATCCATGAAGGAGCAGTGGGCAGCTGACATAGGCAGCGCCCGAGGAGCAGTGCTGGGTTAACTTGTTCCTCATGCCTCCATTCAGCTTGCCAGTCTGAGTTCATTGCCATCTGAAGGACAGCCTTCAGATCACAGAGGCGAGCGCCCTAGCTGTTATGCTAGCAACTTGCCCAGTTCTAGCTATCCATCGATTCATCAATTAATCAATTAATCAATCAGTAAATCTATCTCAAACTGAATTCTCTTTCTCTCTCTTCCTGTCTGACTCTCTCCTAGTCATAGGATTTGCAATATTCTTGATCCCATGACTATTAACTAACACAAATTAATAATCCTGCAAATTCATTACTACTGTGCAATTTTGACCAATCACGTAAGTTTTCCGCCAGTTGAGCCATACGTTTGCCAACTCACTTCCTTGTCATGTTTAGAAAATGTCTGATGAAAAACGACTCACATTTATCTTCAAAAATAACAATGATTAATGTTTAATAAAATATGTTTTTTATAATTTTGTTCCCTTCATTTAAATTCATTGTTAAGAATCATTATAAAGGGTGCTTGCTCCTGCAACATATACGTAACAACAACAAAAAAAAACGCTTTCATTTAAATAGAAAGCATTTTAGGCTGCAACAATCTCAAAAAGGCCTCGACATTGAGGGACTATTTCTATATTTTGGCTGCTATACTCTGAGTCTCACCCATCCCTTCCTCCATTCATTCATTCATCCATCCATCCCTCTCTTTCTGTCCGACACTCTCCTACAGCATCTCTAGGTTTCTTTCCATCTGTCTCTCTACTATCTTAAACTGAATTCTCTCTCTCTCTCTCTCATATATATACATATATATATATATATATATATATATATATACATATATATATATATATATATATATATATATATATATATATATATATATATATATATATGTATATATATATCCTTTGATATCCTATTGATCTATCTACCCATCTTCTTATCTGTCTCAAACTGATCATTATCTTTTTCTGTCCCACTCTTAATTTTTGTCTCTCTCTCTCTACATGACTCTCCCTACATGTCTCTTACGGAACTTTACGGATGGTGAGATGCTGGATGTATTTCTGAAGAGAGTGTGATAATATTAATGCAGCTTTAGTATCTCTCTCTCTCCTGTAAGCAGTTCTTACTCATCCAGCATAATGTTAGTGTCAATATCCCTACAGCTGGATCTGATGTGTGTATTATCCCTCGTGTAGATTTTTCCCTGCAGGAGAAGTGTGTGTGTGTGTGTGTATAGCACGCAGACACTTGAGAGCCATTCTGTGCAGTGTGTAGTGTGGCGAGCTGAACTGCACATCTGAACTCTTCACCTCATGTTTCCTCTCCCCACATCCTCACCGCGGCCCAAACACATCAGAGAGACGCGGCGCTAAACCGACGAGAGGCGCAAAGGAAGTGGAAATAAAAAGCAACTCCTCAACTCATTTTCTGCTTGTGTCTTTATCAGTCTGCTCAACTCATCCCCAACACACTCTCACTCTTTCTCCTTCTCTCTCTCAGTCACAAAAGTTCAGGTACTGTGTCGTTTTGTGTCTAAAACAGTGGACAGGACTGACTGTGGTGGCTGAACTCAAACTAAACTCTGTCTGTCCATCTACCTCAAACTGAACGTTCTCCCTCCTCTTTTTCACCCTCTCTTTCTCTTTCGCTTCTCTATCTCTCTCACACCCATACACACACACTTTCTCTCACCTATCTATCACAAATGCCTCTTCTCCACTACACTGGTGCTCGGCCGGTGCTGAACTGGGAACCAACCGAGAACGGCCATTTTGACCAGGGGCTCAGCCCGGGGAGCACGCCAAATGTCTCGTCTGGGTCACACCCACTAAGCAAATGAGCGTTACGTGTAAACCTCTACAACACAGTTCTTCCCTTATTTCTTCTCTCGCCTTCTAATTTCTGCTTGCACCCAATTTTCTGCTTGAATCTGGGCGTCCATATTGCTAAAAAAGCTTTAATTTCTTCCGCGATCCATGTTACCGGACTTTGGCTCTCTGCCATTTTCTCTTCCAAAGCTACCTATCGCTCCGCCCACCTCTCCTGACATCACGGGTCCTCGCTGCTAGACCAGCAAAGTTTAGGGGCCGGTTCGCAGCCGGTTTTAGGCCACCGGCACCAATTTTGTTCTGGAAAAAGTGCAGCTGGTTCCCAAAATTGGGAACCAGCACGAACCCGGCTTTCTGGGAACGGAGCAGTGAAGGAGGCTAAATTGAACTTCTCCTGTCTCTATCTCTCTTCATCCTCTCCTTCAACATTTATCTGTTTAAGAATCTATCTATGTATCTGTCTATCTGGCCTCTCTCTTTCCCTCTCTCTCTCTCTCTCTCTCTCTCTCACGTACACATTCACACATCTATCTCTTTCTTTAATTTAACACACTCTCTCTCTCTCTCTCTCTCACACACACACACACACACACTCTTTATTACTCTCTTATACATTATCTGTCTGTCTGTCTGTGTGGCCATGTATCTCAAACTGAACGCCGTCACCGTCTCTCTCTCGCACACCACCTCTCTGTCCCTCTCTCCCTCCTGCTCTTCCTCCTCGTCTCTCTCTCTCTCTCTGCTTGGCTGGACCCCAATTGGTATCTAAACAAACTAATTAATCACAGTAGCTGGTGAAGATGGACAAGGTCGTGAGTGATGTTCATCAAACTCCCCCAATTGTTTTTTAATCCCACTGTGTTTGCTGAATTTGCCTATTCCGTCTGTCTCTTTGCCTCGGCCAAGTTTAACCGTGCCTACGCTCATTTACTATTTTATGATTTTTTGCATAAGCGGATAAGTTCTCTCCCACCTCCTCCACCTCCTCCACCTCCTCCTCTCAAAGCACCAGACATTTATCAAATATAATGAATTAAATAATTCGTCCGACAATGCTCATAGCCTCGCTTGTTTCCAGAGAATAGCCAAGCGACTTTATTAATCAACACTTCCCGATTAATTGTTACAAAGCGTCGTCCATAAATTTTCCTTTCCTTTTAATAGTGCGTTGGCCAACACTAACAACATCCCCGGTGGCTGCAGATTTATTGAGAGGAGTGCGGGTTATCGGGCAGGACTTACAGAGGTGTACGGAGTGGTGGAGGTGGGCGGATGGTGAAAGTGCTTCAATGTGAGCTGGGGGGTGGGGTGGAAGTGGAGGGGGCTGGGGGTTACCAAAATGTGTCCCGTCCAACATCCTGGTGGTAACCTTGGCTCTTCTGCCCCAGTGCTTGGTAGCAAAGATCTTTCACCCCAATCAAACTCTTTCCCTCTGTCCCTCCACTTGCTCTTTCTTTCTCCCTCCTCTTCCCTCCCCTTCCCTCTCAGATTCATCTCTCCCTCCCTTTCTTTCCGTCTCACTGTCTACTGTTTTCTCTCTTACACACACTCTTTCCTCCATCTGTCCATGCATCCATCCATGTCTCTCTCCAAGCTGCGCTCCTTCCTTTATCTTTCTTTCTGTCTCTCTCCCGCTTTCTGTCTCTGACACACATCTATCCGTCTGAACTTCCCTACCTTTCTTTCTATGGCTCTCTCCCTCTCTTTTTCTGTCTCTTACACACTCTTTCCACCCCTTCTATCTTTCCATCCAGCCATCTATCCACCCATGTCTCCATTCCTTTCTCTTTCTGTCTCTGTCCCGCTCTTTCTGTCAGGTACATACGTCTATCTATCTAAAATTTAAAATTCTCTCTCTCCCCTCTTCGATGTCTCTTTCTTTTTTCTTTCTCTCTCTCTCTTTTCCACTCTCACATCATCCATCATCTCAAACTAGGTTCTCTCTCTTTTTTCCATGTCCCTCAAATCAAGCCTAAAGATCTTTCTCCTCCATCTCAAACTGCTCCTCCGTCCTCCCGGCAGGCTCACCAATGGTTGCTTGTTGCGCTTCCCTCCTTTTGGCTAGCTTGGCTCTCCATTGGGGATAAGGTGAAATGGCCGAAATGTTTTCATTAAGGATGACACTTTCACTTTTCTCCCTCTAATTACTTGTTCCTGCCTATGTGGCACTTCTTAGAAAAATTTGTTGAATAATGACCGGCATTAAAACGGAGACTCTTAAGAATTTATATGCGCCGCTTAATTTATCATGCACTTTCTTTATCTCCTCTCTTCGGATTTATATCCGAAGTGTCGCCGGGGCCCCCTCTGCCCGCTGACAACCCCCGTCACTTTCTTAAGGGCACGGCGTGTGTATCGGTGACAAATTTCCCCCGACGCCTGGCGCTCCGTCCCCGACGTCGCCCCTCTCTCTCTCGTCCTGACGCTCTTCCTGTTTGTTTAGCACTTTAGGGATGCAGAAGAATCGCTTACACACTCACTTCTAATGGCAAACTGATTGTGAATCTCTGAATGGGGCAGAGGCCTTTTGCTTAATCTTTGCAAAGGGAGGGAGGGAAGTGGTGGAGAAGATTTAATATTACTGCAAAGTAAGAAAAACTTAACAAGGAAACAACCTTGACCATGCACTGCTTGAATATGATGAAATTCATTTTTCCCTTTGTTTTTAATTATAAAATGTGTCTGTCCCTCTCTCGCTCTCTCATGCAAACACTATCGGTATACAGACCTTTGCAAATGCATTGCTTAAGGATTATGAAATTCATATTTTTCTTCATTATTTTTTAATGTTTTTTAATAATATGTATTGTCTCATTCATTCATTCATTCATTCATTTTCCAGACAACTTTATCCCAACGAGAATTAGGTGGGGACTTGAGCCTATCCCAGGAACTTACAGGTGCAAGGTGGGGACCAACCCTGGGCAGGCTCCAACACATTTCAGGGCGCACACACACACTCACACAATCACACTCATATTCACACATTACAGGCCCAATTCAGAGTCACTAATTAACCTACATTACATGCCTTGGTTTAATAGGGAGGCAGACACTTGGAGAACAGGCATGCAAACTCCACGCGGAAAGACCCTATGGCCGTCCCCGGGATTCGAACCTTCTCGCTGTGAGGCGGGAGCGTTAAGCACTCACAGTACCGCCAGATTGTGTTACAATGCTATAGAATATGTTTATATTTTATTAGGATAAACCTTATCTATCACACACACTGTCTGTAAATGGATGCTAATACATTGCTTGAACGTTATGAAATTTGGGTTTTCTTTTGTTTTATTACAACGTCATAATTGAAATAAATAGGATACTAATTAAACCATCTCGACCTACAAGACCTGTTGAAAACGCCTCAATTAGTTATTAGATGGTTATTACCGCATACTTTTTTATCACGTTATTGTGGGCTCTATTGAAAAAACCAATGTCTCAGGATTTAAGGGTTTTGGCTTTTACTTTTTGTTGTCACGCATAATTGTGCAACACCATGAGCCAGTCAATCCGCAACATCGTCTACGGTGGATTAACGGCATGTGACTCATTTTGGGTTTTTTATTACTATTACTGAAGGACCACATTTGGCTCCGTAATGCAATTTAATCCCTTGGCAGTCAGATCTGAATTCTTAAAATATGAGTTCATTATGTGTTTTCTTCCCCCCCCTTTTAATTGCATATGAGCGTGAGTGTGTGAGGGGACATTTGCACCGACGCGCGACATCCGCGTACGCACTCCGGCTAAATCTTTGGAGATTTACCCTCTTCCGCTCTCTTGTTAAAATATGCGCACTTTTTAGGCCAGCATTAGAATGATTTATGTAATGGATCTGGCTGGCCATTCAAAAAGCCGCCCTCAACCTCAGCTTTATTGCTGTTGTTTTTCTTTTTTCCCTCCCCCCTTCCCACCACCACCGCTTTTGCTCAGTAATTTACTCGTGCTCGAGCCCTCTCTGGTGGCGAGAGCCTCTCAGGGCATCAGACTGGAGTGCAGTTGGCCAGCAAACTCCCACCACCCCGACTCCATCTTCCCTTTTTTTTGGCGGGAATCGCATTTGATAATGCAGCTAATTAAATGAGAGCTAATGACCCGAAAATGGTGCGACCCTCCGCCGGGCACCAGTCATACGAGAAGGATGTGGCAGGGTTGTTTTGTAAAACTCCGTGGCAGCTGAAAATGGATGGCAACTCTTAACATCAATATTAGGGGTGAAGACAGCCCACTGGTCTGGTGATTTGATCGATTACAATTATTAGGTCAATGTGTCGACACGACGCGACATCTCACTGCATCACGACGCATCAACGTTCCTACATCACTTCACAAAGTAAAGGTAGATTGGGCAGCCATAGTTACTACGAGGGTCTTCTTTTTAACTTGAATTTTTATGCCGTAGCCAGAAATTCACAAGCAACGTTACGATATAATTCATGGGTTTTCAAAGGCACCACCACTCAGCAGTCTGAGTTTGGCGTGAGTGTAAGGGTCCTTACTTTTTAGATATCTGAATTAAATTCAATATTCATAAAAATGCCCAAATCATTTGAAATGTTTTGAAAAATGGTTTAATAAAAGTGATTTCAGCAGCGAAACTGGATTGTACGTCACGGTCCTCCTACAGGGTTAAGGGTTAAGGTGGAGGTTTAACTGCGTAGTGCAGCCTGGTCTCCCTCAAACCACCATCCAAACGTTCTTATGTAGTTTTTTTGGACTCGGTTTCCAAACTGTTACAGCTCTAGCGTCGAGGGTGGGAGCGGGGTTGGAGGGGACGTTTTTTGGCGGGACGAGGGGCTGACTGTGTCTCTCCCCTGTGGTAGTCATCCTCTCCAGAACAAACCTCGCATTTCCAGCTCAGAACAGCCATGACTATAAGCATCCATCGGCCGAATGGCAACAAAGGAACAAATACATTATCGCGCGCTGCTACTTAAACACTTAGATATGTGACCTAATGAAATTACAGGTTCGCCCCCCCGTCTTCTCTGCTTTGCTTTAGCCCCTGTGAGCATTTCTATGCTAATCGTATGCTAATACATGGAAACGGCGGTGGACATTTAACCCCGCCGTACTGGAACGATACCGAATTAAAGAGATTTTTTCCCCCTTTGTCTCTTCCTTCTCCCCCTCTTCCCTCCTCCCTTTTCCAGCAGTTAATGGAAGGCCCAGCACGGACTCGGCAAATGTTATATATTTTTTTAAAAACATTTTTTGGGAGTTAAATGGCCACTTCTCCACACAAATTGGACCGGAGATAGTGTTTCGGCCTGGCCTTTCTGCCGTCCCATCCCTTTCAAAGCTGGAACAGTGATACCATCAAAGAGACATAATATTAATTGTGAGTTATGATGCCTTTTAGCTTGTCGCTCTCCTCGTTTTTCTGCAGTAGCGGGCAGTTTGATGCCTGAAATGTCACTATTCTCAACTTTTGTGGTAGAAGTGTCAAAGCAGACTTTCGCTGATCGTTCTCTTTTGGCTTTCCAAGCCGGCAAATGTGTCTGGGCAGTATTCATTTTGGCAGCGACATTAGATTTAATTGAAGTGTTTAGATGATGCTTATACGCTATAACCAACAGCTGTGAACAATATTTCACTATAAGTTCATAATACAAGAAAATACAGTTGTTGTTTTTTTTAAAAAGCAAAGCTGTAAATCTACAGCTTTGATTTCCATCCGAACGTACAATTGGCGATCGGGAGCCGGTCATGAGGGGCTAATCGGTGCTCGTTACCCCATGTATACTACATGATGCACGACGCACGATTTAGCTTAAACTCGGGACGATACAAAAATAAGTTGCACGAGTGAAAAAGCGGCTGAAAATGGGCAGAAAATCATAATTGTAAATTTCATATACTCAAAAAAACTAGTATTGATTCTAAATAAAAGATTTTACTCATTAGTCATTTCCTCAATTTCGACATAAATTGTATTTTATATTTTAAATTTTTAAATTATTTTTTAATTATGCCCAATTGCAGTCAGGAGCGGTTCGGGATGCAGTTCACTGCATTTTGTTCTTGTATAACTTGCATGTGACAAATAAAGAATCTTGAATCTCTTGAATCTTGAATCTACCTTCCTTCGCTTTTTGTCTGGTTTTACTCAACTAAATGTCAGTCAGTCATTATCTGAGCCACTTAATCCCAACTGGGGTCGCGGGGGAACCGGAGCCTATCGAGCGTCTTGAGCATGAGCGAGAACGCGACCACAGGCAGGCGCCAGCGCCAGGGCACACACACTCACACACACATTCACACCTTAAGGAGGCCAATTTAGATTCACTAATCAACCTACTTTATCATATTGCATGCCTTTGGACTGTGGGAGGAAACTGGAGCACCCGGAGGAAACCCACGCGGACATGGGGAGAGCATGTCAACTCCGCTGAAAGGCCCTACAGCCGTCCCCAGGAGTTCAGACAGGACCTTGGTGCTGTGTGGCCGGGCAGCTATCCTGCGCCACCGTGGCGCCCCTCAACTAAATGTGTTTATATTTAAGTCATTGTTTGTAGGCAAAATATTTCCTCTCCTTAAATGTATTCAATTATGCTAATACAAGCTAATAGTATTGGAAATTGAATTCCAGTTGATTAGTCAAGGATCAAGGATTGAAATTCAGAAAGATTTCCCTCCCAACACTCCACTGCTTCTCTTCCTCTCACATGAATAAAGTGCATTTTGTGTTGCATTCAGCCATTTTATAAATTTGTGTCCATAATCGAGCATTTCATAAGTCTTTTCACCCAAAGCAACACTGATTGCATGACAACAAGCCACGCTGCTGAATCTTTATCATTTATCATGCCGTTGTGGGTTTAGGACTTCAAAATCTATCAATCCAACCAATGACGGGTCTGCGTTATTTAAATAAACTAGATGCATTTAAATGTTAACATTTAGTTCACGTCTTGTCTCATCAACATGCATTTTATTTGCAATTTTAGTTCATCTATGTCTCGTCATAAGCATGAATAAACGCTCGTCAACTTCATTTTTTGTAATATTTTTCTTTAACAAAACTAACACTTCCCAGCCTCCCTGTTTCTCCAGCTTCCTCAGCAGATGCACATTTGTCATTCATGCCCTACAAAGTGCTTGGCTAAATTGAGATATATCCTAGATTTCTTATCAAACCTCCTCCCTTTCCTCCCCCACTCGCCCTCTCTCTTTCGCATTCTCACCCTGGGCAATGGCAGCGCTCTGATGGTCTACTGACACATTAAGTGGAGTGATAGCGATGCCAGGGCGTGGCTGCAGGGAGGCCCACACACAAAAAAAATGACCCACTGTGAGTCCAAACTCTCATACGAGGTCCAACATATTTAGATCTGGAAATAGATCGTGCCCTCAGCAGTCGAATAGTCTGGCGTTTTATCCCTTGTTCATTATTTGGGATAAGGTATGGACTCTAACCTTTTGTGATGAACAGTACAGAACAGCTATTTGGCATATAGAATGCAATATATTAAGATTGTTTTAAGGGATACTGCGATATCGGTATCACAATCATTAAGTCATGGGCATCGGACGGATGTTTAGATTTGCCTGATTTTTCCAGACAAACTTTGATTACACATTTGTGACCCTCCGCAGCTTAAAACCAGTAAACTGTTGCCAAATTTTCCAAAATTGAGTTATTTTAGGATTTCGCGAAAAGAGCGCAAAATCCAATCAGGCCGAATTAGACACGACATATGACTGAGATATCAACATTCAAAGGGTCAGGTTTCTCCTGTCTGAAACGAAGCAGGAAATCTGCCTTTGAAGTTGACTTCTCGCCATCAACACTCTGAGCGGCTTAGTGCGATTAAGCGACTCGTTTGTATTCTGATGACCTCGCTGCATTCACAACCACGGATGGCCTACCTGCATTAGGTTAACTGAACTCGAGAGCGAGCTGATTCGGGAGAAATATCTTCACGCTAATCAGGTGGATTTACGTAAATATTGAAGTAAGTGGTCAAAACACAAACTTTTACATTCTGCTGGAATTGAATTCCTCACCTCCAAGAAAGTCACGTTTTAGGATGGAAAGAGATGGGGCAATTCTTCAACAGTACGTATAGACCTTCCACTGTTTAGAAAACACTAAAACAAAAAATCTAAAATTTTGCCATAACATAAGCGCTGGTTTTTCGAGCCTCCGTTGTGACAAGCGACTGGTTTTGCCGTGGAGGTCACATTATTTACGTTGAAAGAGTAGAGCTTGTATAGAGCATGTGCAGAGCCCGACGTGGGATTTTATTCGGCCCGCATCTTCTGTCTTAAAATGTATAGTGTTATTTTTGTGGCGAAACTCTAACGACGCAGTGGAATGTTTGCAAGTAAACCATCTTGTCTTTACACGCTCAGCTCTGCCTGCACTCGCGCTTGACTTCCTCATTTAACAGCTTCAGGAGGTATAAGCATGACAAACATTGGGTATTGACATCGGTCTATAATTCCGTGCATCCCTAATTTTTTGTGTAGCCTTGTGTAACAGGGTTTTCCTTTTCCACCATTTCACAGAAAATGTTTTTCCGAGTTTCAAACCTGAATATTCAGATATTATTCAGATAATACACAGATAATTTTTCTGAGACTGAACCATTAATATTAGATAAGCGGAACTGAAATAGTATGAAGTTGATCTTCCTGAATTATGGAAAGGCTTAAGAGTGTTTTAATGTTTTAATTGCTATCCCTTTCCCACTGCACTGGTACCAGTTCCCAAGTTTGGAGCAGAATTGCCACAGTTGTCTAAAAACAAGAAATGGTGCAGAGATGCAAAAATCAGCCCTGAACTGACACGAAACTTTGTGGGCTAAGCGAAAGGCGTTGTGATAGTGAAGGGGGAGAAGATAAAAAAGCGGCAGTGATTTTTAGTCTCTCAAGTCTCAAAGCAATCAAAATATAATTGTTCTTTTGAAAAGGAAAAACCAAAATGTTTTCGTTAGATGGATAGCAAGTAACGTTAATATTTGAGTTAATGCAAGTCTGGGTCCAAAAAAGCATATTTAATATATTTATTATTATATATATTATCCTCAGTCCTTTAATATCTAAACCATTTAATCCCTTTCGTAGTCGCGGGGACCAGAGCTTATCCTGGGACTATATGGAGTGCAGTGAGACCAAAATAACACATCTTATACAGAGCTAAATTACGATACCGTCCTTCTAGCCGTGCTTTTGGATTGTGGGGGAGAAGCCGGAGAACGGGGAGAAAAGCCCCGCCAACAAAGGGACAGCACACAAACTCCAGACAGAGATAGCTCCGCGTCCGTGGCGAGGATCGAACCCAGGACCAAACAATTGTGATATTACGCGGCTAACCACTGCAGCGCCAGGCCGGCCAACTGCCAATATCAGTCTCTTTCATGTGTGAATAGACACAGAATGAGCCTTTGAATATTTAAATATATCCTCAAAGCTTCAAGTGGCATCTAAAAATATCAAGATGTGTTCTGCCAGCGTTGCTTTGTGTAGGGAGCGTGATGTAGACTCAGCTTGAGATGAAGAATTTGTAGCGAACACCAGAGTGCGCAGTTGAAAAGCTCTTTTAGTTGCAAGTTTGAACACAACATTCCCAGAAAAACTTGAATATGCCAGGCTGTGTGTGTAAAATGAGCTAAAATTGAAGCCCTTTTCCATTCCACCGGCTTTACTGATGACTATTGGGAGAGAGGCGAGGGATGGATGGGGAAGCGGACAGGCGCTGATTTTGTGGCCCTAATGCGGCGTGATTACTGACCTGACTGCTGATGGTAGAAACACTCTATGAAAAAGGAAGAAGTGGGTTGAGTATAATGTGGGGATGCTAGCCGTGGGACAGAAAGATATAAAACACACACACACACAAGGCACAGCCAGGGTGGCCTGATTTTCAATCAGTCTGGCTCGTAAGCGCTGATGAACAAGCGCAGCTCGCCACGGGGCCCTCGTTCATAACCGCTGTCAGAGGCCCTGACCCGGACCAGACCGGCTGCTGCAGGCGGGCCCACGTTACCCAAACACACACACACACACACACACTGCATACACATACGCATGCCCTGGCCTGATGACTATCACTCTCGTGGTGGGAGGAAACAGGGAGAGAGGAATCAGGAGAGGCCGACGGATGACATTTGTTCATTACGCTTGTGAATAGATTTTCACCTGCTGGCGCTGCGCTACTCCCGGCTCGATGAATATCAAACAGCCCTTTTTTTCCCCTCCCCGTCCTTGGGGCCAAATTTGGGAAATAACATCGCTGCTCCTCTCCTCGAGTGGAAAACGACAGCACTTCAAGTATCACCCCAGCAGAGATGAATTGGATATTCAATGGTCGTTAATCTCTGAATTAGTGTCTGATGGAGACCCGTCTGTCTCTTTTATAGCAAAACCATATGTCTTCGCTGAGGGTCAATTTCAAAAGGCTGGAATGCGGAGGATTTGTCAGCTGTTTTTCAATTAGGGACGGCGTTGTGTGATACGGTTAACCACACACTGTCACACTTTAACTCTCCTTATTCCCCAGTCCATCCCTCTCTCTCGCTCTTTCTCATTGCCTCCCTTCCCACTGTTCTGTCTGAATGTTTTGTCTGAGCAGCTTTCATTTCTCATGGGGATAGAGTAGAACTGTCTGGTAATCTGAGATGACATTAATATTGAATAAGACGGAGAGAGGCGTCAGCCTGGCAAATTAATTTCCAACGCAGCCTACAGAGGTGCTGACTACAATGAATAAAGTAACAACACCAGCGTGGGGTGGCAAAAAAACAGACTGTGCAAAACAACCGGGAGTGTGTGTGTGTGTAACAGAGAGAGAGAAAGAGAGTGAAAGAGAGAGAGAGAGAGAGAGAGAGACACAGACAGACAGACAGACAGGAGAACAGCAAAGAGAGTGCGATGGAGGAAAGAAGAAAGAGAGAGGGACAGATAAGAGAACAAAGGAGAGAAAAAAGAAAGATAGAAAACCCGGAGAGATCGAAAGAGAAAAGACAGAAAGGTGGTTAAGAGCAGAAGAGGGAAAAAGAGAGAAATGGAGAGAACGACAAACAGAAATAGGAGAAAGAGAGAACTGAGAAAACTTTCCGAGAGAGACCTGGAGAAAGATACAGAGACGAAAACAGAGGAGAGGGAGAAAGAGAGAGAAAAGACAAACAGGAAAATGGGAAAGGTGGAGAGAGAGAGAGACAGATACAGACAGACCAGTGTGAGATAAAATAAGAGTGAAACAAACTTGAAGCGGAACATCGCACCGTTAAACCCACCACATAATCACACCAACTTTAATCCTGATCAGAAGCTGCAGATTGCATCAGCAGACGCGCCCCGGCCTCTTTAGCCGACGCGGTCCGAGCTGTTTGAAGCCGCAGCCCTATTAAAGCCGGCCCTTTCTCCCCCACGTCAACGCATTGCACTCCTTTCATTTAGGATTTTTTAAACCTTTGATTCTGACGAGAAGCCGAGGAGGCAGCAGCACAAACCCGCTCCTCTATTTTCTACCGATAAGAAAGTGAGAGGACCCGCTGGGCCAAACCTGCTTATAGCTACATTTGTTCGCATGTTGCAACACGTAATCAACATTTACCGCAGAATTACTGTTGGACTTGCAAAAAAAAAAGGCCACCCAGACCCCTTCGTTTGCGAGGCACCTAAAAACACATTTTCCACCCATTAATTCAACGATAAACCGAGACTTTTCTCCTCCCGTTGTTGCTGTTGTGGTTGCATGTGTTGGAAAAATATTTTTACCGAGCACTTTAAACGGTGTGGTTTGTTACTGTTTTCTGCTTTATTAAGTTATTATAACCCGGGATCACGTACGTGCTTATTTTCTGGAGTTAATAATCCGTGTTAGGGAGCAGCTAGCTAAAAATAGTCACTTATTAACTCTTTAAGTGAGTGATTATTTGTCATTGTGAACCCACCACAGCTGCAGTGCACCACAGTGAAATGTGAGCTCTGCATCTGAACCATCCGTGAAGGAGCAGTGGGCAGCATCCGGGGAGCAGAGCTTGGGGACGGTACCTTACTCGTGAGTACCTAACTATTACACTGCCAACTGCCCCAGTAGCTTATCAGTTTATTTAAAACTCTCTCTTTTCTAGTCACTTAACACATTTGTAACACACTTAACACAGGTGTTTCTGAATGGTGTGGGATTCACAGCAGCACTATTACCAGAGGGGTAGTTGGTGGCGTAACAGTAGCGTGTTCGCCCCATGATCAGAAGGTCACAGGTTCGAATCCAGGGCCGTAAAGTTACCACTGAGATACTCATGAGCAAGGTACCGTAAGTCCCCAAGCACTGCTCCCCGGGCGCTTGTTAGCTGCCCACTGCTCCTTCACGGATGGGTTAAATGCAGAGGTCACATTTCGTTGTGGTGCACTGTGTGCTGTGGTGTGGTGTGTTCACAATGACAAATAATCACTCACCTTATCAACCCATTAATTAAACTGAAAGCTCCTCGTCTGTTGGTGCTGCTGCTGTTCTTGTGGTTGCATGTGGTGGAGAATTATTTACAGAGCACATCAGAGCAAGCAGACGTTTCTTACCAGGTAACCTCTTTTCCAGGACCATGAATGTGCTTATTTTCAAGGGGGAATTATCCCATATCTTCATGCTTGATGCTTGAAAACATGATGTGATAAATGAGGAAGACAGGCAGAGTTGAGCGTAGTGCAAAACATTAAAAAAAAAAGTTATTTCCCGTCCTATGTAGTGTACTAAGTCAAATAGGTCAGGTGTGATATTCCATGTGCACTACCTAGTGCGTAGAGAGCCATAAAGCTACAGCCCCAACTATTTCCTGAGATGCATACTACCGCATGACAGGATGACAAGAGCACCTTACCTACTATACTATCACACGCGGTAGTACGCGGCTTGGAACACGGCACATTCGCTAAGTGAGAAAAACAGTTAGTTTAAAAAAAATGCATGTGCAGGCGGAGTTGAGCGCGTAAAGACAAACGATTCTGCTCAGGAATGTTCCACTGTGTGCTGGCACAAAATAACACCTTACATTTTAAGACAAAAGGCACGTATAAAATCCCACCTCTGACTTTGGACATGCCTGGAACAAGCGCAATCTTTATGACATACAATACACGCATCATGAAAAATTGGTGGAAAAAAAAAAAAAAACAGGCAAATCTAAGAACGCATGGCAGCCAGGATGTTGTCACGTAAGCTTTCTGAGCGTTAAGTATATCCTGGCCCTAAGAGGTCGTGGGGTCAAATGCTACAGCACTATCATCACCTGATCAAGTACCTGGGGATCAGTGTTCCTGGCTGAAGTCCCAGACCGGTAGCGGTACCACTGAGGTACTCATGAGCGAGATACCGTCCCCAAGCACAGCTCCCCGAGTGATACCAATATAGCTGCCCACTGCTCCTTCACAGATGGCTCAAATGTTCACATTTTGTTGTGGTGCACTGTGTGCTGTGTTCACAGTGTTCTCTTCCATGTATTTCCGGTTGCTGTTGAGTTCGCAGGAACTGCATTTTCGACCCGTTAATTAAACAACAAACTGAAATCTCCTCTTTTGTTGTTGGTTTTGTGACTGTTGCAGGTGTTGGAAAAATCATTTTTATCAAACGCTACGGAAGACACAAACATTTCATGCCCGTTAACGGCAGCGTGCAAAACATCGCTAAACGTTGACATCGTACCGTCACGTCTCGAACCTCGCCAGCTATTGACGCTTTGACTATCCGCAAACTCATTACCCCGAGATTTCAACAACAAAAACCCCATTTCACTTGCCAAAGTCCTGCCGTCTCCGGTGAGGTTTAGCACGTTCGCGTTAGTAGAGGCGGGAAAAGACGTGGGCCTGTCGATGTGACGAGAGCGTGCTCGCTTGACCAGAAAGACCTGTAATTAAATCGCTGCCCGCCCTGTCGAGCGAAGCCGAGTTAACCTGGGGACGAGCTTCACGTGTTCCGACCCGACCTAAACCACCATCCAGGAATTAGGGCTCTTCTTCGAGCCGCTTAATTGCGTGGTATCCTGAGGAAATAATGAGATAGCGCTGGACACTGCATTCATTTCTTCCCTCCCTACATGTCTCTCTCCTCTCATTTCCTCCCCTCCCTCCTATATTTATTCGGTATTATTTTTGAGCGATCGCACTCCTCCGCCGATCGCATGCTGCGTCCCCCCCCACACCACATAAGTTCCGGGCAGGTTTTTCTGCTTTTTTTTCCTTTTCGAGGAGAGGAGATAATTTATTAAAATTACTTTTTTACTCATTTTGTTTAATATATGCACTTTAACAATTAATAACCCAAGCGCGGGAGATTTTCACTAAAGGCCATTAATTTGTATAAAGCCGGCGCCTCTGACAGGGGAGATTTTTTAAACTGATCAGGAGAAAGTTAAATTATTCTCTCGCCTCAGGTTAAATATTACTTTCTTTCAGGAATCCTTCGGCCGCCCCGCTTTTTTACGACCTTGGCGCTGATTGTGGCGTTCAGACTCTTTGGTCGGGGGGGAGGGGAAGGCTCGTGCTGTTTGTTTTTTCCCTCTTCTTCTGCCTCTCGCGTCCCATCAGCGAGCTGAGGCTTGAAGGTGTAAAAATTCAAGGCCTTGCTGAAACAGTCCAGCTCTGTAGACCAATCTTCAAATCATCTCTCCCAGTCCAGGGTTGCACAAATGAGTGTGTGTGTGAGTGTGTGTATATACAGTATATATGTGTGTGTGTGTGTGTACGTGTCTTGTCTAGCTTGAGGGGGATTATGGTGCCTCTCTCTTTGTATGTGTGTGTTTGTATGTGTGTGTGTTATTCTAGACGATTATTTATTGTCTAAAGCAGCCCATTAAAGGAGCACTCATAACAGCGTCTAATGGTACACGTCAGTCCGTGGCCTTAGTGCTCGGGCCATATTTAAATAATTCAGGACCACCAACCCAACCGGACCGTTCTCCACTGCTCTACTTCAAACGTCGCTTCTGTTTCTCATGGCAGCCTCTCCGTCAATTCCAAAGCTATCTTGAAAAGCTGGTTCTGTGTTTATCAGACCCTCCAGGATTTTGTCATGTTGCCATCACAACTATTAACGCAAATTCAGCCAATCTCCATGAATTCATCGCAACCTTGCAGTTTTGACAAATTACAGCAACTTTCCAGCTATTTTTAACCAATCATTGTCGTTTCCCGCAAAACGCCGCGCCATACGTCAATGAACTCACTTCCTTGTTATGTTGAGAAGATGCAGGAAATGTGTGATTAAAAACTCCTCAAATTTACCTTCAAAATAACTCAACTGTTAAAGGTTAACACAAATAATAGTGGTTTTGTCAGTCAATCAGTCATTATCTGAATCGCCTAATCCCTACCAGGGTCGCGGCAGGGACCGGAGTCTATCCCAGGACTACAGGCACGAGGCGAGGAACAACTCTGGGCCAATACGCCACAAGGTGCGAAGTGGTTTTGTTCCCTTTATTTTCATTCATTCTAATAATTATAAAAGGGGAAAACTCTGCGCCCACAATTTTATTGTAACAAAACGTTTAAAAACACCGAAACTTTAATTTTTACTTTTGAAAAGGTGTGGTAAAATCAGGCAATTTAAGCTGGAACACTCTCAAAGTAGGCCCACGAAATCCTGGAAAAATCCCTGGCCAGTTAGCAGCTCAGACGGGATCACATAATTTTCCAGCAGGCAATACTCAGGGTTGGAGCAGTCAAAAGTAGCTATGCTACCTTTTAAAATTATATACACTACCAGTCAAACGTTTGGACACACCTTCCCATTCAATGTTTCTTCTTTATTTTCATTACTATTTACATTGTAGATTCTCTCTAAAGGCATCAAAACTATGAATGAACTGTGTAAGGGCTATTTGACCCAGGAGGAGAGTGATAGAGTGCTGCGCCACATGGCCTGGCCTCCACAGTCACCTGACCAAACCCAATCGAGATGGTTGGGGATGAGATGGACCGCAGAGTGAAGGCAAAAGGGCCAACAAGTGCTCAGCATCTGTGGGAACTCCTTCAAGACTGTTGGAAAAGCATTTCAGGTGACTACCTCATGAAGCTCACTGAGAGAATGTCAAGAGTGTGCAAAGCAGTGACCAAAGCAAAGGGTGCTTATTTTCAAGAATCTAAGATATAAAACATGTTCTGGGTTATTTCACACTTTTTGTTTACTACAGAATCCTATATGTGTTCATTCATAGTGCCTTCAGTGAGAATTTACAATGTAAATAGTCATGATAATAAAGAATAAAACATTGAATGGGAAGGTGTGTTCAAACTTTTGACTGGTAGTGTATATACTATCTCTCTTTACAAAGACATGTATTTGCAAAAGCCAGGTGTTCCTCATTGGTGCTGAATTGACCAAGGTGGCATCTGACACAGCAAGGTCATTATAACACTGCATGCTCTGGCTAGCTCCAGGACAGAGTCGTAGGAGGGAGTCCACTTTGCCAAGAATCGGTGGCCATGAAACAGCCTCATTGAAGCTATTAGTTAACTACTCCTCTTCTAGCATGTAGCTTAATAAATCTGCTGTTTAAAAATATCTTCCTCAACATAATGTTCACAGACCAAAGTTCCATAGTTCCAGACAAAGCAGTCTGAGTTTGCAAAGACAGTCGGCGATGTTCAAGAAACGTCAGCCAAAATCATAATCCAAAAACGAGTCCAGCAGATTCAAAACAAAAGAGTCAGACAAAAGAATGCTCGGTACGCTGGTGCGAACCAGTCAATACTGCGCAAACTGCAAAGACAGATGCATTTAAAACAAAACTGACTAAAACTGAGCTGTTTTGGTCACAGAAAGCGTGGTTTATGTTAAAACAGTGATATGTAATAAATATGAAGTTTATGTAAAAACACGTGTGTTACTGGGGTTGGTGGCTGCAGGTTCAAATCCTGCTCTATTCTTCCTGCAGCACTATTAGCACTGGACCCTGATCAGGTTCTTTAATCCCAAATTGATCTGAATACGCTGTGCTTAACTCCTTAAACTTGTTTTGATGGCAAACCAACTTAGCAAACCATTTTTTTATCCTGTAACATTCCCCTTCATTATTAAACAATTTTGTGTAATTATTGGGGTAACTGCTAGCGTAGCAGCTAGGGAGTTGGGCCTATGATCGGGGAGTTGCCAGTTCCGAATTCCGGGCCAGTAAAGGTACCACTGAGGTACTCATGAGCAGGGTACAGTGTCCAAGCACTGCTCCTCAGGTGCCAAAAAGCTGCCCACTGCTCCTTCACAGATGGGTCAAATGCAGAGGTCAAATGATTTCGTTGTGCTGCGTTCCCAATGAGAAATATTCACTTGCTTATTCCGAAACCAGAATGATAGTGAGGGTAATAATGGTAATTAACACAATGGAAGATAATGATAAGTCTGATTCAAAAGCTCTACCAATCGGCTGAGCTGGAAGTGAAAAATGTACAACTTTTTGTTGTTTTTAACCTAAACCTGGTGACTGTGATCCGTAAAATCTACACAGATCATTGCTTTCTTCTTACTTCTGGCTAACAAAAAATAAAAAGTATTTTTCAATTAAATTATTGCTTAAAGTCGCCATCGTTGCTGCCTCAATACACATATGAATATAACTAATTTTGGTGAGCCTATTAATTTTACACAAATTTTACACTGAGGAAAAATAAAAAATTACTTCAACTTTCAGCCCAACCGCTCAACCATGCTAAAAGTTTCCATAGCTTTTCATTCATTGTTAGCCACAATAGCACATGAGGATGACATTCCCCTTTAACCCCCGTTCCCCTGATCAATTTTGCCCTGTCTATTAATTTTACATCCAACCAACTTGCATTCTGGGGTTTTTTTTATTTGGTGAAAACGTTCCATATTATATTCAAACAAACGTTGCGCCGGCATTACCGATTCCGTTTGACTCGACATCTGGCCGTGCAAGTGTTTATCGGAACAAATGTTCCCTAGTAAAGTCTGAAACAAAAAAACCCTCCTCAAACGCTGCAATTACAACGGTCTTCTGCCGCCATCGCCTTCGTCGAAACGGATTTCCTTTTCTACCGCCTCCCTTCTTTTCGTCATCCCTCCTCCTCCGCTCCCCCCCGCCTTCTCCCCTCCGTCCTCCATCCTACTCTCCCTCTTTCTTCCTGTGGTGGTACTTTTTAAGTTCAGAGACGGAGAGCATGTCTTCATTAGCTGCATTAACATTCAGCGGCTGTAGTAAATTCTGACAGTGAAAAGGTCCCCGTAACCTTTAGTTGTGCAGAAATTTACTTCCCAAGAAAATTACAGCTGGCACTGTCTTAATTAATGCTGGCTTTCTTTGCTGAAAACCCAGGGCTTGTCAGGAGGAGAAGGGGGTGAAGAGGGGGGAGAGGAAGAGATGGAGCGGGTGGAGGAGAGGAGAAAAATGGGAGAAATGAGGAAAGGAAGTGGATTGTGAAGATGGCCGAAGGTTTCCGGGAGGCCAGGAGGGGGCTTGAGAGCCGAGCCGGTAGTGAATAGAATAGAAAAGAAATATAAAAACAGAACAATTGTTTAGAATTTGTAACAATTTGTTTAGTCATTGTAAAAAGAAGTAAAAAAATTAAAGTAAAATTAGCAGTGCTGCTCCAACTTGGTGCATATACAGACAACACAAAGCAGTGTGTGAAAATAGAGCTACGACTAACGATTCTTTTTGTAATCGAGTTTTTCATCGATTAATCGGATAAAACATTTTGGTTTTGAAAAGACAATACCTTTGTTTCAACACTTATACTAGAATAAGTGTTAAAACAAAGGTATTGTCTTTTCAAAACCAAAAAGTTTTATCCGAATAATCGATGAAAAACTCGATTACTCACTAGAGTGTAAATAGAAGTTACATAGCCATAAATGCTTTGTTTTGGTAGATTCAGGACGTCCTGCACTACTCAAATTTGTCATGGTTTGATGTGTAAATGCTGACCAGTAAAGGTGCCATCGAGGTACTCATGAGTAAAGTACCGTCCCCAAGCAAGTATCCCCGCTGCTAAAAAGCTGCTCAATGCTCCTTCGTAGATGGGCCAAATACAGAAGTCACATTTCATTGTGGTGTGGTGTGTTGTAGCACTGAGAACTCTAACACTGCAGACGGCTGGACGTTTTAAGGGGAGCATTAAGAAGCGAGCTGGTAATGCTAAGTAACTCGCCCACAGCTAGCCATTTGGGTGGGGGCACTAACGCACAATCAAATTCATAGCCCCTCCTTCGCCCTCACCCTCCCTTCCTCCCTCATTTTTTGTCGGGCTTCTTGTCTTCCGGCGTCTTGTAAAAAATGAAATCTTTGGCGGAGAAAAAAAAACTAATACATATTTTATCCCTCGCTATCTCCTGGCCGCACGTTGCACGCTATGGATTTCTGGAGGAGCGCGGAATCTCGGCTAATACCCGGCCCGGACCTGATACAAGCGAGGGTGGGGGTCACAAACAGATTAGAATACTACAAACAATCATTCCTCAGCCCAGAAAAGAGTGGGGATGGAGCAGCTCCAAAGCTAAAGAAAAGTAGAAGAACGAGGCTGAGATTGTCAGCCATGCTCGGGATTAATACTAGGATGAAACCTGAACATGCAGCGATCGAGTCATAAAATCGCACATGAAATCATACAACAGACATCATTCACCAACCGTCCTTAAGAACAAATTTGTTCCTAAAACCAATTTTCACCATTTTCACAAAGATTTTTACATTCATCCATGTTTTCTTATTTAAAATTTGGGGGGAAAAAAAAAATCTACAGGTGCTGAACACTCTTACGCAATTTTTATTTCATGGCTGTTTCTGAGAAACATTAGGTTTTAGGGTTTTCGTCATTTTTGAAGTTGTATAATATACAATTTATTATTATTACAGTTTGTCTTAACTGCAATCAATTGCTGCAAATTTACAGTTTTGCACTCATCACTAAAGCATTCATGCAGTTCCAAATTCCGTTCATAACGTTGATACAGTTACAACAAAGGATAAATATTTTAATATTTTTCTTCACTGAAGTACGGTGATTCTTTTGTATTGTTTCTGGAAAAAGATCAATATTTGCAGTTAAAAACAGTTAAAAAAAAAAAAGACAAATTCTTGAGAAACACTGTAAAAATGTCTCACTATAAATTTACAGTATAATGCTGGCAGCAGTTGCCTTCCTTTGTATATTTTGCTGTGATGTAATGTATTATATATTCAGAGTATTACGCTGTTAATATCAAATACAGTACGGCTGCTGTAAAAATACAAACAAAGGAAGGCAACTGCTGCCAGTATTATACTGTAAATTTATAGTGAGACATTTTTACAGTGTTTCTCAAGAATAAATTTAAGAAAAATCATAAACACTTTTGCTGAATGAGGCCCAGTGAGAATGAGCTTCGGGCTTTGTCACAAATGTGCAAAAACAAAAAAAGACATTACAATCACTCATACCTGATTACAGTACAAACACTACACAGGCCTTACACTCCCGTGAATTAATTGTGTGGCGGTGACGGAGGAGTTGTCAGTAAATTCCGGTCTGGCGGAGGTCTAGCGGGCTAATGTGTGAATATTTCCTATAAAGCCATGTTATTTTCTGAGCCTGTCGTTACGCCGAGGCCCTCTGGGTTTGATCATTAACTAATACCGGAGGGGGCAACATTTCTCTCTCTCTCTCCCTCCCTCCCTTCGTAGACAGACACTAATTAGCGGTTCTGACTCACAGAGTGGTTGATAGACAAATGTCAGAAGGCTCTTGTATGGGGTATTAATTGCAGAAATGAAAGCTGCGGGCGACAGCAGACGAGCATGTGAAGATCCGCTCTACAGATGGATGTCTTTTTACTGAAATCTGCAATTCAAACGGCAGACAAAGCAATTGTGTTAAAGGTAATATTTTTGCTGTAATTAAACTAGATTTGGGATTGGAATAGGGAGCGTACGTGTCTACTACACATTACTAAACTGTACATCTCTTAATGATGTTTAATATAAAACTGCTCTATGAACAAGTATTTAGTTACATGTGTATCAGTGTGTGTTCGGTCTAAACTGTTTTGGGGATAAATTTCAGACTGAGGGAAAAAAAAATCCTTCCCATTTGATTTTTACTAAGGTATTTTTTGTATTAAAACAAATGTAAAAGATGAATGTTTATTTTTCATTACTGAGGTTCTGGTTATTTCTGGTCATCATACAGTTATTTTGCCCCAGTCACCAGAAAGTCTATGGAATATCCCTAACAGTATGGTAAACGTGTGTGTGTGTGTGTTCATGTATTTATCGCATTGTGGGGACCTTCTCTCCCCTAAAATCACTTTATCTGTTTTTTTGGGCTTTGTGGGGACATTTGAGAGGTCCCCATGAGGAAAATGACTTTATAGAAAATGTGCTTGTTTTATTTGAGAAATTAAAAGAGGTAAAAGATGTGCTTTTGGTTACTGAGGTTAAGGTTAGGGTTAGGATTAGGTGTAGGTGTAAAATTATGTACTTTAGTCAGTGTGTGTGTGTGTGTGTGTGTGTGTGTGTGTGTGTGTGAGGACACGGCGGTCCCTTTAAGATTGAAAACCCTCATATTTTTCCAGATATTTTTCGTCTGTCAGAACTAGCTCTTATTAGGGCTTTTATTTTGCCAATTTTTACTTATTTCGGTTGTAAAACCTAAATAAATTCTGGGTTTAGGGTGAGGTTTAGTGTAATTTACATTTAGTCATTTGGGGAGTCAATAAAAATACCTCACAAAGACAGTAAGCCATGTTGTGTAGGTGTTGTTGAATATATGACTTTTATACAAGAATTTCACCTTTCAAATTGAGAGTTTAACATAATTAAGTCACCCCTACAGGTGGTAGCGTGGGGTTAAGTGCTAGTTATATTTAAGTTAAGTTAGTTAATTGAATTAAAGTTAACCCTCGCCCCGGCTAATGAGGGAGTCAGAGGCAGTACCAAAGGTGTGGCAAAAACAAAAAAAGTGATGGCTTTGAAGACAAACTTCGGGCTCTACCTCTACCTCCCATTCGGGGATGAAAAATTTGGGGGGATGCTTGATTTTTGCCAAGATACCAAATAAAAATGTCAAGTGAAGTAAACGTGTGTGTGTGTGTGCGTGCAAGTTATATGCATATGTTTACCCACTCACCAATCAAATCTCAAATCATTATTATACATAATTATGCCGTTAGAATTTCGTAAAACTGCAAGAAAATATTCCTTTGAACCTACCAGCGTCTTTTGCAAAAAGACGTTTGGAGACATTTGATGCAGCCGCTGCTGTTCAGTTATTATTTGCCTTGTCTCGCCCTGTTTATTTAAACGCTGGCTGCGTGGCCGAGTGGGAGGTAAGTCATTAAACTGAACAGTGTCTCTTACTTTTAAAATGTACTCTCTGGTCCCCTCCATCCCTCCCTCCCTCTCTCCCAACCCCTCCACCTGATGACAGATGGAGAAAAAAAAAGCATGGAAATGAGCATCAGAAAGAGGAAAAATAAAATAAAATCTCTTTTCACAATTCATAAGCCCTCAGTAACTACAAAGACTGTGTCATGTGCATTCATCTAATTGAGCAACCTTATCCTCTTAAAGAGGGGGAGAGAGAGAGAGAGAGAGAGAGGTTTGGGAAAAAGGGAAAGTGGCACATTACTATCACTCCAGTGGCTCAATAAGGTATACCAATTATATCGACTAATTAAAACAATTAAGGCATGGAGGGCCTGGTATCTAAATTTTCCATGTCAAGCCTGGAGTCAGCTTATTAAAATAGTCCTCTAATGAGCTGCAGACGGTTCGTTCGCTCGTTCGTTCGTTCTCAGTGTCTCTCCTCCGGCCCTGTCTCCTCTGGACAGAAGGGGGGGGGGAGAGAGAGAGCAAAGACGAGCCTCACACATTACATCACTTTTTCACAGCGCTATTCTGCCACCGCTATCTGCGCGCGTGTGTGTGTGTGTCTGTGTGTGTGTGTTCTGCAGTTAGTCACGGCGCCTCGGCTGGTTATCGGCGCCGCGAAAAATAAAAACCGGAGCTTTCATGTGCAAAAGCCGAACCACGCCAAGGCCTCTGGGCCGGACCACCGCAAGCCGAGTTCAAAGCACCTTTAATCAAAGCGTCTTCGCGGAAAAGGGGGGCTCTCGTTAATGCAAACGAGGCGCCTTGTGACATTACCGTGCCGACGTTTTTAAGAAAATCCCGCTACTAGCCGCTATCGACAATGTGTATTTTTAACCCGGGCTTGCATTAACTTGTGAATGATCGTATTATCCTCCTAAACATTCCTTTGACCTTTACAACGCTTCTCCTTCTAAATCCACTCCGTCTTCTTTCTCTCTCACACGTATACACACACATCCTCACACACACACACACACACCTTTTCCTTGCCAGCGAACGCCGCCGCCGCCACCGCCGCTCGAGCGCTGTCCCGAGCCATGATAAACTGCTACTGATTCCATGATTCCAATTTGTAATTTTCCGAGTGCAGAGGTAGGACTCGGACGATTGATCAAATTGAACAGCAACTTGAAGAAGCCTCTCTCTCTCTCCATCTCTCTCTCTCTCTCTCTCTCTCTTGCCCAAAGACCCTCTTTAAATATTCAGCTAGAGTTATGAATGGTCACTGTCTCCCTCAGCTATTTATATCTCCTATATTGACAGAAACACATTCTGGAAGAGGAATGAAATTTTGGTTTGGGTGAGTGCGACGGGGAGGAAGTTTGATAGAGTGTAATCTGACACTGCTGCTGGTTGGGGGGCGGTGGGGTGTAGGATGAAACGCTCAGATTAATGCGTTTTACGGAACAAAAAGTAGACTTCGATTTATTCCTATTTTCCCTTCCTTTCCATGAAATATTCAAACGAAGGTCAATTTCCAGGATCACCTGCCTCTTTGTAGTACCTCTCAGGACATTTGTCAGGGGCGCGATCAAAAATTAAAGGCACGGTGAGATCGGAAAGGATTTGAAGGGAAAATGTAGCATAGATACGTTTACTTCTGTTTGAGAATGCCACGAATGATTGTGCGGAAAAATGAGGATTTGATAATGAAGCATTAAAGGACAAAAACCTACAGCGGAAAAGAAAGTGTGAACCCGTTTTACTTTTATTCGAGGATGCACAAATTGATCGGACGTGTGTGATAGCGGTGAGAAACCTCTTGTCCTCAAATCCGGGGAGAGATTTTACTCTCATTACCTGTTCGGATCGGGTAGCCGACTCTCTGTCCCTGTCTCTTTACAACTGTCCCTACTTGGCCCTCGCTTACACTAACATCAGAGCGGCGTTGGCGACGTCTCGGGGGACGCCGTGGGATCGCCGTTCGATCCGATTATTTGGGTAGGACAAAGTGCTCGCCTTGATGAAGAGCCTGCGTGAAAAAAGCCGGGAGTGCAGAAATCGATGGCGATCCGCAGGGCCCCAACGCATTGATCACGCCTTCCTCCGCATTGGCAATCCATGCCTTGTTTAGCTATGCGCACCGACGGGGCCAAATGAGCCTCTGGTGGAGGGTTTTTTTTTGTTTTGTTTTCTCCTTCTCAGGTCCTCTCCTCCTTCCCTTCCCTCTCCTGCCCTCCCTCCTCCCTCCTTCGTCCCGGCTTCCGTATTGACACGCCGCCATGATGTATAATCAGGCATCCTGAAGATCTTTTTTATTTTTTGGAGTGAAGAAGCTGGCGAAGTTTCCGATCCTGGACGTGGAGGGGGATAAGGTGAGATCAGCTTTTAATTCCCTGCTTCACCTCGGCTTTTAAAAAGGACAGAAACATTGGCCCCGTTCGCCAAGAAACATCCTTAAGACCCATCTATCAAGATTTGACAAGGATCCTAACACATTCAGCAATGATTTCTTGCGTCTTAGAAAAGAACGGAATCTATAAACGCTGAAGAGCACTCTTACACTCATTTTACTGCACTGTGTGTTTGCACAAAAGTCAGTGATTATTTGTTGTTGTGAACGCAGCACAACACAGCACGCAGTGCCCCGAAATATGACTTCTGAATTTGACCCATCCATGAAGGAGCAGTGGGCAGCTTTTTCGGTGCTTGGGGACGGTACCTTGCTCATGGGTACCTCAGTGGATTTTCCAGTGACGGGGCTTGGAGTTTAAGAACACGTCAGAAATTCTATGTAGGTTTTAACTTGATTGAGGCCCGTTGTCTTTGCCGTAGAGTTAGGGCCGGGACATAATGCTCAGAACACTTTTGCGCACGCATCCTGCCCACTACCCGTTCCTGCCTTTTTTAATGCGTCCTTGGAGCGTGTGATCAGAAATTAATGCGACACGTGCGAGTTTCAGTACCGGCAAAAATTGGGATGGCAGTGTGTTCAAGTTTTGGTAGGTGACGTCAGCATCATCGCCTTACTATCAACATGGCTGAGCAGTTTCGCAGCAACATCAGAATGCAAAGAATTTTTTATCTTCAACATCTTTCCTCCCTGAAATCACAACAAAATCAGCCGCTGTTTTCTCGCGCTGCCGCCATCGTCTTCTTCTTCTGTCATTTTATGCCGGACTGGACGCTTTTAAAGTGTACATCGCCGCCACCTGTTGGAATCCTCATGATTAGCAAAAAGTGCGAGCGCAAGTATAGTCAGCACACTGCTTGCGTAGCACCAGCACTGGGGGCAGTTAGTGGCGTGACGGTAGGACGTTTGCCCATGATCAGAAGGTCGCCGCTTTGAATTCAAGACCGGTAAAGTTGAGGTAGTCATGAGCAAGGTACCGTCCACAAGCACTGCTCACCAGGGTGCTGCCCCCTGTTAGCTGCCCACTGCTGCTTCACAGAGGGGTCAAATGCAGTGGTCACATTTTGTTGTGGGGCACTGTGTGCTGGACTGTGGTTGATGACAAAATAATCACTAACTCACTCACTCACTCAGCATCCGCAAACTATCCCGGAAAATATCCCGGCCCTTAGTGGTTGAGACACACTTCCACCGTTGTCTTCTTTCCTCCACAATCAACAAACATCTGGAGATTAAACCTATGCTACTGCTCACGTTTTCCAAGACCGCAACCAAAGTTCTGGTTCAGTCAACCATCCAAATAAAATGATATAAAGAGAGCCCTGTCCAGCTTTTCCATGTTAAAATTCAACATCCGTTCCAAGATCTTCGTTTTGGCTTTTGTTTTCTCTTTCCCTCCTTTTTCGTCTCCCTTGTTTCCGTATCGACGCGCCGCCATGATGAATAATCAGGCGTCCAGAAGTTTTCTGAGCGAAGAAAGTTTCTGGCAAAGATTTTGACGCCGACGCTCTCCTACACAAGCCGGACGTGGAGGAGGATAAGATGGAGAGAGATGGGCTTTTAATTCCCTGCTTCACCTCGGCTTTTTAAAAAGGGAGAGAAACATTGCCTCGGCCGCAGAGTTTGCAACAGAATCAAACCGTCGAAAGCCAGGAGGGAGAGAGAGAGAGAGAGAGAGAGAGAGAGGGAGAGAGAGAGAAGCGCTCAAATGAGGGGGCCCTCATTATGGCGTCTAGGTTGTTTGTCCAGGAATCCTTTTCTTCCCACCTTGTTAGAGATGTCCGGCCTTGCGTAATTGGATCCGTCTCCCGCGGCAGAGCCGGCGCCGACAGACGCTCGCAACCGAGGAGCCGGCATAAATGACAAATGTTCCACCTCTCCAGGAAAGATGACCGTTTAAAGGAATGACGTCTCGTTATTAGGCCCGAGGACGAGTTTGAAGGCTCTGGCAATCTCTTTCCCGGCGGCGAGTGAAGAGTCACTTCACTTAAGCCTGTCCGTGTCGATTTAAATGTGCGGGAGCTTCGTTTTCTTGCCGGCGTTTAGCCAACGGGCTCACCAACAAACAAACATCCGCTTCGGGGATAATTGACGGCGAAGCGCGTGAGAAGTCGATTATTATGAAACGATCGGGACGGGAATCCGAGTCGATCCTGGAGAAGCAGTTCCGCTTTTTACGTGCTTTTCACATGGGATGAGCATGTCTGAGGTCATTTGATTGGGGTCCGGTTTATCATTTTGGCCTAATTAAACGCAGCATGCGATAGCGAAGCCCTTTCCGCAGGTAAGGCACAGACCATCTGTTTTTCCCAACATCGATGTTCGGCACGGACATTCCAGGCGCAGGTGACTTCCCCTTCTGCTGTTGTTGTTTACTAAAATGCAAGGCGCTTTTGATTAGAGCAGGGTTTTGTTTAGGTCCTGGCTCACTGCGTCATGGCATTCATGAAACGTGAGTCATGGTTTCATCTGGGAATATGCTGGAAGTTGGGATAGCAGCAAGAATTCTTTTCCTCGCTCACACACGGAGCCTCCTGTCAAGATGTGCTCACACTGTAGGAGTTTTTTTGATTTTGTCGTTACATGATCAAGCCCAACGTTAGCTCTATTGTTTCCCAAATCAATGCTCAAATTGTTGTAACTGCTCATCAATAAGGCGTCACAAAGTCGTCCTGATTAGTTTAGTAGATGAATTTCTTGTTAAAAATATTAATTTTTTATAATAATAATTATATAATTATTAAGCT
>JAVGVS010000245.1:47500-217035 GCA_032718565.1 Distichodus sexfasciatus | reverse complement strand
TAATAATAATAATAATAATAATTATAATAATAATAATAATAATAATAATAATAATAATAATAATAATAACCGCAAGCAGTGATTGCGGGGGAGTGTCTTGGGATTCAAATGATACCAGTTGCATGCAGATTGGACAAAAATCCAGGGACTAGTTCGAAAAAGATGGGTTTTCATTTTATGCAAATTTGCGAAAAATCAAATATGGCAGAAATAGATGCAAGGGTCTAAAAAATTCGTCTTAACCCATGGAATAAGATGATATAAGATTTTTGAGAATCGGAACTAGGGTTCAAAAATTATTAGGAAAAATGCAATTTTTTTGGAAAAATGCAAAATAGCTTATTTTGGTGCAATTTTTTTTGCCTGAGTAGTGGGTAGGGTACCGGACCTACCTGCCAAATTTCAAAGCTGTAGGTCTTACAGTTTTTTCTCCACAACGCGTTTTAGTGCAGAGAGAAAAAAAAAAATCAGCACGATTCCAATAGGGTACCACGCAGGTACAGTACAGGTACAGTTTAATATAAGGTGAGGCTACAATCTGTCAATATGTTTTTATTTTGGAATGATGTTGTGGACTTGTTGGCCCCTCAATTGATGTAGCAACGTAGGTTGATGTATTGTTACACCCCTAGATACCAGGAGGAATATGTTGGATTGAAGGTCAGAGGCAAAATAGAAATGGACCCAATTCTCCATCAACTGAAAAAGTGAAGGTTATAGCACTGTGATGTACAATATGGACGCATGGTTTACGGTGGCTAAAACTCAGTTTCTGTGTAAATGAAGGCCCCAAATGTATAGTTTATAAAAATATCCGCATACGGGCAAACAGGCCCTAAATCAGGTGTTTAGTAGTGTGGCTGGAGCTAGCGCTCTAATGATTCACTTCAGGAGTCGGCCATCAATATGAGACAATGTGAGACGATATGCAGATTTAACACAATCACTTCAGTTCACACTAAAACACAAAAAGCAGCTAAAATATCATTTGACATTTTTATTCCTGAGCTCAGCCAGACCTTTAAATAGACCAATATCAAAACTCGCGGATCTAATAGCCGTTTTAAAAACATTAAGATTTCAGTATCAGTACTATAAAAGTCAAAGTGGATCAGACCGCCTTTAGTAGTGGAGCTGGAGCTAGCGTTCTAACGCTGCTAATAAGCAGGGCCCGGCCCTCACGCTCGCGCTATGCGAGGCTCCTTCGCCAGGCAATGTTAATGCATGCGGGCCGCGCGGGGAGCCGCCTCGCCTCGCAGACAGGCCGATCATCGCTTGATTTATGGCACTGACCGCTGCCTGCATCTCTCAAGCTAATGACACATACACTAAAGTCATTGATTTGTATGAATGGCCTCCGTTCTTCATCTATCACAATTTAATGTAAGGAGAAGCTTTGCTATGCAGAGGTGGGGAGTCGGAGCGAAGCATAGAGGAGTGCCTGGGGGAGCAAGAGAGGGCTTGGAAAGGAGGGGGGTGCGTCTACGTTACTCCGTTACCCCCACCACCCCCCCCACCACCACCACCACCTCCACCTCCTCCACCTCCTTCCCTAAGTCATGAGTCATTTGGCGCTTCTTTAATATATAGACTCCTCCGTTTATGTAAATGCTTCTGGAAACGGGGCGCTATGTTCAATAAAGCAGATAATAGCAACAACAGGGACGCTGCAGCAGAATTACCTCCACTCTCGGGGGCAGGTTGGGTTCGTGAGGGGAGGGGAGGACGCCATTTTGCCACACTGTCTGCACAAAGATGTGTAAGAGCGGCTGGTGTGGTGATTTGAAGTGGTTTGAGATGAAATCTGTGGAATTTCCAAGTGAACATGGTGGTGATCTGGATGTAAAAAGGGTATAATAAAGTAGTTTTGATACTGAGTGTAGAGATAGTAATGATACTATATCAATATTAAATTGATTCAGTCTGCAATGATTCGATGCCTGCCAGTATCACAAAGTCTTGATTCAATTCAGGAGCAAGCAAGGTGATGATATAAGACCATGTCATATTCTGATTTAACATGATCACTTTCATTCATATCAAATCACAAAATGCAACAAAAATATTAGAAATTATTTCTCAGCTGAAAAAGACATTTAAATGGGAAAACAATCTTCTGTTTTAATGAAAGTAGACCTCATGTGTAAAGCGATGTTACAACATGTATGATGTTCGATCAGTGTTTTATAACAGATTTATAGCTCTGTAGAATGCTTTCCTAATTCAGTATCTCAATATCAAAAATTGCAGTTCTGGTATCAGTAAAAAAATGATCTGTTGGAACAAAATTTAAAATGAATCGTGCTATGGGCGGGACGGCAGCCGCCTCACAGCGAGAAGGTCCGGGGTCGGGCGTGGGGCCTCTCTGTGTGGAATTTGCATGCTTTCCCCGTGTTCATGTGGGTTTTCTCCAGATGCTCTGGTTTCCTCCTACAGTCCAAACGCATGCAGGTACTGTAGATACTGTAGGTTAATTGGCCCTGTAAGATGTGAACGTGTGTGTGATTGTGAGTGCATGCCATCTGTAGCTGTAGTTATGAAGAGGGTCGTAGTTATAAATTCAGCAAATTACATAAAGTAAATTAGATAAAGTAAATTTTTGTTTATATGAAACATCACAGCAATTTCACATCAGTCAGTGCTCAGTATAGCCAGTCAAAATATCCAGTGGGCAAGTACACACACACACACACCTGCATGCCCTCTTGACTTCCCCTCAGACAGGAAGGAAGCAGTGAGGTTTGACCTGGTAGGTTTAAATCAGTGTGCAAACAGGAAGTAACCCTTTGGGAGGGAAGTGGGAGAGATCCAGGCACACACACACACACACACACACTCACTAACACACACACACACACACACACACACACTCACCTTACGGCCAGCAGTTCCTCACACAAACTATCCCCTGCACATTCCAATCCTTATTAGCCTTAGAGATGGAGTAAGATTAGTGAACACATTTATGTGGATTATATTTTTAGAAATATGGAATTATTTTAAGTAAACTCTGTAGCTAACTCTATTTCTGCACATTGCAGCTTTTAATTTTATTTTTTTCCAAATTGTGCTTTAAGCCCATAATCATCTATCTGTTCATATCAGTACTTACATATATATTTTAAATATATATATACTAACCACCAAAGCAAATTTGTCACGTTACAACACAGTTTTAACCCACAATTTTGTGCACTTTGGTTTTTGTAAAAAATAAAACACCAACACCATGAGACATTTAGCACAAGAGAAAAATTCTAGGTCTTCAATAAAATAAAATAAAAAACGGTATAACTTCAGGTCAGTATGAACACGTTTCACTAGCTTAAACATTTCACTCGGTTGTTCGCTTGCTTTCTAGCGTGAAAATGATGTTTAACGACTTCTACACCCAACTTTTTCACACCAGAGCGATGTCTGTTTTCAGAACTTTCTCCCCTGCTATTTTTTCCCCATCGCCATAGTTAATTATCCGGCCTCCATTTGGCGTGCCGACGTAAAATGGCTCACACCTCTCGGATGACGAGGTTGCCAGGGTCCCTTCTTCCCTCCGACACCTAATCAGCTAATAATGGCAGCAAACGAGCACGGGCCATTCCTAATAAATCCACCTCGCTGGAAACCTCTCTCTCTTCCCCTCCTTCACCCTTCCTCTCCCTTCATTTTAGTGCCTTCTGTATTTTAATGTTTCATGCATCGCTGAATTAAAGTAATGTTCCAGCCCAAATTGAAAGTGCTTAAATCACAGCTCTCACGTTTGGTCTGCGTATGCGTAGTCTGAGATAACTGTATGGTGAACTCTGCATGCTCTCCAGCCTCTCTCTTTTTTTTTTTTTTTCTGCAGACAATGATAGACTGAGTTTTTCTGCTAAATGTAAATGGCATGTAATGATTCCCAATATCTGGCATTATGACTCAAAAAGAATTACGTTAAACAAGTAGAAAATCCAGAAAAAATAAAATCATTCCGTTTTTAGAAAGAAACAAATTAATTGCAGCAATCAATCATAATTATTATAATTGCAAGTTTAAAATACTTGGTCTTTAGCCCAGATAAATCAAATAAATGGGTGGAATTGGAAGAAACAGAGATTAAGAAACAGTAAGAAATATCAACTTCATTTTTAACTCATCTTTGTGGTTAACGTCCATAATGAACTGCAGAGTTAATTAGCAAACACACTTAACAAACAGTTACAAAGTAAAGGAGCAGTGGGCAGCTAAAAAGCGCCCGGGGAACAGTGCTTGGGGACGGTACCTTGTGGTAACTTTACCGGCCCTGGATTCGAACCTGCGACCTTCTGACCACAGGGCGAACACCCTACTGTTATGCCACCAACTGCCCCGATCACTGGTGAAATGTTCACCACCACGGTATGTGCATACAACATGGCAAGATGTTTCAGGCAAACTTTTGTCCGGTTCTCAGTCGAGTGTGAACAGGTGACGTTGAGGCCTGATTGTCCTCCGTAATATGTAATTGGAGACTTTAACACATCCAAACCTTCGTAGCCTCATGCCTCAATCTTCGTAGCACGAGTGTAATCTCTAGAGCCTCAATCTTCACAATTCTCGAAATTCTGAAGCACTGTTACATTACAGCGTTTTGCAGACACACTTATCTAGAGACTTCCGTTTGCTAATTTCAGAGACTGTTTCCCTGAGAGCAGGGTTGAGGGTCTTGCTCAGGAACCTGATGATGGTACTGCTGGTAGGATTAGAACTCATGACCCCTTGGTTCAGAGACCAGTGTCCTAACGACTAGACCACCATGATCCCTGGATGCCGCCTGCAAATTGTCTCATATGTGACTTTGTACGGCAAAACCAGTCACTTGTCGCAAATTTTCAAGTTTTCATGAAAGGGCATAAATCAAGCCTCAGAACGATACCTATATGGAATGAATCGGACGACATATGACTGAGATATCAACATTCAAAGGAGTCGGGTTTCTCCTGTCACGCCAAGTGAGAAACGGAGAAATCTGCCTTTGAAGTTGACTATCGCCGTAGCACTCACAGACGCTTGGTGCGGTCGCGGCTACGTTTGTATTTACGGTAGCCTACGCTGCATTCACAGCCACACGGATAGCCTACCTGCGTTAGGTTAACTGAACTCGGGAGACGAAGATGGATTCCGGAGAAATATCTTCACGCTAGTCAACCAGTGGATTTAGCGTAAATATTGAAGTAGAGCGGTCAAAACAGAAACTTTTAACATTCTGCTGGAATTGAATTCCTCACCTCAAGAAAGTCACGTTTTTAGGATGGAAAGGGTAAGTTTTTCAGCCAAATTTATTCACAACAGTACAGTATAGACCTTCCACTGTTTCAAAACACTAAAAACCAAAAATCCAAAATTTTACCCCACGCAACATAAACGCTCGTTTTTCTCGGAAACCTCCGTTGCGACAAGCGACTGGTTTTGTCGTGGAGGGTCACAAATCTCAAACTCGACAGAACGACACAAAATACCAATTCATTTAGATCGAGATTAATTTGATCAATTTGTGTTTTGTACACCAGACAGAGAAGTCCTGCTGAAAGATGGTGACCCCCTTCTCACCACTCTGTTCACACTACAGGACTTTTGATTGCAAGTCTTGAGGTTATACAGTGTGAGCAGTACAAAGATCCGACAACTTTCAGTCGTGTAGTGCGAACAAGGCGTTACGCTCTCGTAGACGTTTTAATCCATTCATTTACGAGGAAAAGATCGTAGCCCAAATAGATTAGGCTGATCACAAGCGCAGGATATTAGAGAGCGATGGCAAAGCAACTGATAAGACGGCCGTTTAACACGGACGATAAGATCAGCCGATGACCGGGAGAGGGGAGGTCAGGTGAAGGACGCGGCAGCAGCAGTTACTTCTCAGAATGCGACTTTGTGCGATGCTTTACGAACGTCCTGAAGATGAAATAAGTTTTTGGATAAGAAAAGAAAGATGTTGCATAATTTGCATGATCAAATACTTCAGCAAGTATATATATATATTTATATACCAAGCATGTGCATGTGATTGTCATACAATTTACATAACATTTTAACAGTACAAATTAGATTTATGAATATGTATTGCAAAAAATTTTCTGTATATGCACTAATACCGCTGATCAAAAGTGCATTATGCCCAGGGTGTGGCAGGATTAGCAGCTTTCTAGGCAATAATTATGAAGACGAACTATTAAACCACATAAAATTTGATGCAGAAAACGTCCAATTCAGATATTTGAAAGTGGAAGATTGCCATCATGAACACAGCACAGCACACAGTGCAACACCACGAAAAGAGACCTCTGCATTTGACCCATCTGTGAAGAAGCAGTGGGCAGCTGACAAGGGCAGCACCCGGGGAGCGGTGCCTTGCTCATGAGTACCTCTGTGGTACCTTTACTGGTTCAGGATTTGAACGGGCGACCTTACGATCATGGGGCCAACTCCCTAACAGTTACGTTACCAACTGCGCAAAACTTAAAAGATCCCTCCTGAAAAGCAGTCGTCCTCAAACAGCTGAAAACGGAATATTTTGCCAAACTTCCACTGGAATGTCCAGCACAGATGTTTATCTGAGTAAAGCCTGATTAATTACCGAGAAAAAGCCGCCTTTTCAGCTCTTTATCCGCCCGGTTTTGGGACACGCGCCCTAGACTTGGGCGAATAAAAGGAAAGGCAAACGGGAGAGAGGGTTTGAAAGACTGGATGAGGCATGAAAATGTCACCTGCAAAAGGTGGGCCCCTGCAGAAAAAAGTTTGTGAAGCAGTGGAGAAAACACAGGTAGAGAAAAGCGTTCATCAGAGAACAACGTGGATGGAAGGCAGCGTTTTTCTCCCTCCCTGCAGTCAGAGTGAGAGTCGGAGCTGAGATGTGTCCGGCCCTTCCATAAATCCCTCAAACTCTACAGGCAGATAATGGCCCAATTAACCTTTTCAGATTCTCGCCGTCAGCACATTCTACAGGGGCTTTTTATGAAATGAACTTCTCCCCGGCTGCGAAGCGCCCGGCGTCTCGGATCGCTGCGAGGCCTCGTCGTCCTCCGCCATCAACAGGGAGATTACAGGAAAACACGCCGCGCTTTGATGATGAGACTCTCGACTCGCTAGACGGCCGTCTGCCTTTTTTCTCTTTTTCCGTTCGTCTGAAGCTCGTAACTGGGCGTAATCAGAGAGCGGAGTAGAGGAGGACTCGCCATCGGAGCGTCGGGGCGGGAAGGTCGGGGTCGAGACGTCGTAAGAGGAGGTGAGAGGGTCGAGAGCGGCGTTGGCTGTGCTGTAAATTGGCCTTTTTTGGCGGCTGTTTGGGAGGCGGGCGCGCGTCACCCCGGTCAGTTTAGAGGTCAGTAAGGGTTGAGAGACTCCTCGTTATGTTCTTACATGCTCCAAGCTGGGATTCAGAAGTTTTCGCCCACTAGCCTTACCTTACAGGTCGGGAGTCATTACTATTTTTAATAAACATCTCCCGACTTCTTAATTCCGAATTTTTGTCATTGTGAACACTGCACAGCACAACACACCGTGACCACACCACAATAAGTGAAATGTGATCCCTGCATTTGACCCATCCATGAAGGAGCAGTGGGCAGCTGACATGGGCATCCAAACCGCTTAATCCCAAACGGGGTCACGTGGAGACCGGAACTACGGGTGTGAGGCAGGGACCAACCGTGGGCAGGCGCCAATTCACCGCAGGGCACACACACTCTCATTCACACCCTACAGGGAACATATTAGAGTCACCTATTAATCTACATTGCATGCTTTAGGACTGTGGGAGGAAACCGGAGCGCCCAGAGGAAATCCACGCAAACATGGGAAGAGCATGCAAACTCCACACAGAAAGGCCACACGGCCGACCCGGGGAATCGAACCGAGGACTTTCTCGCTGTGAGGCGGCAGCACTAACCACTGCGCCACTGTGCATTTTCTTAAGATAAGGAGTTAAATTTTTTTTACATTTCCCAAAATGTAAATCTACAAACAACCTTCTGAAATGTAATGATTTACCTAATTAATGCTGATAATGACTAAATGTCATGTATAATTGGCTCAGAGGTTTGTTATCACATGATCAATAAATGAATGAATGAAATTAAAAAATGAGCCACAAATGATTCAGGTTTGCAAATTCAGGTTTTCAAGTCACATTTTTAAAAATATGATTAATCCATTTTTGTACACATAATTCACCCATTTTATCTGCTGCTCCAGAAATTACGTTTTAGGTTTGCACTGTGATTATGATCATTTTAAAACAGGTTTCACCTAATTACTTTAATGATATGAACTAGATCGTAATTAATATTTTATTTACTGTTAAAACTCCGCTTTTATCCAAACACTAAAGTAAAAAAAAGGCAGAAAGCAGGAGGACTGCACGGGCGGAGACGCTGTCGGGAGGCGTTAAGCGAGCGCTGCGGCGTTTTAAATGATGGAGGAACACAAGGCCAAAGAAATAAATACAGGCAGAAAAGAAGAGGTGAAGCTCAAACTTCTGTCATTCAGGAAATACATCTTAATCCATGAAGTGTTCCCTCAGGTCCTTGTCTGTGTGTGTGTGTGTGTGTGCGTGCGTGTGTGTGTGTGCATGCGCGGACCCACTCCATCTCTACTCTGTCACAGAGTAGAAGCAGTCAATTTGGGCCTTGCACGTGTATATATATATATGTGTGTGTGTGTGTGTGTGTACGTGCAAGCAGGCGTGTGTGTGTGTTTGCGTTTCTACAAGTGTGTGTGAGAGACGGACACCCTGAGGGTACAAATACAGTTATACAAAACAAGAGAAGGGAAAGGCCTCGATGTGATTTTCGGTGATTTTGACAAGCGGCCTGCCAAGGTGAAATTGTGTGTGATGTGTGTGTGTGTGTGAGCCGCTCACCTCCTCCTCCTCCTCTTTGTCGGTCGGCTTAGTGTTGTTTTCTAGCTCATCTCTTTTCGAGAGCATCGTCCGGGCTGGGGGAGAGAGGTGGCTTCTTGTGCCTCCGTGTTTCGTGAAATTGGACTGCCTCTCCCCATTATTGTAAACATCATCCGCTCCGACACGGACGCCGCTCGCCGTCGCCGCGGATACATCTGCTAAAACACATCCATTAAGACCAAACTATTTTTGATTTACATCTCCAGACTTCTTAAAAGTGTCACCCACCACCTCCCTCCTCCTCCTCCTCCTCAACCTCCCCCTCAACCTCTGCAACAAAAAAATAAATAAAATATGAACGTGTGTCACACAACTGACACCGTTTCGGCTCCTCGTCTTATTTCACTTGCATCTCACCAAAATAAGATTTCACTTTTGTTCACAGAGTGCAGGTCAAGTCTACAGAAGTCAATAGAGTTCATACATCAATATGAGACTTCTTCTTTTTAAAAGCATCACCTCCTTCCCTCCTCTACACAAGAAAAAAGAAACAAAAATGTATGAGTGACCATCACTGACCCTGTCCCTGTCCCCGCTCCTCTTTTATCACCCAAAAGGAGGATTTCTCTTTCATTCATTTTCCTTCTTCCTATCTCGGGATCATGACTTATTTATTCTGGATCTGGACATAACGTTAGCATAGCATTTTAGATTCACAACTATTTTTGATTTACATTTTCAAACTTCTTGAAAGACTTCTCCAGACTTCCCTCCTCCGCTAAAACTAAACAATGAGTGTCACACAGTCGTCCTTGTTTATTTTTTCCTGCATCTCCCCAAAAGCAAGATTTCTCTTTCGTTCAAAACCTCTACAAGTTGACAGAGGACGCATCAACCTTATTCGGCAGTTGACAGCGTGACGATTAGGGAGTCGGCTCTGTAATCAGTCACTGGTTCAAGTCCCAGATGGGTAAAGGTACCACTGAGGTACTCATGAGCAAGGTCTCGTCCCTAAGCACAGCTCCCCGGGTGCCCACTGCTCTTTCATGGATGGGTCAAATGCTGAGGACAGATTTCGTTGTGTTGTACTTACATTTACAGTATTCAGCAGACGCTCTTATCCATTATCCTAATTTAAGGGACGGTTCCCCTGAGAGCAACGTAGGGTTAAGGGTCTTGCTCAGGGACCCAGTGTTGGTAAAGCCAGAGGTCGGATTCGAACCCACAACGTCTTGGTACCAAGGCGAGCGTCCTACCACTAGGCCACCAACACCCTTTGTACTGTGTGCTGTGGTGTGTTCACAATGACAAATAATCACTCACTAAAACTAATCTAAGTGTGACTGCAGTGGGTATAAATTACAAATTTATTGTGAACTTCAAGAAAGTGAATTTTTGTCATTGTGAACACAGCACAGCACAGCACACAGTGCACCACAACCAAATGTGACCTCTGCATTTAACCCATCCGTGAAGGAGCAGTGGGCAGCTAACAAGCGCCCGGGGAGCAGTACTTGGGGACGGTACCTTGCTCATGAGTACCTCAGTGGTAACTTTACCGGCCCTGGATTCGAACCTGCGATCTTCTGATCACGGGGGGAAAAGCCTACCGTTACGCCACCAACTGCCCCCAACTGTCTCCGTAAGAACACATCATCACTAAAATTCTAAATTCACTCACTCAATCTCCGGAATTTTTTGTTACATTTTTCTCTCTGGATCTCATCACAATGAAAAGCAACTTATTTTCTCACATCTATTAAGGCCAAACTATTTTTGACTTACATCTCCAGACTTCTAAAAGGATGGCAGTCTCCGACTCGTTATGTCGTGATCACAGGAAAAATAACGACTTTTTATCAAGATCACGAGAAAAATAATGTGATCTCTGATAACCGAAGTCTTAAGAGAGATCATGAGAAAAGTCTTGATCTTGAAACAAATGACTTTGCTTATGTCAAGATCACAAGAAAAACCACACACGTGGAGATCACAAGGAAGATAATTGGTGATCTTGAGATTATGAAGGTTCTTTTTTTTTTTAGATCACGTCTTGCTCTTGAGATAACTTGTTATTCCGAGATCACGAGAAAAACCATTTGTGATCTCAAGAAAACGAGAAGAAAAATAATGCTGTTGATGCGTGTCCTCTATCGACTCCTGTACAAGTCACGCCACGCAACCTCTGATGGCTCGGTAAACAACCCTCCTCCTCCTCCTCCTCCTCTCTTTTTCCTCTCCCTCCTCCCCTCCCTCCCTCATTACTGAGTAACTATAACTTAATGACCTTACAGTCGATGCAGCCCCGCGTCACCTGTCATTGCGGCAATTACTCTGAGCCGCGCCACGAATTGTGGCAGATCGCTTCAAGCTCTCCCCCTTCCCTCCCTTCTTAGTGTCATAATGCAATTTATAATGATTAAAAATATACGTATAAGACACAAGTAACGCTATCGTATAAAAGGACAGCAAAAAAAAAAAAAACCTCATTAAGGATGTGGGTGACGACGAGACCTTTATTGGACGAGGAGCTCCGTAATTAAACTCGTATCACGCGCTTCTTAAAGAACAGACAATTAAAATGGGAAACGCAGACCAATTTCTAATGGCAACTTTTCTTTATATAATGTACATTATGTATTTAAAAAACATAATTGTGGAAAAGTTTAAAAAAGGGCACCATAGGATGGTTGAGTGTATGTGTCATACGGTTAAAGTGCACTTCTTTTACCACTTCAATATTGCTTATATCTCATTAAGTGGAAATGAGACTGTTGCAACATAATCAAATAAGCTAATGAGATGTTATAGATCGTTTTTGTTGACGTGCGTTCCTTTATTATTATTATTATTATTATTATGATTTCTTTTTTGTTATAATTAGAGAAAAATGTTCCTCAGCCGCGCCGCCATTTTTTGTTTAAATATAGAGCTCGGGACGGTTCTAAATTTAAACTCTTTAATCATTGAACCCGCTACCATTCATTTCGCCGTTCCAAGTATCAATTAGCCCGTCTCCTCAATAAAATTATGCCTTGGCAGACATTAAGTTAGGAGACGTTACACGTATTAGACGAGCGCCTTCGGTTATGCTGCAAGCCACAGCTCCATCTTCACTCGCCGCGATTTTATGAATCCGAGCGATTTCATAAAAGTCCCATTATATCTGAATTTACTGATGTTATGGCTCACGCTGCAAATATCTCGGCAAGGTGTGAACGTCGCCAGTGGCCATGCTTGTAAAGAATGAAGCAGTAATATGTATATTGTGTGTGTGTGTGTGTGTGTGAGATGTGAGGTGAGGAGTGTATGTTCTGAATGACAATACGACTTTCTTTATACCCTCGCCGTGCGCTAGGACTATATAAAAGACGTCCATGAATGTATTAGAGGTAATGGATAAGCCGCCTGTTTTATAGACGTTTAGATTCTTACATATGTTAGTGGATGAGTTACTTAGTTTTCAACCAAACGCTCCAGGCTCGACGCCATAACACGGCCCGGGCTGTGATTCATTCCTAAAAAGGGATATATAGAGGCATTTTTGCAAGCGTTAGAGTGTGTGAGAGAAAGAAAAAAAAAACCCAATGGGAGTCATTCACTAACTTTCTTAAGAAGCGGTATGTTGTTAAAACGCAGTTTTCATGTAGACTGTCATTCACCAGTGTTTCTGAGATCTGAGATTTGTTCTTAGTTATGAATATGATTTATACGCACTTAACTCTCACACAAACTCTCTTTCATGTGTGTTTGTGCAAAACTTCAGGCTCTTTCTACACTGTGAGTGATTCGTGGTGACGTAACGGTAGGGTGTTCGCCCCGTGATCAGAAGGTCGCAGGTTCGAATCCAGGTCCGGTAAAGTTAGCACTGAGGTACTCATGAGCAAAGTACCGTCCCCAAGCACTGCTCCCCGGGCGCTTGTTAGCTGCCCACTGCTCCTTTACAGATGGGTTAAATACAGAGGTGATATTTGGTTGTGGTGCACTGTGTGCTGCGCTGTGGTGTGTTCACAATGACAAATAATCACTCACTTTCGTTTGTAATACATATGTGAACGTTCGGCGAAGTCGGCGTTCAATTTATTTAGATACGGGCCGATTATGTTGACAAACATCAAAAATATCGATTTTTCTTTTTTGGTCTTATATGAAAGAAAAGGTCTTCAAAATTAATGAACATCAAGTACAAATCCTCACGTTAATGTTAAACTGACAGCGTGTACATCACTTTTGAGGTTGTCTTTTCTGCCCTCTCAAAGCAAAGCACTCACTCCAGCCCTAATTATATTTATTATAATATGCAGTTTTTTCTTAAACTTATTCTTAAGAAAGTTCCTTAGAAAAGTTTGTTGGATTCATGATGTGTTCTTAAACTTCACAATAAATGTATAATATATACCCACTACAGTAAAGCGTTTTAGTGAGTGATTGTCATTGTGAACACTCCACAGCACAGTACACAAGAACAAAAGATGACCTGTGCGTTTGACCCGTCCGTGAAGAAGCGGGGGCGGGGCAGTTGGTGTTGTAACGGTAGGGTGTTCGCCCCGTGATCAGAAGGTTGCAGGTTCGCTTGTAAAGTTACCACTGAGGTACTCATGAGCAAGGTACCGTCCCCATGGGCCATGGTCTTATGCTCTTTTTGTGATCTTATTGAGAATGACTGGCACACTCTTTCAATTCATGAGGATGGAGGGATTCATCGCTTAAAAACACACGTTGACAATTTCTTAGCATTTCAGGGTGAGTTCACAGCATTATGGTTAGGGAGTTGGTCCTGAAAACGAAAAGTTGCCGGTTCAAGTCCCAGACCCATAAAGGTATGACTGAGGTCATCATGAGAAAGGCACTGTCCCCAAGCACTTCCAAAAAGCTGCCCACTGTTGTTTCTTCACGGATGGGTCAAATGCAGAGGTCACTTTTCATTGTGGTGCACTGAGTGCTGTGCTGTGTTCACAATGACAAATAATCACTCACTAAAAATAATCTACGTGTTATTGTAGTGGGTACATATTACAAATGTATTGTGAACTTTAAGAACACATCATGACTCCAACATAAACTTTTCTAAAGAACTTTTTAAAACACAAAACATAGTGGTGAAGAAGCCCCAAACTCGCTAAACACAGCCCAGGCTGAGAACGTCGCTTTCAGGTCCGAGCCCGAAATGACCAGCGATGGCACTACCAAAGGTTAAAAAGTGTTTTTTCCCCAAGATTTACTAGCTTAAGAAATTCTTATTTCTATTTGGCCATTATCCTATCATTTCATCTTCTCTTTGTCCCAGCGCGCTCTCACGGCAGACCCCAGCGGCTCGGCCTTTATTGGCTCGTAAAGGTTTGCATGATCCGAGCGGTTAAAAGGTGTCGTCTGAGATTTGAGGCCCCACATATCAGCGCCGGCTCCTGCACGGCCGTAATGCTCAGCGCAGCACCTTGACCTTAGCGCTGAGAGAGTTCTTTAACGCGCAGAGATAAAACTCGTTCCAACGCGCCACAAACGAATGGAAGCGGCTTCCGTGTGGCTTCCTCAATCAAGAGAACCTTAAATATTTTGCGCTATAAAAGGCGGACTGAGTGTCCCGGTCTGATTGAATTATACAGGTAATTGCACTCCTCATTGTGCTGCGTCGAGTTGATCTATTGGAATCTACTGGTGATGCTACTCTTGGTGATGTGAGTCATTTGAGGTCCTTCAGCCGAAGGTCAAGGACATCACATTGGAAATCATTTTTCATTATTAAGAACATGAACGACACGAATGCAAAATAACAACAGATTAATAAACAACGAGAACGAAGCAAACGGTTTCAGTTTTAGCAGTTTGACACAGATTGATTCTGACAGATTTGATTCTGAGCTGAGAAACAAATAAGAAACGTGGTCCAACTCTGTATAATGAAAATAAATTGAAGGATATCTATTAAATCTTCATTAAAATGTTTAGTATTAAATAACACCTTCTAAAATCTTATTAAAATACAACATTAGCAAATGTAAAACAAAAATATCAAATGTGTAAATGTTCTTTCTGTTGGCCTTCTTTGTTTGTATAAAATGCTATGTGAGATGAATACGTGACCCTCCACAGCAAAACCAGTCGCTTGTCGCAACAGAGGTTTCTGAGAAAAACGAGCGTTTATGTTGCGAGGGGTAAAATTTTGGATTTTTAGTTTTTACTGTTTTGAAACAGTGGAAGGTCTATATTGTACTGTTGTGAATAAATTTGGCTGAAAAACTTACCCTTTCCATCCTAAAAACGTGACTTTCTTGAGGTGAGGAATTCAATTCCAGCAGAATGTTAAAAGTTTCTGTTTTGACCGCTCTACTTCAATATTTACGGTAAATCCACTGGTTGACTAGCGTGAAGATATTTCTCCGGAATCCATCTTCGTCTCCCGAGTTCAGTTAACCTAACGCAGGTAGGCTATCCGTGTGGCTGTGAATGCAGCGTAGGCTACCGTAAATACAAACGTAGCCGCGACCGCACCAAGCGTCTGTGAGTGCTACGGCGATAGTCAACTTCAAAGGCAGATTTCTCAGTTTCTCACTTAGCGTGACACGAGAAACCCGACTCCTTTGAATGTTGATATCTCAGTCATATGTCGTCTGATTCATTCAATATAGGTATCGTTTTGAAGCTTGACTTATGCCCTTTCAAAACAACTCAATTTTGAAAATTTGCAACAAGCGACTGGTTTTGCCGTGGAGGGTCACATATTTCATGGTTTCACAAGTTACAGCCCATACACCGATGTGCCGATATTATCATCCGATATCATCATAATGGCAGGTAAATCAGTACCTATGCTTATTACAGATAATAAATGATCATTTAAAAAGAAGTGGAACGATAAGGTGCCTCCTGAACCTGATCTACCTCCAATGGTAACCAATAATATCCCCATTGTGTTGAGCTGTACGTTTGCTGTTCACTGCGAAGACATGACAAGCCCTTTTTTGACGCTTTTTGTTGATATATTCTGCTTCTGGAAACAATAAATAAATGTAAACTACAAAAATCTATATTGACATTTTCATTCATTATCTGAACCGCTTATACCCCGTCAGGGTCATGGGACCAGTGCCTATCCCGCGACTATATATGCGAGGCTGGGACCAATCCTGAGCGGACACACAAACTCACAGTCACACCTCAGATTAACCAATTCAGATTAACCAATCAACCTACAGCACATGCTTTTGGACTGTGAGAGGACACCGGAGCACCCAGAGAAAACCCACACGAACAAAGGGGGAGAACCCAAACCACACAGAACGACCACTCGGCCGACCCGCCGCACCAGTCTACATTGACCATCAGATTTTTAAATCTCAAATCAACAAAAATCGATATCGGTCTTAAAACTCCTATATTAGATGGACTTCAAAATCAAGAAGTGTGCTTCTGTATGATGTTGTCAAACTTTTACTGACTCTTTTTGTTTATTTTTTTGGCTCAGGAAAAAATACTATTGACAAATTTTTATATGAACATTATAGGATTTTTAAATTCAAATTCAACATGCACGCGGGCAAACTTGCAAAGGTGAAATTCAATGCTTTATCAAGATTTTTATATAAAAATGTTTATATCAACACAACCCTATGTTTAATTCTCAGTTCAACAAAATTGGACTTTAAAGTCCCAAATCAGCCAAGCTCTTACATTATGCAACATTGAGCAATGCTTGTGTTACTGCGCTGTTCCTCCAGTGATTGTGTGGGTCGTTTTCGTTAGAGCCGAGTGCATCTGGGGTTTGGCTCCCGTCGCTTTGCTGTTTTGGTCATAACTAGATGTCTTATGTCTGAGAGCCGGCTGCGTTGGGGTAGGAGCACAGGTTTCAAGGACAATTGAACTCTATCGGCCCGAAATTAGGTTTGGTCCTCGGCGGATGACAAAGTGCGGCGCCGCGGCACCTAATGACCCTTGTGATGTTGCAGTGAGCGGGTCAATGAGTAATAAGCAAATATCACACAAAGCCCGCTGTCGCTATCGTCCGTCACAATTAGGCTCTGCTCCCTTTTTTGGAGGGTTTAAGGACTCCCGGCTAGGATAACGACTCAGCACTTATAAGCTCACACAATTAAACAAGTATGTTTGTTAATGGATTTCAAATATTAACGATTTATCAGTGTAAATATGTGCGGATTACACTGTGAACAAAGCACAATCTGAGGTATGTGCTCGCACAAATAAACGAAGAAATATATAAATAAATAAAGTTAACTTTCTTGAAATATATTTGCTTTAAATTCATCTAAAAGGAGAAGGGGGAGGGGGAAAGAATCACATATAGATTTTTATGCGCGCTGGTACGAACAATTACAGTATTCCAAATGATCTATTATTCTACTTCTTTGGCTAAATAAGTGTATATGATACCATTCATCAGCTGCGGATGAGAGGCTGACATGTCTTCCCTCCTCCATTCATCATGATTATGGAGTGATCAGTCTCATTTTGCATCTGAGGCCATGCAGTTGGGAATTCAGCCACTTCCCAGCCCCTACGTGCCCTCGTGTGCTGCTTTCTTGGAATAATTGTGCAAGTCTGATGTGGGATTTGTGCTAGCGAGGGTTTAATAAGAGTAATAGAGGGTCATATTGATTTGTGTAAGAACACGGTTACGTAGGATCTGTGTGTGCGCGTTTGTGATTTGTACAAACTCTGACCTGCAGTAAAAGTTGTAATCATCCGAAATTTATTACACATTTATTACGCTTTGGTGTACGCTGCATGTAAATACACAAAATATGCACGTGTACACACACACACACACACACACACATCTGAGGGCTGCACCCCATGTCACAGGGCAGATTGCCAGCGAGGTTGTCTGCTTATTTCAGAGTCTCCTGTGGCTGGTCTGCTCTCCCTCTCTCTCCCCCTCTCTCTTTTATATTGCATCATTTTTACATAAGATCGCGTCTGGCTGAAGGCAGCTTGCAAGTGTTAACACCCCGCAAAGCGCGTACACACACACACACACACACACACACACACACACACTCTTATACGCACACAGGACAGATTGAGTATTTGCTAATTACTCAAATGCGACTGTCTTGTGTCTGATCTGGCAAAATATCTGGCACTATATCTCTTTGAACATGTTCAGTAATTCCAGTCATTACTGCACAACTACACTTCACCTCTACACCATCTCTCCATCTCTCTCTCTCTCTCTCTCTCTCTCCCTCTCTCTCTCTCTCTCTCTCTCTCTCCATCTCTCCCCATCTCTCTCCCTCTTCCCCTCTCTCTCTCTCTCTCTCCCTCTATCTCTTTCGCTAATTATTTTATCATGAATTGTTAATATGCAACAGACCCTTTGTTTTTGGTCTGGGTCTTTTGTTTTTTGTATATACACACATTTGTTTTTATTTTCTTTTATTCTATCTATCCATCCATCTCTCTCTCTGTCTATCTCTCCATCCATCCTTCCATCTCTCTAAAATGTAACTTTCTCGCTCCCCCTTTCTCCCCGTCACATTGTCCCATACTCACAGACAGACCTTCTATTCATCCATCCATCTACCCATCCCTCAACCTATCTATCTATCCATCCATCCATCCATCCATCTTATTAATATGTTAATATGCAACAGACACTTTGTTTTTGGTCTGGGTCATTTGTTTTGTGTTCTGTACATACACCCATTTATTCTCTTTTTCTTTTATTCTGTCTATCCATATCTATTTCTCCATGCATCCTTCTATTCATCCCTTTATCCATCCATTCCTCTAAAACTTAACTTGCTCACTCCCTTTCTTTCTCTGTCACACTGTCCCACACTCACAAAAACCTTCCATCTACTCATCCCTCAACCAAGCATCCATCTATCCATCCATCCATCCTATGAATATGCAACAGACCATTTGGTCTGGGTCATTAGTTTGTTTGTTTTGTGTTCTGTACATACACTAATTTGTTCTTTTTCTTTTATTCTATCTATCTTTCTACCCATATCTACCTATCTTCGAAGCTTATATTTATCTAAGAACAATCAAAATACATTTCACTACGTCATACTTGTATAACCATGTATGTAACTATGTCATAAATAAAGAAATAAAGAACGTATACTCAGTGCATATACATATATAACTAAATATTTATAAGTATATATACTTACATTAAGATTAAATACTGTATATCAATAATTAATCTTAAATATTGTGGCTATATATTCATTTTTTATTTGTTGTAAGACTGTAACCGGAACTACATGAGCAGAAGCCACACACACAGGTGTAAGAAGGCATTTGTGAGACATGTGGACGTAGGCAGTAGGCAACCACAAGAAGAAACACACACACACACACACAGCCACCCCTGTCTCAGAGCCAATCCATCGCCTGGCAATCGGAGACACACGCAGAGATGGAAGTCATCTCTCACTCTCTCCTCCGCCGCTTCCATCTGCAATGCAAAATTAACCTCACTTTAATCCAAGCATGCCGGGGCACGGAGGAGGAGGAGGAGGATGGAGATGGGGGGTGGTGTTGTGGTGAAGGGGAGAGGAGGAGCAGGAGGAGGAAGGGGGGCAGACGCGAAGAAGAGCCATTGACATCGCGAGGGTTCAAATCCTGTGTGTCGCTCAATTATATTTCCTTGTTTCGCCTGTCCTTGGACGGAAACCCCTTCTGCTCTACTGTATTATACGCAGCCCATAACAAATGACACCGCAGTACGCAGCGCAAAGTGTGTGTGTGTGTGTGAGAGAGAGAGAGAGAGAGAGATCTTTTCCGTCTGTTTGGCAAAAATGATTCTGTATTTGATGAAAAGGCTGTTTGTCTGAGGCGCAGTGTGCAGGGCTGGATGTGAGACTGTCGCTTGCTGATTGCCAAGCGCAGGCCAAACCCATTATATCACTGAATCTTTGTTAAGCAGGCCTTGAGAATGCCTGACAGTGTAATTAATCTTGCCATATGAACAAAAAGAGCCTACTCAATGGTATCGAGGACGCTTATTAAAACACTAAACACCCTCCGCGCCCCGTTCGAGAAGGGGAAAAGGGAAGGGGGGAGGCAAAAACCTTTTTGAAATTGCGTGAGAGGAGGAAAAAAAAAGTCATTATCTTTTTGTTTGGGATTTCTATTATTATTTTTTTTATTTCAGATTGTGAGGTGAAATGGATATGAACGCTGCCTGCGTAGGGGGTGGGGAAGGAGGAAGGCTGATTTTGCGGGAAAAGATGAAAAATGATACCTGTGAGCTGGAGACATCATTTTGAAAATGACGCTCTCTTGCCGAGCTAAGGAAATACGGCTTTAATTAGAGCCCGGAGACTGATCAGATCGTGCATCGTGCAGCCTTTTACGGGTTTATTCGCGCCGTCTTATTTATCGCAATATTAAACCCGCATTAATTGTGTTGCGTGCGGTCCCTTACGATCTGTGCTGTAGCGTACATGGATCTGGAAAATGTTATCTAAAACAGAAACATCACTGATAATGTATTGGGATCTGGTTGTATGTGTGTAGGGTTTTAGGTATTTATTAAGGGCCTAACTGTCACCTAAAGTTTATCTTACAACGATACAAAAATCTGACAAATCTCACATTTTTCCCATTGTTTAAGGACTGGCACTCTTAAGAAAAAGATGTTTTTACTGAAAAGTGGCAGGTTTTATTTGAAGAAAGGTTAATGTTGGGTGTAAAGTTATTTTTATAGTCATTAAAGTCATACAGCGTCATTATCATGGTTGTGGTCATGTCATCATACACACGATATTATTATAATTATGGGAGTGTATGGAAGGCCCACACAAAAACAGCAAGAAATTCATGTGTGAATGAGTAATAAAAGCTTACATTTTTATGTTGACACATTTTCACACATTGCACTTACACATTGTACTTTTTATATTGTATGTATGTATTTTGATTGTTTTATGGTATTACAGTGGGAGGATATTTTGTAGAAAAATGCATTTTGTTCAAAATGCAGCTGCAAGAGTGCTTACCCACAGCAGAAGAACTCAGCACATCACACCCATTTTAGCAGAATTGCACTGATTACCAGTTGCTTTTAGAATTGGTTATAAAATACTTTTAATAGTTTTTAAAGCCTTAAACGGACATGCGCCCTCATATATTTCAGATTGTTTGACAGAATATGTCCCAAATAGATCATTAAGATCATCATGTTCCTATGTGTTAAACATTCACAAAGCAAAATACAAGAAATATGGAGAAGCAGCATTTTGTTTTTATGCACCAAGTATTTGGAACAAGCTGCCTTTAGATATTCGTCAGGCCTCACCCTTAAATATTTTTAAAAAGAAGCTAAAAACACACTTTTTCAACCTGGCTTTTACTTAGTAGTCACTCTTTTATGTTTATGTATTTTACTTCTTTTATGTATGTCTGATTGTGTTGTTCTTATGTGTTTTGCCTGGCAGGGGCTGGCACCTGGTATTTTGTTTGATTTGTCATTACTAGACCATTATTATTATTATTATTATTATTATTATTATTATTATTATTATTATTATTCATATTGTTATTTTATCATTATGTCTCTAATTTTCATATTTTTTATTTGTTTATCATGCCCTTATTGCTTGTTTTTACCATTTCTTTTGGAAAGCTTTGTTGAGCTGCATTGAGATGTATGAAAGACTCAAAAAAAATAATATGTATGTATTATTATTATTATTATTATTATTAATATTTTATTATTATTATTATTATTATAAGTTGCACAATGGATCTCCTTCTACTGATGATAATAAAGGGATTCTGTTCAGACCAATGTGATTCAAAAGTCTTTGAATGCAACAGGCTAAGGGCCTGTTCACACTTATGCGCATATTTTCATAAACGCATATTTTTAAAATACATTTGGGCCTTTCGTTTACATGTAAAGGCCCAAAACACTTTTTAAAACACCCTCCAAAGTGAAGATTTTTCAAAACGTTGAATTCTATGGACACGTGTAAACAAAAGGCCCAAACGTATAAAAAATGTGCATTTATGAAAATATCCACATACATAAAACAGCCCTGTTTTTAACATAATGTTGTGTACGCGCAATTTAAAAAATAAACGTATAAAAATGTGTATATGAAAATATCTGCATACGTGTAAACAGGCCTTAAATTCATTAAGAGAGGCCACATCAATCAGTAAATAATTAGACCAAAGATTCTCCCCCTGGGTCAGTACCTGAACGGGAGACCAACCAAGAGTGAGTGAATGTCATTGAGAACAAACCACACCACAGCACACGGTGCACCACAACCAAATGTGACCTCTGCATTTGACCCACTCGTGAAGGAGCAGTGGGCAGCTTTTTAAGGCAGCACCCAGGGAACAGTACCTCAGTGGTACCTTTACTGGTCCGGGACTTGAGCTGACAACCTTCCAACCACGGGCCCAATGCCATAACCATTACACGACCAACTGCTCCAATTATGTGCATGCATTCAGTCAGCAAGATGTGCACAGACACGTGCTGCACGCTTCTGATTGGTTAATACATGTTGGTGAAGCTGCCAAATCTCATCCAGAAAAAACAAACTCCAAACATGACATATTACACACACTTCAAATCATGCCAACACTGGGGCATGTCAAACCCAATGTCAAGGTAAAAATCCACAAAAGACATTTGAATTTGCGTCACATGACAGTGCAAGTTCGACTTCCATCAAGACGTAAAACGTAAACACTAAAAGCAGTGTTTTTGCTGAATTCACTGTAGTGATTAAATTTTTAAAAAAGGCCAACTGATCAAAATATGAAAAATTTACTTGACTAAAATTCGATTAAAACCTACATTATTATCTTCGACTATGTCTAGACTAAAACGACGAGCCAATGATTAAAAAAACATTACTGCATAAGCTTAATGCATACGTTTTTTAATCAAAAGTCTAGACCTAAAACTAAATAAACATCTCTAAATCTTTCGCCTAAATTAACACTGGGATGAAAAGTCTGACCATTGTCTGAAGAGCCGCTGTATGTGTGTATGTGAGTAATAAAGCGCTATATTAATGTGTGTGGTTCATGCCCAGGTGAAATGACCCATGTTCTTGTTTAATGTAGACGGCGTTTCCACTCCCAGTGGCACTCCTGACTGGTATGGGGTCATCGCCCGGCCCAGCTCTCCTCCTCAGTGCCCTGCTCCTCTTCGCGGTTCAGGAGGCAGAGCGTCTCGGCCCCGGGGTGGGAGGGTCGGAGGAGGAGGAGGAGGAGGAGGAGGAAGAGGCGGGGCGGCTGGGTGGAGAACGCTAATTTAACCCAAGTAGCTGCGGATCAGCCTCACGACCACAAAATCGCTTTAATATATTCCCAGTGCTACTTGTGAATATTAATAAAAAAATATTAATTATTAATTTTGCCCTGGGCATGGCAAGATATACTAGTTTTAATTAGTGTACTGTACTCGCCTACAATTAAAAAATAATTGATGTCCATGCGTGGTGGCGGCCGCTGTGATCCTCTTTCTTGTTGGTGTCAACAGCCTATTTGGCGCCGCCCTCGCCTTCCACCTTCTCAATCTCAGCTGTTTCTCCTCTTTTATTCGTTTATTTAGGTGTGATAAAAGAGTGGATATGGAAGGACAATGCCCTTTTACAAGAACTAACCATAAACAACATTGGGCCTCATGCAACGATATGTTGAATGTTTTTATTTTCTCATATTTGTTCCTCACAAAGTTAATACATTTAAATAGCATATTGTATAACTGTAAAATTGAAGAAAACCCAATAAGCTAATGTTCATAATAAACAGTGGCGAACGTAAGGATCTTTGTGAAAAGTGGATTTTAAGAACAAATTTCTACTTCAGAATGGTTGGTGAATGAGGATCAGTCTTCAAGAATTGTTGATGTATTAAGTGCAAAGGTAAAACACAGACTACTTTTTATATCTGTATTATTCATTTTTCATATTTAAGTTCCCGGGATAGGCTCCGGTCCTCCCGCGACCTCGGTTGGGTGTTAAAGGTTCGGATAATGAATGAACGATTGTTTCGAGGGTCACAATTTGAATTTGCTGTTTGTTAGGGCTTGTTATTTTCTCTTTTATTCATATTTGGGAGCAATGAGAAAACGGATTTGGGAGAAAACGCTCATTTTGTCGAGGCCTAACCCGAAACAACAAAGTTCAGGGTGTTAAAGCTAAGCATTAGTTGTACCTGTAAATCAAAGACGACTTGCATTTGAATGTGTATCATTTATTTACTTCATTTTTATTGTGATCACACGTACTAATGTCGCAAAAGCTTAGGTTTCACATTTGTATCATTTTAATTTGTAATGGAAATTTCTGTTAAGGCTTATACGCTTTTGTCAATTGTTGTTTTGTTATTTAGGTGCGAACGGACGTGGGAGGAAAGCGCTTGTTTTCGAGCATTGACGAGGCCTAACCAGGAAATCACACATGACAATGTTGAAGATTCCAGACGGTAAAGATTGCAGTAGTGTTGCAAAATGAAACCACACGAGAGTGTACATTTGATGAATTTGTGTCTCTCCTTTCTCTCTCTCTCTCTCCCTCCCTCTCCCTCTCTGCATGGCAAGGTGGCAGATGGATGTGTGAGAAGCAGGAAATCTGCTTCTGTCCGTGTCAGTTCTGCACCACGGAGCAGTGATAACTGAATAATAATCTTGATGGTCTCTCTCCACCCTCCTCTCTCTCTCTCTCTCTCTCTCTCTCTCTCTCCCCTCTTCTCGTTCTCTTTCCTCCCATCCAGTGGAACAGTCCACTCACTTACTCCTTATCTATTATCTCATCTCTTTTCACTGCCATTCTGTTCACATTAGGCTTCGTCCATCAACTTACACCCGGCCGTTCTGTTAAAGAGACCGTCACACACTCTGGCGCGTTCTCTCTCTCTCTCTTTCTTTGGTGTCAACTGCATTACGCTTTTACGCTAACCTGGTACGTCTGGGCAGGTCATATTTAGCCACACGGAGGTGGAAATCTATCAGGAAATGGAGCGATAATACAGCGAATATATGGTGCTCAATCTCCCTCTCTTTCTCCCTCTCTCTCTCTGATAAGTGAGACTGCCAACTGCATCTCGAATCACGCACTTTTTTTCAACCCCCCCCTCATAAAGAAATGCCCAAGAATTTATCATGCACTCATGTCAAAACAGGGAGCCAGTGGAACGAAGGCCCAGAAAAAAGAGGAATAAACTCCAGTTCCCAAAGCTAATGGAGTTGGCACGAGATTTGAAGATTTAATATTGCATGCGCTTGGGGTTTTTTGTGCAATTGACCAACATGACATGCCTAAGTGTATAAATAGGCAGCTTTATGGTGATAAGATCTCGGGCTAATAAGATATTTATGTGACACGCTGGCTGACATATTCATCTCTCCGCTGCCATCTTCATGCCTCGCTGGACCAGTGAGGATCAAAAGCAAATTCACCAAATGGGCTCGTTAAATGGAGGGGAAATTTAATAAATTAATATTTCGGCTCGCCAAGTCAAAGACTGGAAGTCAAACAGTTTTTTGGGGGGGGGCGAGTGACGGATTCTCAGAATAATTTTTTGGGTTCTGCTTATGATTTCTCTTTCTTGCATCTTGAACTGAAATTCTACTGGGGAAAAGGGCGGGTGGTGTTAAACCTAAGCTGAAGACATTTTTGGGTTTATAACAGTGTTGGCTATTCATCGTATTGTTACTATTACACCACAATGTCAAGTCACTTTTTCAGGGTTGCCAACTTTGGTCAGTTGGCAGGAGTGACATTATACATTTTTGGATGCCCGAGCGTCGGGGCGTTAGCCTAACCTTAACCCTAACCAGTTGAGTATGTATCTATATTGTTACTACACAGAATTGTTATAATATATTTTTCTTACCTTAACAATCATCGATTTCACACCGAACCTTCACCTCTGTCCTACTGGCTCTGAACAACTTTATACCAAAGATGACAGATACGCAGACGGACTGACGTAATGGCAGCAAATATTTCAGGCAAATTAACAATCAGAAAAAGTGCATAGATAACGCACAAGACAGAAAACCTGCAGCCGATGAATGCAGAGGTCTAGTTAGGAGTTAAGAGCAAATTTACCACGAGAGCTTGTTTCTGATTCTGAAATAAATTTCTTGTTTAGTCTAGTGATCAACTCAGCATGAGTGAAATTTAAAAAAAAAACAAAAAAAAGGTAAGATTTGGCATGAGATTGATGCTTAATGCACGAGTGTCACGCGAGTTGGTGTTCCTACATACACCAACAAAGAATACAGACCTCATTTTCAAAGGAAACGTACCATTCTCTGCTAAACAGTGTTGAATTTCCACTAGAGCTTGACGGTAATAAAGCTTTGAACTTCCCACGTCATTGGAATATCAACATTAGCTAGAACAAATTCATTCATTCATTCATTATCTGAACCGCTTAATCCCAACCGGGGTCACGGGGGAACCGGAGCCTATCCCGGGAACTTACGGGCGCAAGGTGAGGAACTACCTGCGGGGGACAACCTGCCAACACACCGCAGTGCACACACACCCACACACACAGTCACACTCACATTCACGCCTTACAGGGTCAATTTTTTAGATTTGCCAATTAACCTACAGTGCATGCTATTGGACTGTGGGAGGAAAGCGCAGCCCCCGGAGGAAACCCGCACAAACACGGGAGAGCCCTACGGCCGGCCTCAGGATCGAACCCAGGACCTTCTCGCTGTGAGGCGGCAGCGCTAACCACTGCACCACCGTGCCGCTGCACAATAATTTTATGCAACAAAATTCTTTTATGTTTCTGGTATATTAATCAGTTTGAACTTTTAAGCATTAATGTTTGAAACGCAGTTGTATTTTGCATTTGCATCTTATTTTAATCAGGATTACAATAATGACTTTAGCAATCTGCTAATCAAGCTACACTTACTGCATTGTATTTAATATTTCAGTCAGCAGACGCAGTAGCATAAGTGCTGCACATTTTCACACAAAAGGCTGCTTTATGTTGTCGTAGCTTTATTAATTGATATTGACAGTTGCAGTGAAGACGCGGAGGGCCGATCATCAGCCATTATGATGTTTGTGATAATGGTGCGTCTCCAACAGACGCCACGCGAAACTCAGCCCCGTCGTGACAAATGCCACGGCTGCCGTCTGCATGGTGTGTGTTTACGCCGCGCGCACGCTTGTTGTCATGGAGAGCGTAACCCGTGGTAATTAGCCTAATGGTGCTAATGAGGGAGCTGACAAGGAAAAGCCAGGGCTAGGACAGCAGCTGATTGACAGAATTACACGTTCATACACAAGCGCAACCACACGTACACACACACACACAGACACACACACACGCACACACACGCTCTGCCACTCTGTGAAATATTATATCCAGCCATAACACAGAGATGCTCTGACCACAATTAGAAGCCAGACTGGCGACGGGCCAATAATGCGGCTGCGTTTCACCGCCACGCTATAATGATGTCATTATGGATGTGAATCACTAATTCATTCTGTGCAAGCTTGGAGAGAATATTTCAGGACGTTCACCAATAAATGGTCTAACTAGTGTGTGCTGAAATGTTTAGACGGATTTGGAACCCCACACTCCATCGAGTACACACCTGGCGTTAGCAACAATGAGTAATGGTAAGATTTGTAATCACCCCTGCTCTCGTATTAGGCAAAATTAGGCTGGCCATTATCAACAGAGACTTTACCTCAACAAAACCCTAATGCACTCGTCTCGCGCAGACAAAGTACCCAATATACAATTCAGCATATGTCTGTTATTGCTAAAAAAAAATTAATAACTTGCTCATTGTAACTGCAGCATAATCCACTTCCATGAAATCTCATGCACCAGAGAGTCCCACTCCCCTGCCCACTGCACACTCAGTCAGCCCTGTTGGAAGCATGTCTGATGACCATCGTAACTTGACAATATCGCAAGTCAAGACATTAGGCTTTGAAAAACCAAAAACACAAAAAATGTGCGTTCCAACGGTGAGACTACTGAACTCTGTTGATCGCTGACGAGAGTGAAGCAACGGATCCTACCGCGCATTCTGCTACATTTGTCTGCCGCATGAAACGGTAATTGTTTTTACAATTTTCTCGTATCGCTATCGTCATCGTAAGAGCAAAAGATCTCAAGTTGAAGCGTCATAACTCGGGGACCCTCTGCTGTGACTTTCTATTTAAAACATCTACATATAACAGCTAAATGCTACTGCAGGACCATATACGTATGTAAGATTTGAGCCTGTGGCCAAACATGGTGTGTGTGTGGGGGTGTGTGTATGTGTGTGTGTGTGTGTGTCAGTGAAGACGTCAGATATACTGCAAGCACTAGAAGTCCACCTGTCTCCCTATCTGCTTATTAGACAATGTAGATGTGGAGACCCCCCTCACACACTAACACACACACTGCTGCTTTCTCCAAATCTCAGAGGGGCTCCCATGCACTCTGTATTTATTATGCTGGGTGGCAAAGTTGATAGATGGGATACCTGCTCAATTACAAGGGCACAGCGTCGCCTTTTCCTAGCCGATAGGGTGGAAATCTCTCTCCCCCTCCCTTCCTCTTTCTTCTTAGCGAAAAGGGCTGAACGTTTATGAAGTCATTTCCTTTGCCGAACTCGAGCACAATTCACTGCCATCACCAAACAATGCTCAGAGCCCACTTACCCGCCGCGACACCGTATGAATTACGCGATAATCTTTATAATGGCGTCGCTACGGCCACGTGGAAATAGAGGTCTCCACTGTACTCTCCAGGACCCTAAAAAAAGATAATGGCCTCTCTCCCTTCTCAAAACCCCAATTTTGATTCCATTTACACTCCAAGCCACCCTGCGGCTCCGAACGTGGAGTGAAAAGGGAAAATAAAACTCTTCATTGACAAATCTGTTGGAGCACAGTTCAGCTCCTTTAACACCTAATTGGATTTCACAGTGTTTATGGAAGATACTTTCAAACGCTAGCATTTCAAGGTACAAGCTACTTGAGATTAAAGTGGCTAAACTAAAGCCAGGCTGCTGCTTTAATAGCGTAGTTAGCTGCAATACAAGCTACATAAACAACTTGTATACATACTACATACATACAAACATGCTACTACGTAAATAACTTGATTTATGTACATAAACTGAGGGTAGGGCCCTGATGATTTGCGCGATGCGGAAAACGCGGACGGAATCGCGGAATTCAACAGATAAAATGGAATCTGTTGTAAAACACGGAATGTTGTATAATTCGCTGATATCGGCGTGTGGACCCCTGTACGTGTTACCTGTTGAGGTGGGACTCAGCTTTCCACACACACAAACGCACACACACAGAGGGGAAAACGTCAACGGTCAGCTATGGCCAAGAGGCCATATTTTTTTATGAATCGGGAGAACAACTCTTTTGTACGTTTTGCCAGCACACGATAGACTGCACCCGCAAGAACACGTGACCACCACTTACAGTCAAACACTCACATCAGAAACGTTTCGTTTTGCATGAAAAAATGTTTTGTTGTTTACATATAAATGTTTTACCAAAGCAGAAAATGTTCAGCTGAACCCCAGCACTGAAGTTGAATAAAAGTCATGTAATGTGAATTCTTTTTCTATTGCATTGTTTTTTTTCCCCATCCACTCCAAAATTAGACACTTTTTAGGTGAATATAATAACGTAAAACAGAATTCAGAAGAATAAAAATGGAAAAAACGGAATTCAGGAAAAAACGAAACGGATTTCATAGGGCCTTAGGAGGGCTACGACTGCAAGGCTGAAAAACTACATAGTGTTGTTTTCAGTCAGTAGTGTTGTTATGTGTCGTTAGCTACTCCTCAGCACTAGGCTTTGTCTGTCATGTGTACTAACGCCTAAAATGCCACTGCGGACCACCAAAACGGAGCTGGACGGGTCGGCGTTATATTAAAAGCATTTCTCCGTGCCACGGGGTGTTTGTGGCGGCCGAAGGCGGGCGCATTCATCTTTATTGTGCTGAGATTTGTGAAAGGGGAGATTGAGAGGGGGCCGATGATGCAGGGTGTTCCGAGGCGGACATCTTGAAGCGTGATGTTGAGCTATGTTCCTGCCCGGCCGGAGGAGGCATCGACATATAAAATGGTTGTAAATTTGCATTAGGCTCAATCCATCATCGGCGCGGGAGCGAGCGAGCGAGCGCCAGGACAATGTGCAGACTGCTCTGTTCCGCACTCCGGAGCAGCCAGCCTCTGACAGATTCCTATTTAAGTGACTGTGAATGCAACAATTCCACAAATAATTTGTCAAGTGCTGCAGCTGAACTAGCTCTGAACCCTTCTCTCTGCTCCCTCTCTCTTTCGCCCTCTCATGAAATGGAAAATATATTGCCCACTGCTGGGGAAATTGTATGTTCTAATGTACATATGAATCCGTGGTAAGCCTTTTTTGTCATTACGCAGCTCTTAGTGTCACATGACTTCAAACTCCCATCCTCCGTTGCAGTCACGTCAAACCGATAACCTCTTTGGCCATATAACGCCATCCTCTTCCAAATAATCACACATACGCACAGTCTACACTATATACAGTACGTATACATAACATTTTTGCACAAGAATAATAGTACTTGTTATTTATTTATGTAAGAAGGATGAGTTTACACTGAGTTACCTGCACGCAGAAAGATTTCACGAGATATATTCCAAAATTATATATTCACTCATTCGTTCATTCTCCGAACCGCTTAATCCCAACTGGGGTCATGGGGGGAGCGGAGCCTATCTAGGGAACTTACGGACCCAGGGTGGGGGCCAACGCTGGGTAGGCGCCAACACACCGCAGGGCACACACTCACACAATGACACCTTAGAGGGCCTTTTTAAAATTCATTCATTCATTCACTCACTTATTTATTTATTCATTTATTTATTTAGAGTTGCCAATTAATCTACAGCGCATGCTTTTTTCGGAGCACCTGGAGAAACCCACGGGAACATGAAAACTCCATATATATAGTAATACCTCAGATTACGTCATTACATGCGTCTTTTTCAGTTACTTCGCTAATTCTAAAATAAAAAAGGGAAAAACAAATCAATAATTAGTCGTTAAATTCAGACTTTAAAAACACAAATGTGTAAATAACCAATATCATAAAATAAATGGCTAATTATTGCAAATATAGATGTTTTGGCATGTTTATAAAGACACCGTTTTAGGGAGTTTTAGGGGATGTATTCAAGTCAAGTGGTTTTTTCGACCACTTTGTGTGTTCTGGAACCAATGAGCAACATAATGTGAGGTACTACTGTGTATGCATATATATATATATATATATATACACACACATACAAAATACAAAATTGTCTAGTATACAGTCTATATCCCAGTTATGAACCACATTTATTATGTAACTTTTGTATGTGGCCTGTGTTGTTATTATGGAAGTTTTCTAACCCTTTTTCAATTTGGCTGTAGAGAGGCTCCAAGCGTGTGCTGATCTGATCGCCATTATGACAATCAGGCTGGAATTAGGAGAGCAAATAAGCTCTTTGGGCTTTGCCGGTCAGCAAAACCCTGACAGCAGCCGATTGCATTTTGGAATTTATTGGCTAATTTCGTCAGGTCACTCGCCTCGGCTGTATACTAATACGTGGAGGATCGGTGCCGAGTGTCAGACGCGGTATGATTTTCATTTGTGGGAACATGGGGGTAATTTGAGGGTCTGCTTGTTTGCTCATAATTGAACATAGGAGACGGAGAAGCGTGCTGGAGCAAACCGAAGGCCTCCAGGTTGCTTTACATGTGCTTAAAGGCAGATGATTAAGAGGCTAAATCGTGTTATCTTCAGACAGAAGACCTGCCATAAGGCTAGTTTGCACTCCGCAACCGTTACTGATTGGCTGCGTTTTCTCGCACTCCTAAAATATCAATGCGGACCGGCGACGCTTTCACAAGTTTCCGTTCACTGGTTTGTTATTGAGTTCAAAACACAATTTCCAAAATCACAGAACAGTCATTGCTATGTCATGTTTGATGAACAATCCGATTTGAGCTGCATCCCAAACCGAACAATACTGTACTACATAGTAAGTGAGGCAGAACCACATTAAATTGAAGTGAATTTAAGTGATTGTCATTGTGAACACAAATGTGACCTCTGCATTTGACCCATCTGTGAAGGAGCAGTGGGTAGTTTTTTGGCTGCGCCCAGGGCGCAGTGTTTTGGGAAGGGTCCTTGCTCATGAGCACCTCAGTGGTAACTTTACCGGTGCTGGACTTAAACCAGAGACCCTCTGATCACAATGACCACTTCCTAATCGTTACACTATCAACTTCCCCACACTGCGTTAATGTTTTGATTTCAGTTTTTGCTTGTTTTTAAATAAAACACACTTATAATGAACTCTTGGATAATTCCATTAGGCAGAAAATTAGCCAATATTAATAGCACACCGTCTAAAGTTCTGTAACGGTAGACAGCAATTTAGACTCCTCTAGCTCAGCACTAGAAAATGCTGGTTTTTGCACTGTTTACAGAAGTAACTATTGCACAGCTGCGTTTTTGTGAAAACTGAACAAGATCAGAACTAGCACATCATCAAGATACATCTTACTGAAAAGAATACGGAACAGCTGTTTATGGGATCTGCTATAAACTTAGCCTGGGAGCTAACAAAGGTCTTGCAATGTTGGTGTGTGTAAACCTTTTCATTAATATTGTGCACAGTTGCATGTATTGCAGCCTTATTCATCAGGTTTCTAAAATTTCATTTCACATAAAATTCAACTTAAGCTGGTCTCATTTAACACTGTTTCAAGGCGCATCTTAAGATAATGACCAACTAAAACCAGGCTTCAGATCAGACTTTTTCTGCCGTTTGACTCACTACTTGACATTGTTGTTGCCCGCGGTACACTATGTGACACTGACAGCGACACGCTCGTCCTCGGCGTGATTACAGATGTAGCACATGGAAAAACAACACTGCTGTGTAAATGAAAGCCATTATGAAAGGGGGTTGTGTTCTTCTGCCGCTCCTCGATTTGATCCGATTTCCACAAGGTGAGTGTTGTGCCATCTGGGCCCAGAAGCAGCTATGTTTTTGGGAAGGATGGAAGGCCCGATATTGTATTATTCACACAATAATGACCTTAAAGCACTCCATCAGCAGTGTTATTTATCAAAAACAGGCTGCGAGCAGGGTGAAGGATGTCCCTTATCTTTTCCTGTCAGTAGGGACATTAGTCATGGGAAAGTTGGGCTCGGGTCCGGGCGAAGGGGGTCCTCGCTGTCATTTTAAATTGCTAATCAATCACCGCATCGGCCTCTTCCGTCAGCCAGATTACAGAGAGGAGCTCGACTAACACACAGGGCCATTTGCAAAGGGCCCGGCCCATGCAGATGAGGCCAGTCTGGCAGTTTAACATTGTTGATCGCACAGCGAGAGAGAGAGAGGAAAAAAAGACAGCGCAAGGGAGCGAGAGAAAGAGAGAGAAAGAGGGACAGAGGGAAAGAGCCTTAAGCAATGACTTCGGAGAGGGCAAACCAAAAAGGAAAAATGCTCATTCATCATTATTGTCATGGGCTTTCGCAAATGATAACAATTTATCTTCATCCTATTTTTAGACAATGAGGCACAATAGCCATTTCGCCAGATGGGGTAGCTGCCCGCCGCTGCAATATGCCTCCTTTTTCTTTGATGCCCTTTACTCGTTTTAATTTCATGTTTTCAACCCTCACATAAACATTAACACAACTTGGATTTTGGGATCTGAAAGGCTTAAGCTAATAGAGAGAAAAGGTGTTTTAAAACATGAGCCCTGATTCAGTTAGTTGTCATATCAGTGACTTCTGTACAGTTTTGGGTTAAATGTTTAAAAAAAAAAGATTTACCACACCTACTGTGATCCGAGCAGACTGCTTTCAGAAGATTAATATTTATACAACTTTCATATTAGAATCTGCAAGGTACAAGCTAACAGAGAGAGCGAGAGCGAGAGAGAGCCATGATTCAGTTAACTGATAGTAGCGTTTATATATGTGACCCTCTTGTCGCAATGGAGGTTTCTGAGAAAAACGAGCGTTTATGTTGTGTGGGGTAAAATTTTGGATTTTTGGTTTTTAGTGTTTTGAAACAGTGGAAGGTCTATACTGTACTGTTGTGAATAAATTTCACTGAAAAACTTACCCTTTCCATCCTAAAAACGTGACTTTCTTGAGGTGAGGAATTCAATTCCAGCAGAATGTTAAAAGTTTCTGTTTTGACCGCTCTACTTCAATATTTACGGTAAATCCACTGGTTGACTAGTGTGAAGATATTTCTCCGGAATCCATCTCCGTCTCCCGGCTATCCGTGTGGCTGTGAATGCAGCGTAGGCTACCGTAAATGCAAACGTAGCCGCGACCGCACCAAGCGTCTGTGAGTGCTACGGCGATAGTCAACTTCAAAGGCAGATTTCTCCGTTTCTCACTTGGCGTGACAGGAGAAACCCGACGCCTCTGAATGTTGATATCTCACTCATATGTCGTCCGATTCATTCCATATAGGTATCGTTTTGAAGGTTGATTTATGCCCTTTCATGAAAACATCATAACTCAGTTTTGAAAATTTGCGACACAGACATTTTCTTGATATTTTCAAAAATTATTCCGACGCGTGTCCACCATGTTATTGTGGCGCGACTCTCATGTGGAACGCCATCTTGCACAAAAATGTAGTTCTAACCCAGAAAAGAGTTATAGGCCAAAATGAGTCCAAATTGGCTAAAAATGGCCAAAACTTCAATATTTCTTCATTGTCAATCAATTCCCATTTATAATGTTAGAGTAAAACATAAATATAGAAAAATAGAGATACATTATTATTATTATTATTATTATTATTGTCACATTTCGCACATCGATATTTGGAGTGATGTGTTCTACAATTATATATCCTACCTATCTCACTAATTAAAGATAATAAAGTATGCATTTAAAATCTATAAACACCTCGACCCTTTTTATTTGTAGCATTAACAATATGAACAAAAATATATAACCATAGTGTAGAAATGAAACCCTGGACAGACGGACTCACAGGCCAGGCAACGGGGCCGGTGTCCTGCGCTCCCCGATGGGACGAGAGCGGGGTCAGAGTTGGGACAGAGAGCGATGAAGATGAATGGTGGTGTGAGAAGACGTATGGAGGAGGTATAATTGACATCTAACGTCTGCGCTGACCCTCTGACTCCGAGGTTAGCATAGGCCAACAAATTAAAGACTGTAGGAGTTTGGCTAATTTGGAGAGTCAAAGGCAGGGGAGAGGCCGGGGGTTTCTCTACGCCGAGCAACAACGTAGGTGGAGTAGATATTAAATATGGAACAAAGTTTTAACAACAGCCAAACAAATCGTTTGGATATGAAGGCTTATGGACTTTCGATTCCGAGGCAGATTCTGGAACATTCCGAGAGTGGCGTACGCCACGGTGGAGATACGCGCCATAAATCTTGGGAGAAGGCATCACGCCAAATAAGGAGACACGAAACGTGTCAACAATGAATTCCGCACCTCTCCCCTCACTCCGAGCCCCCTCTGGGTAAACACTCACGGCTGCGATGTTTGGTAAGCAAATGAGCATTTCTGTAATGTTTACATCAGCGTCAATAGGCTACAGTAGAGCCTTGTCTTAAAAAAAAATTTAAAAAGTGGGGGAAAAACCTCAGTTCGACAAGGTCCTGGGGGATTGGCTCTGTTTACGCCCTGCTCTTAAATCCCCTCGCTGCGCCTCTCCGAGCGAAATCTCCCCCAAACACCCCCCTCCACTCCCTCTTTGAAGAGCGGCTAAGAGCCGCTGCCTCCAAACACTGTTTAAAAACAGATTACTGCGTAATTGCCTGAGCAAGCCCTCCTCTAATCGCCTCTCCTGTTCAAATCCGCCATGTCGCCACCTCAAGTCGAGCCTCTGCTAAACCCGAACCGCGAGTCAGCACTTCTCCCGGATTTGAGACGTCGGCCTGCCATTCCCGCCGTCCATCACTCCCTCTGTCCGTCCGTCACACTTCGATCAAACGGTGCTGTGGAGCTTCTAACTACAAGTAGCAGCTCTTTGAACTTAACTACTTTTTTCCCGTAGTTTATCAATAGCAAAGTTACTTTTAAATGCTGAAGCTTTCAAAAAACATCTCTAAAAACAGTTTTTATTGACATGCTACATCACAGGTAGTTTTCAAAAAGACAGGTATTTTCAACTAGAAACTGCTTCTGACTGGTGTTAAAGTGGCATCTGATAGGCTACTCTGCCCAAGCAGCCCACGCTCACTGCATCACAGCATGCTCTTGTCAGCTGTGAGATGGAGTCGGATGATAGAGTCCACTTTGGCCAAAATAAAAATGAAAAAGGTGAAACGCACAGAACACATTTGAAAGCAACTTCAAAACATTTTAAGTCCAAAATATCATTGAAACATTATTTGCAATCACCAGCTGGTTAAGATTGGTGTTGAATTGGCACAAGTTTCATATGATAAACTACTCTGCCCATGCAGCACACGCCCACTGCATTACAGTACGCTCTTAGCAGCTGCGAGATGGAGTCGGACAACGAAGTCCACCATGGCCAAGATGAAGTGAAACTGAGTGATTATTTGTCATTGTGAACACACCACAACACAGCACACAGTGCACCACAACCAAATGTGACCTCTGCATTTAACCCATCCGTGAAGGAGCAGTGGGCAGCTAACAAGCGCCCGGGGAGCAGTGCCTGGGGACGGTACCTTGCTCATGAGTACCTCAGTGGCAACTTTACCGGCCCTGGATTCGAACCTGTGACCTTCTAATCACGGGCCGAACACCCTACCGCTACGCCACCAATTGGAAACAATGGTCCATAAACAATGGTCCATAGACATCACATAGCTTGGATGTAGTTAGCAACATTTTGTCCGTAGCTTGTAGTGTAGCTAACTGCTATATCACAACAGCAGCTTGGCAGCACTGTACCTACTTTAAATCATATAGTTTGTAGCTTTAAAAACTACCGTTTACAAGTGGCTTCGACACTGCGGACTCTTTTTAATTGGCAAAGGATGGCAAGCAGTCATTCATGAAAGTTAATTCTATAATGGAGTACGCAGAGAAGAGCGAGAGACGAAGACGGACAGACAGACAGACAGAGAGAGAGAGAAAGAGAGTGAGATTCATTTCCCCCCCCAGAGGTCACTCGTCGAGGGCAGCGGATGCAATTAAACAAACGCAGACATGCAGATGAGGCGCCGCTGAAAAAGAAAAGCCTTCACCTCGGACACGGACGTGACTTTTTAAGCAGTGCACTGACCGCATAGACTTGCTTTCCTGTTTGTTTGTTGACAAGCGTCTGTGTTGACAGCCATAATGTGCCACCCACACATGAGCGTCATTTTCTCTTTCACTGTTGGGAACAACAGAAATCAAACTCATTCCTCACCATAACAACGCTACAACCACGATTCCCAGTGGCGCTGCTCCGTGTCATCCGCAAACTTTCTGAAAATGTGCACAAATTAAGACAAAATGAGCACGGAAAGATTTGTCCACATCCATATTTCTTTAATGCACAAAGCATACATTAGGCTTTAATGGGAAATTACGACTCGTGCCTCGTATCTCGTACCTTGTGATCCTTGTGCGCTGTTCATTTTCAAATTTGGGAGAAAGAAAATGTGGTAAAAATGCATAAAGTCACCTTTTTTGTCTTGAATTGATAAGTAATAAGTGTTTTACTTAACATCAGTAAAATGGGCTTTACGCCCATTTAAGCGGGAACCGAGAAGTAATAAATCAAACCAAATGAGAATTTTGATCATTAACTTGGTGTAAAATCTGGTCTAATCAAAATATTGTGCCGGACTAAATATTGTATTTCTGCCATAAAAGGTTTACTGATTTTAGAATCGGTGTTTTCTCTGTATATTTTCAGAACGACAGACGTGAAAAAGCCAAGGCCACGTGTGACCGGCGAGCCACAAATCCACCCCGACTTCCCTCGAAACGCCGCCTCCCACTACATCCCCCTTCCTTCTTTTTTTGCGGGGGTGTGACATATCTGCTAGATCCCTCCCCTTCACTGCCGCTACCCAGCATGCCTGGCTGTATTGGCGGACTCTGAGTGATAATTTATCACGCGCCTCTTCTGTTCTTCCATTCCAGAGATGTGCGAGGAGCTCTTAAGACACCATCGATTTTTATTTGATTAAATGTCTGCTCATTCGCAGCAAATTAGCGTGACTTTAATCAAATCAGAATCGATAACTACTTAATAAAACACCCCCCTAACCCCCGCACCCCACAACCACACTTTTTTTCTTCTTCACGGTCAAAGTGAAACTCAGGACGCTTTTAAAAGGAAACACAAACTGGAAGTAACGGCAGAGGTTTTTTAGGAGATGGAAGAGAGCATGGAGAAGAGATTTTGGCACTGAGAAAGGAGATAACAGGAGTCATGTTGCTTCTTTACAGTGTGGCCTTAGAGGGTCTGTCTCGGGTTGATGTAACTCACATGTGGACCACCCCCTTGGCCAGAGAAAAAAAAAGAAGAAGACAAGTTATGGTCATGTCTGACACCGCTTTTCCCGTCCTAAAACCCCTTCAACTATCCGTCATTTTTATGGTCCATCTGCACAAATGTCTCATGAAAATAAAGCAGCGTTTTTGACAGATCGAGACAGTTTCACTAGCCAAAAACTGACGCTCCCATGGACCTCTGAGAAGCTTTTTTTGGCTGTGTCGCTCTTTCAAACAAATGTAAGACTCTTAAATCATTATATTAGTTTATTAATTTGTTTATATGTGACTCTCCACGGCAAAACCAGTCGCTTGTCGCAACGGAGGTTTCCAAGAAAAACGAGCGTTTATGTTGCGTGGGGTAAAATTTTGGATTTTTTGTTTTTAGTGTTTTGAAACAGTGGAAGGTCTATACTGTACTGTTGTGAATAAAAAAAACTTACCCTTTCCATCCTAAAGCGTGACTTTCTTGAGGTGAGAATTCAATTCAGCAGAATGTTAAAAAGTTTCTGTTTTGGCCGCTCTACTTCAATATTTACAGTAAATCCACTGGTTGACTAAGCGTGAAGATATTTCTCCGGAAATCCATCTTAAGTCTCCAGTTCAATTAACCTTCTTGCCAGGTAGGCTATCAGTAGCCAACATGAATGCAAGCGTAGGCTACACGTAAATAAACATAGCCGCTGACACGCACCAAGCGTCTGTGAGTGCTGGCCGATAGTCAACTTCAGGCAGATTTCTCTGTTCTCACTTAGCGTGACAGGAGAAACCCGACTCCTGAATGTTGATATCTCAGTCATAATAAATCCGATTCATTCCATATAGGTATCGTTTTGAAGCTTGATTTATGCCCTTTCATGAAACTCACAGTAACTCAATTTTGAAAATTTGCGACAAGCAACTGGTTTTGCCGTGCAGAGTCACATATACTGCTTACTATTATTACTAGTACTCAGAGTCCTGATAACACAGTCAAGTAGAGTTGGGTAAAGAAAAGTGAAGCAAAACAATCTCTAATGAATGTAACCCTGCCCGTGTCGGTTATTTCAACTAGTTTTGAAACTCTATTAATACTTCAACCAGAGTGTTTCCATGTACCGTCCCTTTAGACCACTACCGTCTGTGGTGTCACATGACTCTGTCCTGTCCAATTCATTTCAAATCTGCTTAGTAATCTGTATTCTTCAGTTAGTTTACAATCAGAATACGACATTTACTCTTTCATTAACTGAGAGATTTTAAGTGAGTGATTATTTGTCATTGTGAACAGAGCACTGCGAGGGGCGCCTATGAGGGCAGTTGGTGCAAATAGCAGTAGGGTGTTAGCCCGTGATCAGAAAATTAAGGTTTGAATCAGGGCTGGTAAAGTTACCACTGAATACTCATGGGCAAAGTGCAATCCCCCAAACTTTTTTCTCCCAGGCGGCTTGTGCTCCCCACTGCTCCTTCACGGATGGGTTAAATGCAGAGGTCACATGCTTCGTTGTAGTGCACTGTGTGCTGTGCTGTGGTGTGTTCACAATGACAAATAATCACTCACTTTCTAGCGATAATGTAAGCGTCTTCAACTGACCAATCCCTGGAAGGAGCAGTGGGCAGTGTTTTATGCTTTTAGGGAGCACTGTTTGAGATGGCACCTTTGCTCTGTGGATTGGGCTGCAGCTAAGCCGATTATTTTTTATTATATATTATAAATTATATTTAATTTTATATAATTTTTTCGATTAATCAATTATTCATTGGATAAAAGGTGGGGAAACAAATTCATTTCTAGCATTTTCTTAATCAACCGGCCGTCTGTTTTTCTTGTTTTACTATATATATATATATATATATATATATATATATACACATATATATATATATATATATATATATATATAACTATTTTACTCTCTAACATTATAAAACGTAAAATAAATATTTTCTGATTAATTGAAAATAAAGAACTACATTTGTGTGCAAGATGGCGTTCCACATGAGAGTCACGTCACAATTGTTTTTGTTAATCATCAGTTAAAAATGAGTTTTGTCTGTAATAAATGGGAAGATTTAACTGAACTGGAACGCTTTAGTGAATGACTTCCCTGAGAGAGTCGTGCGCGTTAACAAACAGTGCACGTGTTTTCATCACGAAAAATGTCATTCCTGCGTTTCTACAATTTTTGTGGCGGCAAGACCGCGGCACTGATTCTTATCTCCTTCTGTCTTCTTCTTTTCATGGCGGTCGGCGTCCCAGCTGTCTGCCTTCTTTAGCGTTAGCTTACTGCCCCCACATTAGCGGAGAGCTGCTGTACGTATGTGTATAATAGCGTGGGCTAGCTAAAATCCATTATTATTAAATTAGTTTCTGGCGATCTTTAATAATCGATTTTAATCTATTTAATTGATTAGTTGTTGCAGCTATACTCGTGACTACCTCAGTGGTACCTGTAGCGGTCCGGGACCTGAACCGGCGACCTTGCGATCACACGAACCCCCTAACCGTTACACTACCAACTGCACCCCATTAGACCAACTGATAGCAAATATCCCAGCTTTAACAGCTGAGCATCTTGAGTTCGAGTTCCATTCAGTTGAGCCGTTCAGACCTTGTCAGTGAACTACGACAGCAAAAAACAAAAGTAATTATCCAACAGGCGTAATTGAGGTACTTGACTGTGAAGCTACTTTTATAGGGGCCTATGATTTCTTGGCGATCTTGACGGGGCGAATAAATTGGAAATTTTACAAATAAAACTGAATCCGCTGTAAAGCGCGCATAATATCGTATAGTCCGCTGATATCGATTGTATGAATAAAACAAAGCAATGGTTCTCTTTATTTTGGCGCTAAGCCCCCATATGCGTGTTACCTGTTGAGTCAAGACTCAGCTTTCACACACACAAGCGCACAGACACAGAAGAGCGTCAGCGGTCAGCTATGGCCAGAAGGCTGAAACACGAACCTCAAAGTGCATGGTCGGTGTCAGTGCTAAGTTTAGAGCAGAAGACAGCTGCAAAATGATTTTTATAGATCGGAGAACAACTCTTTGTACATTTTGCCAGCAAGCGATGGACTGCACATAAAGAACAAGCCACCACTTACAGTCAAAAGCGCTCATATCAAAACGTTCTGTTTTTGTTGTTTACGAGTAAATGTTTACCAAAGCAGAAAATGTTCAGCTGAACCCCAGCACTGAAGTTGAAGTTGAATAACATTTAATGTGATTTTTTTTTTCTATTGCATTGTTCTTTTTTCCCATCCACTCCATAATTAGACACTTTTTAGGTGAATAAATATGATTTATAACATAAACCATAGATTCAGAAGAACAAAATGGAAAAAAAATGGAATTCAAGAAAAAAAAACCATGGTTCATGAGCCCTACTTTTAACATTGTTAGTGAAGGCCAGACGGGAGGAAGGGAGTTCACGGCAAAGATGGAAACGAGAATCGGTGCCCTATATACCAAAATGTATGGCTCTAAAAGGCAGAACAGACAGAACTTGCAGATCTGAGTGTAACTTACGCAAGCCTGGCTTCAATGTAGTTAGCTACTTTTGCTTGTAGCTTGTAGCGTAACTAACTACAACTACTTTACTAAAAAAGCAGCTTGGCGGTTGCTACCTTTAATCATTAGTTGCTGGTATCTTGAAAAGCTATCGTTTAAAAACAACTTCCCCTACCTCCTTCATTTCGGTCTCCCTCATTCCCTGCCTCCCCTCCCTCCCTTCCTCCCTCCCTCCCACTAGGCAGTGCCTGGGGGCAGGCCTGAGGCTCCCTGAGATCCACTAGACCTGGAGGCCCCTCAAGGATGTCTGAGAGCGAGATGGCGTTTAAGAGAGGTTACACGAGCAACCTTTGCTCACAAAAAAAGAACAAAAGGTGAAAAAAAAGAAAGGAAACCAAAAAATGTATCATATAAATAATGCATTCCTCCAAGACCGTTCCCCACCGCTGATGTGGACATGACGGCTATCAAAATGACTCTCTCGCACGTCAATCCTTTAACCATTAATATCACGCAGTACGACGCACATCCTTACGAAGAGACAGCACATGATTTGGGCGCGTAATTAGCAAATCCGCCGTCTTCGTTTGACCCCTTAATTAATAGTAATTCCACGAAATAATCTCACTATCCCTGTGAGGTCGGCGATCGCTTTCGTCTCCTTAGAAAGGTAACATCCGTTTCTGGCAAAGCACGTCAGATTAGCGGCTCATGAGCTCCACCGTCCGCGCTCGCCATCGCCGGTAAACACAATTTATCTCAATCCTCGCAGTTTTAACAAAGGCTGTCTCTAAAATAATGAAGGTTCAATGGAATTAATTAAAGGGACGGCGCCGTCCCTTCCTATCAAAACGAGAGCGGAATTTATTGATATTGCAATCGACAGCTGATATAATGAAGCGTAATTTGATTTCCCGCTCCGAGGCCTTGTTTGCTATTTACGCTGACACTGACGTGCCTTTCTTTTCTTTTCTTTTTTATCAGCCCACGTTCCTTCGTTCGTCTGTCGGTGCTCATCTTAACATCCTTTAAAAAGGCCTGAGTTTTATAAAACGCCGGAGCCATCTTTTCTTCCTTCCCGATCTCAGGCTTGTCAGTCAAAGCGAGTCGCTGACATGCCGATATAAATTGTTAAAAGCAGTTTTAGGTGAAGAGGAACAGAGGGGTGGGGGGACGAGGCGGGCGAGGCTCTCTCCCTCCATCTTCCCCCTCTTTCTACAAAAGCCAACCTCGATTTGCGTCAAACGGGGTTAAAAGACCTTGGGATTACAGAAATAAAGTGGCTGCTGTCAGACACCCCCACGTCCAAATTCCCTCCCCCCACACACACTTTCCAACATCTAAGTGCCAAACTAGCGTTGTTCAATATCATCTCACATTAGATCACGTCAGGGCGGCGTGACGGCCGCGCATCACGGGGCGCCCCGACAGGTCCGATTCGCGCCGAGGAATTCATCGCCCGTCGCCTGGCGCGATCGAAGCCGACTCTTCGCCCGCTCTGCTCCGAAATGGGAAATCCAATCTGATTCGGCGGGACGCGGCGCAAAGGACGAGCGACGTGGGGAAATGCGGAATTCCCGTCGGCCGAGAGCGAGCGCTCGCGGAAATGGGATGCGATGGGGTTTCCGACGCAACATCACCTGCGTCTGAACGCACCTTACCCCCCCACCTCCTCACACACGCCTTCCAACACACACACAGTCACACACACCGTCCGCCGAAGACATCACTAATGGAGTGCTCATACACTCTGACTTGGGACGAATAATCCTCTCGGACAGCGGCGGAGGCAGGCCTGTTATCTGGAAATTGGAGTCTGAAAGGATGTTTATTTTTATCATTTTCCCGCAAACATCCCGTCTGCCTTTCTATTCGTCCTCCTCTTCCTCCTCCTCCTCTTCCTCCCCCTCTATCTCTAGCCGTTCGCTCTCCCCAAAAACGCTCAAGGCCAGTCTGTCCAAAATAAAGACGGACACTGGCAGTAGGTGAGGGTGACTGACAGACGACAAGACCCCCGCTTGCCCCAATGTCACCCCCCCAATTCCCCTCTTCAGTCATCCTCCTCCTCCTCTTCCTCTCTTCCCCCGGATGGCGTCTAAGCCTTATCACTCAAGGGGCCTGTTAATTCAACAGCCAAGGTTTGCCCGATAAGAGCCGCTTTGCCTCTTTTCGTTTTTTCCTCTCTCTCTCTCTCTCTCCCTCTCTCATGGAGATGGACGGGTCAACAAGGAAGAGTGGGCTCACCATCATGTGTCTGGACTTCATGTCCATAGTTTAACGTGGAAGTAACGCTCTAAAAGCTGCATTTTTTTGCTGAGACTTTTTTTCTTTTACTGGCAGATGTTTCATTCAGAATCACATTAGCAACAACGCCATCACATTTCCCTCCACACTTTAACTGTGCAGCTACAATATCTTCTCAATGATAATCATCACAAACGATGAGATCTTCATCTTAGCAATATTGGTAGTCGGTAGCATAACGGTTAGAGCGTTGACCCTGCAATCGGAGGGTCACCGGTTCAAGTCCCGGACCAGTACCACGGAGGTACTCATGAGCAAGGTACTGTCCCAAAGCACTGCCAAAAAATCTGCCCACTGCTCTTTCATGGATGGGTCCAATTCAGAGCTCACATTTCATTGTGGTGCAGTGTGATGTGCTGTGTTCGCAATGACAAATAATCACTAACCTGTTCACAATCCCAATTTTTGACATTGGCCATATGCCAACCTATGCTTTGAAAGGTAATGAGTAGCTATAACACCTTGCAAAACCCCCAAAATGGTTAAAAATGGTCTGGCAATCACAATGAGATCACAAGATGACACTTCCAAGACAATGTCACTGACCAAAGTGCTGGTGACGTTGTGTCTGTGTCCAGGTGAAACAGGGCTGTTCTGAACATTCGTTATATAAATTGCCTTAAACATTACTAGCATCGTGCTTCACAGGTGGCACCAAAGACTAAAGCTCTATTTTTGTCTCATTTGTTCACAAAAGACTTTTCCAAAAGCCATCCGGCTTCTCCATGTGACCTTCACTAAACTTTTTAAAGGAACAACAGCGTTCTTTTCACAGAGTCGTGGCTTAGGGTTTTAGGTGATCTTGAGAGCTTGAGTTGAAGGCACCTAATTTGTAGATTCTTTAGGTTATTGAAGACGTTTCATCTCTCGTCTGCAAGGCTTCTTCAGTGATGGATGACTGAGAATAGACCATGTTTTAGATTATATTTATATGGAAATACAGAAAATTGTCTACAAACCAAGCACCACTGTCAGCATCTTCTTCCACAGAAACACCTACAACATAATCAGGATTTTGCAATTCTGTAAATTGCACAGATTTATAGAAGAAACTAGAGAAGCATTTCCTCAAGAGTGATCGCTGAAAGTTTTGTAGTGGTGACATGAAAACTGGCACAGTAGAAAGACTGAGTAAAATGCGTTGGAGTGAATGGGGAAAGAACGAGGGACGATAAAAGAAAAGATGAGCACGGGTCAAAACATAAGAGCCGTGTTGACTGTCGTGAAAACAGGCCGAAGAAAGCTGTCGAATCCCGAATCATGTGCTCTTAATGGGAGAAAACAAATGGCTTCATATGGTAAAATAAATGACAAAAAAAGGATTAAAAAGACGAGCGCAGTTCATGACGGTTACAGACGTGAAAAATTCGCTGGCTTTGCGAAGAACGGTGGCCGCACTGTAAAGTAAGGCTGTGCAATTAATCAAATTTTAATTTCAATTTCAATTTCAGCTCCAAACAATCACAAAAATAATGTAATCGACAAAAAACAATTATAATTAGAATTATTTTGCCACATTACGCTCTGCAAGTATACTCATATTTTGTCTTGTGTTCCGAATGACACACGCACGCGCACTAACGCACCTTCCGAAGACTGAACGCACGTGTGTGTTCTGGTGGCGGTGTACAGTCTGAGCGGGTAAAGATGGCGGAAGGAGGAGAGCAGCATAAAGTCTTAAATAGTAACACAAAGTAAAGTGTTAAATAATCGTGATTTCAAGATTGACCAAATTAATCGTGATTATGTTTTTTTTCATAATCGAGCAGCCCTACTGTAAAGAGTCGAAATTTGCACTCCACGTTAGTCTATGGGTGGCAAAAACGGCCAAAAAAATTAAAAGAACTCGCAAACGAGCGCATGCATCAACAACGCACACAAGTACCCCACACCGCAGCTGCTGCACGCAGTCAGAGTTGGAATAAAGCATCTAGCACAAAAACTGTAGGAGGAATGACCGTCAGAAAAGCTGTGTGGAATAAAAAGATGGATAACAATGCGATGCTCAACGCAATGTCTAAACTCAACAGATGTTTTAATGACTTGCAGAATATCAAAATTATCACGTCGAGATGCTGATTCCCCCTCCTCGCGGCCTTCCTCGCTCATCCTCATCCACACCCACACCCACCTCCCCCCTCTAGGCCTTATCACTCAAGGGTCCGTTAATTCACCAGCCAAGGTTTGTCCGATAAGAGCTGCTTTCCCTCTTTTTCGTTTTTTTTTCTCTGTCTCTCCTCCGTCCTCACCACCCACTCCTTCGGCAGGGAGACGGACAGATCCCCGCGACGAGTGCGGCTGCTCGGCTCTCTCAACACGTGTCTGTCTGGGTGACACTCCGGCCCGGCGGGCGACAATGTGCCGTGCCCTTTGAATTAAGGGACGTTAGCGATACGCTGATAAACTGACACTCAGAGCCGGAGGAGGGAAAAGCGAGGCGGCAGATGGAGGGAGAGGGGGGAGAAGACTAGAGGAGAGAGAGAGAGAGAGAGAGAGAGAAAACGGACTGATGCACAAACAGTGAAGAAAGACGTGGACGTGCGCGCGCACACTCTTATAGACACGCACGTCTCCGACTATTCAGGCAGAAGTAGATTGGAAACCGTACTCAAAATATCAAGTAAGTGTGGTGGCATTTAGCAGCGTCTGTAACTCTCTTCCTCTTTCCCTCTCTCTCTCCCTCCCTCCATCTCTCGCTCTCTCCATCTCCGAAGTGGCGCTGAGCTCCACCATCTCCCTAATGAGACAAGATGTCGCGAGTGATGGCCCGCGTCGCCGCGAGAAGCGTGCCGGATCTCCGAGCGTGAATATTCTCTCTCTTTTTTTTTTCCCCTCCCTCTCTCTCCCCTTCTTCTCCTTCTTCTTTCCTTCCCCGACTTGAAAGTAAATGGCACAACACTCCTGGGGCACATCGCCATTTTTATCAGGAAGAGGAGAAGGAGAAAGCACACAAAATACCCTCCTGTCCTCCATCATGATACGCCTGTTGGAAATACTGCGACTCCTTTTCTTCCCTCTGCCGACACCAACCCCTGCCCCCCTTTCCCACAAGAAGGAGAAGAAGAAGGAAAAAAGAAAAAAAGGCGGTTCAGGTGCACGTGGAAAGGAGGGACGGAGGTCAGAAGCGGAAAGGCGTTGCGCGATTTCTTTACGTTACGGTACAATAATGAGGTCCAGATCTTAAAAGCCGCGGTGTGAAGCCAATCAAAGGCGGTACTAATCCGCAGATATGGAGGCAATTTAAACTATCAGTGGAACACTTTTTAATTGTCGATTCTCCCCTTTGAAATACTCCTCACACTGACATCTTACATGCTTCACACCCCGTGCTTTTCCTCTGCTTTCTCTCTCTCTCTCAAATCTCCACGGCATATTCTCTTCATTTCGCCTCGAAACCGAAATCGCCATGGGAGCCATTTAAAAAAAAAAAGGATTCCCTAAAAAGCCCAACATGGCTGCAGCAAGACGCCGAGACGCCGAAATTCAGCTCGTGAGCCCGCTCTCATTTTCTTCCCTTCTTCGTTAGAATGGAGAGATGAGAGGAAAATAGAGTTAAAAAGAAAAAAAGCGGGGTTCGGTTACTGGAACCAAAAAGTTTCCTAATACCGGCTGCCGGGAGGGCAAACGTGTGTGACAGTAGCCGCAGGCGATATGAGTGTGTGAGAGTGTGTGTGTGTGTGTGTGTGTGTGTTGTTTAGAGCGCTGGGTGAGGCAGCAGCTGTGGAGCGACGGATGGGTGTGAGGAGGAATTTTACCTCTCTCCTGTTTCTTTCCATTTCAGCTTCCATCAGTAAGTCAGACTGTTTCTCTCTCTCTCTCTCTCCATCCTTTCGGCTTCTCCTCCTTTTTTCCTGCCCTCTCTTTAATTATCTTTTCTGTCTATCTCCATGCCTTCCACCTCTCCCTCTCTTTTCTCTCCTCTCTGCTTCCCAACTCTCTCTAGGTCTCTCTATTTTAAATGCCCTTCTTAAATTTTCATTTTTGTCTGCCTTCAGGTTCCCTCTCTTCTCTCTCTTTTTTCAGTTGGCCTCCAATCTCTCTCTCTCTCTCTCTCTCTCTCTCTCTCTCTCTCTTCTGACTCTCTCCAGTCTCTCTCTCTGCCTCCCATCTCTCTCTCTTTTTCCTGTCCGCCTTCAATTTCTATCTCTCTCTCTAATCCCTCCCTTTTTCTTTCTTTCCCTTCCTCTCTTCTGATTTGATGAACGGGGAAAGAGGGACCAACGCGGTGTTAAAGAGCAGCACAGGTGTTTTTGGCTTTGTACTTTAACATTTGAATGGCATTTACTCATTATTCTGCGCTGACACTGATCTACCGCACCATAAAGGCCCTGAACAACATTAACAACGAGCAGTGGGGATATAGAGACGTGTTCAAGTAGAAAACCAAGTTAATGTTCCTCATTTATAGACGCAGCTTCTCGTCAACAGTTTGATTTGGAGGCCTGATGTATTGCACAGCACTGCGTTCCTGTTTGACATCCGTCTGATTAAAAATGAAATGTACGTAAAAATATCAATACCGTACTGTGTGTTTTGGTGTGGTCCCACTAAGCGAACACTTCTAATAAGATGGTTAGCTCAGTAGCTAGCAAGCATCAAGGATTCGAGGTTTACATTCACGCTACCAACTGCCCCAATGTGGTGAAAAGATTCACAGATTTTTAACCTGTTAAGCCCCGAGACTGTTTTACAGATTTTTGCTCTAAAAAAGATAATATAAAATAAAATGTGTATATCACAATGTCTATTTTTATGCTTTTGGTGTCATTATAAAGGTAACACTTGTGAGATTACTGTGGAATGTGGCATACAAGTTACTGGGTCAGAATAAAGGAAGATGCAACACAGCAGAACATGAAAAACAATCGTGTCTATCGTGTGCTGGCAAAACTTACAAAAGAGTTGTTCTCCCGATTCATAAAAATCATTTGGGTATCGTTCTGCTCTAAACTTAGCACTGACACTCGAATTGCGTAATTTTTTTGAGGACTTCGGTGTTTCAGCCTCTTGGCCATAGCTGACCGTTGACGTTTCCCCCTCTGTGCGTTTGTGTGTGTGCAAAGTCGAGTCCCGCCTCAACAGGTAACACGTACAGGGGGCTGCAGCGGTCAAAATGTATTAGAAACCATTGCTTTGCTTTGCCCACACACTGATATCAGCGAATTATACGACATTCCGCATTTTACAACGGATTACCTTCTATTTGTTGAATTCCGCGATTCCGTCCGCGTTTTCCGCATCGCGCAAATCATAGGGCCCTACATTACCTGCGTAATCTGCGGAGTCTCAACTTTCATATGATACATGGTATGCATGATTAGCCGTAGTAGTATAGATTCTACAGCCGTAGTTCTTCCACGTAGACCTACGCAGGGTTTTTGTTCTTTGTTTATTTGCGTGTTTGGTGTTGGAATTGTGTTATGTTTCGGTGGAATTTGTTTGAGATTTTTACACGAGATTATTGGTAATGTTGATGTGCCGCATGCATATATTTGTTAACGTTTACCGACTATTTAAAGCCTTCCCGTTCTGCTCCTGGTACCGAGGGCACTCGGGCTCAAGCCGTTAACCTTCCACTGAACTGAACGATATTAAGATTTGCAGGTCAAGATATTTCTTTAGCTATGACCATGCATTTCTTGGGCGTTAATTTTTTTTTAAATGACTATTTCTGAACTGATAGAATACTAAACTACAAAGGTAAAATCATAACCCCCTGACCCAATGAAGATCAGACTTATGCTCAAAACAATCATCATCAACTGCATCCTGGACTGCATTTTTGCCATCCTCCTTCCTCCTTCCTCTCAGTTCTGTCTGTTCCAGAAGAAAAAAAGTTCCAGGCCAGAACAAGCGGCCGTGTAGAATAGTTAGACTGTAAGAGTTGTGATGCTGTTTACCTGCTGCAGCATGTTTCTGTGCTTTAAGCTTATTACACAGCAGCCCCGAAATGACTAATGTGTGGACGCTTATCACCGGAGGAATATAGATTCGGTTGCAAGAGAGGAGAACAACCTGGAGTTGTACGAAGCGGGAAAGAGCAGCGTGGGAGATCTTATCTGCATTGGTGGTGTTCACTTACTCCTCAGCAGTTTTTGTTTCTGGCCAGCGCTGCAGAAACGTGCAGACAGGGCCGAGCAGCCGAGCCGAGCCGCAGCTCCGTCTAACGCAGCGGTTTCCAAACTGGGGGCCAAAGCAAATGAAGGAAACTGAAAAGGAAGCGTGGCAGTCACACAAGCTGCAGCGAGTGATTTTTTGTCATTGTGAACACAGCACAGCACACCACAACGAAATGTGCCCTGTATTGACCCAACAGTGAAGCAGCAGTGGGCAGCTTTTTTTTTTTTTTTTTTTTAGACCAGTGGCCGGTGGGTGGGTGGGTGGAGGAGCGCGGTGGGGGCAGTGATTGGCGACGGGTGTGAAAATACTTTTGTCTACAAAAGTGGGGCAGTTGTAGTATAGCAGTTATGAAGTTGACTTCGTGTCCAGAGGGTCACCGATAAAAATCCCCAACCGGTAAAGGTACCACTAAGGTACTCAAGAGTAAGATACCGTCCCCGAGCACTGCTCCCCAGGATTTGCCAGTCAGCTGCCCACTGCAACTTCAACGATGGGTCATGTTTTGTTGTGGTGCACGGTTTGCAAAGTGTAACACACACACAACACAGTACTGGATATATATACTGTGTGTGTGTGTGTGTGTATCATATGTGTTATATATATATATATATATAAATAAAAGATTATTTATTTGTCGCGATGCAAGTTATACGGGTGAAATGTATCCTGATCTGCTCTTTTAACTTTGCAATAGACAAGGGAAAAACAAGAGACACAATACAAACTTACAAACATAAAGACTAACCTAAATAAGGAGGTTTGGGGTAACAGAATGAAAAATAAAACCATATATAATAATACAATAAGGAACATAAAGTTACTGTGCATAGTTTACCTGGGTTACTGCAAGAATGTGCTAAAAGACAGAACCGGTGCAATGAAATGATTTTGCCAAGTGCATGCAGCATTATACATGTAGACAGAGTAGAGGCATGTGATACTGGACAGTGAAATGGCAGCCAGTATAAATAGTTATCACAGTTGGGGTTTATATAACAGTCAGACAGTATAAAAGTTATACATAAATAATATAATTATGTATTAACAGCAGTAATGCAGAACTGCTGAGACTTAGAAAGAGCATGTCCTTGTTTAGAAAAGCGGATGGCCTGAGGATAGAAAACTCCCTCTGAGTCTCTCTGTTTTATACATATATAATATATATATATATATATATACACACATATAATATACACACACACACATACACACATACATACATACATATATATACATACTGGACAGAAACGTAGAAATGGCTACAGGGAACGCAGCGTGGAGGAGACAGATACACATTCTGACATCGGCATTTTGTCGTCGATTTATTGGCCGCTCCCTGTGAGCGCAACTGTTGCAAATCCACTCGTAATTCACGTTCCTGCGCACTTCCATTCTCATGCAAAGGTAACATTTGGTTTTAGAATGGATTCCTTTCTGCATTATTTTACTGGAAAGCCCGATTCTCCCCTTTCTCGTCGCGCAGATATATAGGTTAATGTCTTTGTGGCATTTTACCAAAAGGCCACTCCGAATGGTCTCCACTGCCATATGAATAATTGAAACCAAACTGTTAAAGGCGGCTGGTCATTGAAGATCGGAGAAGAGGGGGAGAGAGGGAGAGAGCGAGAGAGAGACTAAGGACGAGCCGTGAGCGGACAGCGTGTCCGATAAAGACGAAACGTCGTCTCTGTGTGGGCTTGTGTGTGTCATACGGGGAAGTACGTCAAATATAGAGCATGTAGTACATAATCATGTTCAATCAGCAAACAAACTTGAGGGTTTCGTTTGAGGTGTAAAGATTTATCAGGAAGATGAGTTCAAGATGTCTTATGGCACGTAGAGGGTCTCGTTGCTGAGCCCTTTTTAAAGTGGTGCTTCATATACGAGCGTGTTCTCATTCCAACTTTTCATTCGGACGTCTCTGCATAAATCTCTGGTGTTATTACAGAGACGCACCAGTAGAAGTGGACGATAAGTTCTAATGTATTACGCTGCATTATGGCTGGGTGGAACTGTGTATCATCTAGCATGGTACAACTTCCCAATCTATTGTCACATTCTGCACATCATCCATCCACCAGCATCCACCTTCTTCTTACTCCTCCAGTCGTTTCTAGTTCTCTTTTGCACAGCTCCTCGCTCGCTAAGATTCTAGCAACATGACAATTTCGTTCATATTTTGGCATGATGGTGGTCTAGCAGGAGGATATTTACTACAGCTGAAACAAGCATTCAAATAACTCGAATAATTCGATTACACAAAATTGTCGAGGGAACTTTTCTAGAATTGAAGCTTCGTTTAATTCATTTCACTCACTAAAGCACGTGCTTGTTTCACACGGACGCTTATTAATGACGTTCAACGTTTTCAGTGGCGCGATCAAGACCTGATCCCTCTGTATGTAAAAGTATTTGTGAAATATTCCATGCACAAAAACAGAAGTAAATGCATAAAAACGCATAAATGACATTTTTTGTAGGACGTAAACACACGAGCTGTGTTTGTGAGCGCCATTACTCGCTAAAATGCTCAATTCAGTTCAAACGTCCCCTTGATTACAGACAACACACATATTTTAGGTGATAAATAACTTTATAGGCCAAACTGGTTCAAAATGACTCAAAACTTCAGTATTTCTTAATTTTCAATTGATCCGATATTTTCAATTTTATAATGTTATAGTGTAATCAATAAGAAAGAAGAAATATAGAACATTTATCAAAAAACTATTCTATATTCTGATGGATACCAAATGGATGAAGTGTTTCCGCAATAGAATGTTAAGCCATAGAGTAAGAGCAGTCCAGGTAAGAGCATTGTTTTATTGCTGAGTTGCAGAGTTTTTAGTGTAATAAAAACTCTGCAACTCAGCAATAAAACAATGCTCTTACCATTTCTAGTAGTTATGTCTACAGTTTCAGCACTTTCATTTTACATAACGCTAAAACAAACTTAACATTTCTACAGGCGCAAGTCAGTTTTTATCAGAAATGTGCTGATTTCATAACTGTATCAGCATTAAGGCCTCGTCCACACGGATGTTCGAAATGAACGCCGTCGGAACGCCATACGCGTTTTTGCAGCGTTTTGTAGCTGCGTTCGATTGGCGTTTGCAATAGCGTCGTTTTCCTTCGGTTCTTCGGGATTTTGACGCCAAGAAAACGTTGCATGCAGCGTTTATTTGACGCCACCCGAACGCGCAGCCGGCCGACCGCCGGTGCTGAACGCCTGTGTGGACACTTTGATTTGCTCCAATGAGCAGAAAAACGGTCGGCGTTCAGACGGCGCTTACCTGGCGCCACAAACGCCAGAAGAACACCTGGTTCAGACGTCCGTGTGAACGAGGCCTTACACATCAAACTATGACAAATGTGAGTAGTGCAGGACGTCCTGAATACAACGCAAAGCGTGTACTTATACACACACTAGAAAAGGCCTAAAAACAAAAGTACTGTCTTTTTCTGTTTTAAAAAAAGATTTTATCCAATTACTTGAATAATCAATTTTTTAAAAATCCATAGAATGCTCAATTACAAAAAGAATCAACAGTTGCAGCTCTAATATTTACATTCATGGCATTTAGCAGACACTCCTATCCAGAGCGACTTCTATTTCCCAATTTCAAGGACAGCGCTGTCGCCCTACAGAAGGTGCTGCGTTGTATCCCTGTGGAATTTACATACTCCTCCCGTGTTCGTATGGGTTTTCCAGTTTCCTCTCAGAATTCCAAAAGCAAGCAGTTTAAGTTGATTGGTCACTCTCAATCTGCCCAATAAGATATGCACAAACCCAGGGTTGGCCCCTGCCTCGCTGCCCAAAGTCCCAGCACAGGCTCCGGTCAGTGGATCAGATAATGAATGTTTCCCTGAGAGGGGTTAAGGATCTTGCTCAGGAACCGAGTGATGGCAGTGCTGACGGTAGGATTCGAACCCACAACCTCTTGGTCCGGAGATAAGTATCCTAACCACTAGACCACCAGGATGTCTATCTCTGGATGAAGACCCTTAACCTCAAGTTAACCTCAACTTTCCCTTTAATGGAAGTTGCTCTGGATTAGAGCGTCTGCTAAATGGAATTAATGTAAACGTTTCTTCACATTTCTTCAACAGAATTTGCCACACAGGCTCTACACCTCGTCTGTTCAACCAGTTCCGAGGCAAGTCCTGCCTTCACGTGTCCGTTCTGCACTAGCCCTTTTTACCAAGCACAAGTCGGAGTGAAGACGGCCGGTCTCTTCCCATCCATTCTGCACATTAGCCCTTCCCGTCGCATTAGCCGCGGCCGCTAATGCTCTGCTACGCTTCTCTATAATAGTGGCCCTTCTGCGGTCAGTCCGATCCTGTTTGGTCACCCGACTCCCTTGTCCTTTTGTGTCCGTCCACATTTGACGTTAATGTCAGCCATAGATGTGTCTGTGTTTCTTGTGTCTCGTTCTCTAAATGTCTATCTCTCTGTCCGTCTTTCAATCTCTTATCGTCTCTTCTTTTTTGCCGTCTTTCTTTCCTTTTGTCCGATTGTCTTTCTGTCTCTCTATCTGTCTTTCAAGATTTCTCTCTCTTTGTGCCTTTACTCTGATTTGGCGCGATGCGCTAAGAGGGGAGAGAACGAGCTCTAGCCCTCTCGCCACATTAGCCTTTCCCGCCGCATTAGCCGCGGGCGCTAATGCTCTGCTACGCTTCGCTACAGTAGAGGCCCTTCTGTGGTCAGTCCAATCAGATTTGGTCCCACTGCTCTCTTGTCCTTTCCTTTACGACTCTGGCACGCGACGTCCACGCTGCGTTGGCCCGTGTTTGACGCTAATGTCGCGGTGCGGCTCTGACCGGTTTGTTCCTGTTGATAAATAATATATTCCGCACGCCATAAACATGATAAATTATGAGCAGTGTGTGTGTGTGTGGTTTATTATACATGAGGCTGTGCTTATAAAGGCTAATATAAATGACATTAAAGCATTAATGAAGGGGGTATCGATAAATAATTGACTCCTTGGTGCATCCTTTTGCAGGTGCTGTGTGTAGGTGGCCGCGTGGAGCCGAGAGCGGGATGCGGGCAGGAGGAGGAGTGCAGGCGGAGAGAGGGATGTTGTGGGGCGGGACGGAGTGATGGGTGTGTGAGCAGCGAACTGACGGCTGTGTTTGGATGTGGCGCCGCCACACTGTTGACTGGCACTGCGCATCAGCCTCAAGTGGGCACGAGGCTTCGTGTCACATTTACAAGGCTGATATCATGCATGTGGAGTCAACAGGGGACGGGGGCCTTTACACACACACACACACACACACACACACTCATATGCAAGCACACACATGCACACAGTGTCGGTCTATCCTATGGTCTCTTGGACTGTGTGTGTCTGTGCATCTCCCTCTCATTTTTCTCTCTTTCTGTCTCTCTCCTCTCATTGTGTCTACCAGTTTTATTCTCTCTGATTGTGCCTCTGTCCATTTCTCTCCCATTGTGTTTGTCTGTCTCTATTTCTAATTGTGTCCATCTCTCTCTACTTCGCATTGTGTCTCTACCTGTCTCCTTCGCCAATTGCTCTTATTGTGTCCCTGTAAAGCTCTCTCGTTGTGTTTCTGTCTCCTGTTCACTGTGTCTCTGCCCATTTCTGTCATTGTGTTTCTGTCTAATTCTCATTGTGTCTCTGTCTCTGTCATCCGTCTCACTCTCATCGTGTCTCTCCGTCTTGCTCGCTCTCTGTCTCTGTCCATCTCTCTCATTGTGTTTCTGTCTGACTGTCTCTCTTTCTCGGTGTGTCTCTGTCTGTCTTTCTCAAGCTCTCATTGTGTGCTTGGCAATTGCTTTTTCATTGTGTTTCTGTCTCTCTCTCTCCCTCATTGTGTCCCTCTGTTGCTCCCTCTGTGTGTCTGTCCCTTTCTCTCTCGAATCATCTCTTCTCTCATTGTGTCTCTCTCTCTCTCACACACACACACACGTTTGTGGTCAAATAGAAGGATCCTATGTGACAGCATATGGCCTATAACACATGAACACACACCAACCCACACACAAAACGACTATTATTACCGCTTGCACTTTACCACTCCCCAACACACACACAGACACACACACACAATCCTAAAAGAAGAGAAATGTTGGCCGGTGGAGGCGAGAGGAGAGGACACGGGGCTGCGCGTCTGAGCGTTTTATACGCCCTGCCACTCATTTTCAGACACACTCATAAATCTGCCGCAAAATGAAGTAAAAGGAAGCCCATTACATTCAGATCCGAGGGCTTTTAATCAGCCGATGTGCCACATAAACTTTCACCTTCTACACCTCCACCCTTTTACTGGCTGGTGTGTGTGTGTGTGTGTGTGTGTGAGTAAGGTGGGTGGGGGACGCAGGACTGGAGATAGGACAAAGTTCCAGGTTAACGCAGACAAAGCGACATCTATTTGCCACCTCGCGTGGGAGGCCAAAGATGCAACCGGATTAATTCTGCGCTGCATTGAAAAGCTAAAGGAGCATTTTAGAGGAATTACCGAGCGATAACAGGCCGTGCCACCGCTATTAGAAGCGTGATGCGGTAGACGAAGAGCATCTCTGGGGTGACAAATGTGTATAAAACGGGGGCACCGATTTGGGAGGACGAGGAACGCCACCTGTTCCCGACCGCGGCATTTAAGCGATTACGCTAAAAGAAGAGAGGCGAGTGGGAGAAGACGTTTTACCCGTTTGAAGCTCTAAGATGTATCAATCGTCAGGCGGCGTGTCTGTTTTCTTTTTCCTTGCCGCTCTCGTCGCCGCTCCTTCTCCCGCTTTTGAATAGGAAGCGAGCACAAACGAGCGGAGTGACACATCAATAGAGACAGGACAGCTTCTGTGCTGGCCACGAGCCTGAAGCCCTGCAAACGATGACTCCATCCTCCGCTCTCCCTCGCTCTCCCCTTCCTCTCTCTCTCTCTCTCTCTCTCTCCATCCCCCATGCCGAAAAAAGGGGAAGGAAGAGTGTTTTTGACGCGTAACCCATCCATAGCCATTTTATGTCACTATCCTTCCCGTCTCGTCGTCATTAGACTAATGTGAAGCTACAAAGTGGCAGAGGGAAGTTCCCTCGCAAGTCACCGAGTGGCTGAACTTAGGTTCGACGGCCATGTCCGAGGAGGACGCGTGGGTGATTGGCGTACGCAGGAAACGCATGTGAGCGCCAAAGAAGAGCAGCGTTATTTAGGAAATCGGCTGAAAAAGGATTTGATGCGGCCTGACCGAGCTCTGATGTACACACACACTCACATACGGACATCTGTGAGAGCAGAGACACAGTTCAAACCACAGACATACTCTCGAGTCTTGCTATATTTGTCAAGTTCTTTTATTGACTCCCACAGAGGCTAGACACAGACAACACTAAACCTTATGCTGACCGTAACCTCGTATTTTGCAAATTTTGTTCTTTTACATAAAACCTGCCATTTTGATGAAAACGTTCCATAAAAACGCCAGTCTTCATGTACAAAATCGGCCACACAAAAATCAGGATTAGCATCAGGTCCTTGCAAGCCCTTAAAAACCTGCTCATACGCACAATAATATTATATTATTACACAATAATGTTAAAGCGCTTATGTCCTTATGTCCAAAGTCAAAATATTTCCAGTCTACTGTTGTTTAAGAACCATCAGGCCTTCATCGCACCCTAAAATTCTGCTAATTCACACAAGCAGACGTGGCATTTGGTGGGCAGTTGGTGACGTAACGGTGGGGTGTTCGCCCTGTGATCAGAAGGTCACAGGTTCGAATCCAGACCTGGAAAAGTTACCACTGAGGTACTCATGAGCAAGGTACCGTCCCCAAGCACTGCTCCCCGGGCGCTTGCTAGCTGCCCACTGCTCCTTCACGGATGGGTTAAATGCAGAGGTCCCATTTGACTGTGGTGCACTGTGTGCTGTGCTGTGTTCACAATGACAAATAATCACTCACTTTCACATTCGTTATGAGCAAGATCAAAGCGAAATACCTTTGGATGTAAATTAATTTTGGATATCATTTTTCGAAAGTTTGAATCTATGTATTTCTTCGCCAGCGTTATTAGCACATATAACAATGTAAAAACGTTTCATCAGTATTTCCTGGCATTTGTTAATTATACACAACAACTAAATGGGACCTTGCCATTTGACCCATCCGTGAAGTAACAGTGGGCAGCAGACTGGCAGATCCTGGGGAGCAGTGCTTGGGGACAGTACCTTGCTCATGAGTACCTCAGTGGTACCTTTCCCGGTCCGAGCTTCAAAACGGTGACCCTCCAATTACGGGGCCAATTCCCTAACCGTTATACACTACCACTTGCCTCGTTCAATAATATGCCCACTTATAACACTGCAGGTGTAAAGTAGGTATATTTGTAATAAGGCTTTATAGTTTTAGCATTTGCTAATAATAATGTATAATTTTTGATATAAAAGAGCGAGTGGGGATGTACAAGGCAGTGTATTATTTTAGTGCAGGTCCCAAGTGACGCTTAATAGGAGCAGCTAAAAGAATAAAGAAAAGAAGAAATAATTTTATTCTCGTATTTTCTTTACTGCATTATTATTAATGTTATAAATGCAGTCCCATTGTTCTTATTATTGTAATATGAGGAAAATAATCTCATCTCAGACCCTCAGATCTTCCACCGAGACATTAGAGCTTTATTAAGGCCTCACGTGCAACTTGTTTAGCATTAACTTTGAATGCTAACAGCAGCGAACAGCGTGAAGTCTGTGTAGGATGACAGTCGGAGAGGAAACAGCTAGAAGCTGCGAACTCGAGTCAAATAACATTGGCAAGACCAGCAATTTGTGTTAACTTTTAATGTACGACTGCAGAGCGTGACGACGTCTTTAATTAGTCGCGACGTTCACCAAAAAATAAAGAATAAAAATCACCCCAAAATCACTTTGGCACGCCACCTTTTAAAAAGTGGCCCAGACTTTCTGGGCCTCCGTCTGCACTAACAAAAGCTGTCACGAAACCGATCTCGTCTCGTCCCCCACCTCCCCAACTTCTACCCCCCTTCCCTGTTTGTCCCATTTGCTGCGTGCTAGCAGCGGCGCCAAGGTTCCTCCCGACTCCGTATTTGCAGAGTGACAGTTTAACAGCTTGCGTGCGCGTAATTAACGCCACTCGAGACGAACGTGAGGCGGGCCGGAGATAAATAAATAATTCACGGCCGACGCTGGCGCCTCTTCCGACTGATGTCTCAGGTACGGCTTCACCTGACCGGGCATTTCGACGCTAAACGGGAAGTGGGCGGCGGGCGGAACGCTAAATTATTCACCTCATCAAAGCGCAACGTGACTACTTAAAAGCCTTCATTATGTTTAATAGTAATGACCCTTTTAGGTCAAGCCGAGAACAGAGTGGACTGATTGTCAGAAATCACTTCCTATTTCGACTGCCGGAGTTTGCGGCACGCTTCCGTGGCGAGGGGTTTATGCATTTCTGATGCAATCCTTCTGTTTTGGACTTTGCTGATTGCAATAAAAGATAGAGAAAGAAATTAACATGTTCTCTCTTTTATCGGCTCTGGCTATCGTGATGAGTGGTTTTCCGACAGACTCGTAATGACTGTTCTTCTGGATGAAGAGCGTGTGAAGAGTGTGCGAATGCATTTTTGCACGTTCATTTAAAAGTCTGTCTGGTTTGCAGGACGATTAGTTATGGTTTTGGGGTTTTTTAGGCAAAAATCAGGTCCTTAATTTTCTACTTCTAGCTTAGACTTGCAGCAGATCTAACTGCAAAAAGACTCCTCCTCTATTCGACCGCTTCTGCAAGATTTGCACATATTGAATACCTCTCATAACTAAAATTCCATATTTTCTTTTTCTACCTCTAGTTTAGAGTTTATATTATATTATCTAATTACAGAGTATGTGACTTCTACATTCTTTTCACTCAGATGACAATGTTTACTTTGATTATAACGGGCGGCAAATAATGATTTTTTTGGTAATTAATCTGCCGATTATTTCTTCGATTAAATGATTATTAATCAGATAAAGAGAAAAAAACGACTTAATTTCCACCATTTTTAATAAAGCAAACTGACTTTTTCTATTTTCTATATTTTTCACTCTCTAACATTGTAAAATGAAAAAAAATCTGATTAATTTTTAGTGGTTTTGACCACTTTTTGTAAATTTGGACTCAATTTGGCCTACAATAGATTTTTGACTACATTTTGAACTACATTTTTGTGCAAGATGGCGTTCCACATGAGAGTCACGTCACAATAACGCGGTGGACACGCATCGGAATAATCACTGAAAATATCGAGTAAATGTCTGTATTGTGAATAGAACGCTGATTATTTTTGTTACTTGTCTGATAAAAATCAGTTTTGTCTGTAATAAATGGGAAGATTTGACTGAACTGGAACGCTTTAGTGAATGACGTCCCTGAGAGAGTCGTGTGCCATTGTGCAAACAGCCATTGTGCTTACATCACGAAAAATCTCATTTGTGACCCTCCACGGCAAAACCAGTCGCTTTCTTTTTCCAAGAAAAACGAGCGTTTATGTTGCGTGGGGTAAAATTTGGGATTTTTTGTTTTTAATATTTTCAAACAGTGAAAGGTCTATATTGTACTGTTGTGAATAAATTTCGCTGAAAAACTTACCCTTTCCATCCTAAAAACGTGACTTTCTTGAGGTGAGGAATTCAATTCAAAAGTTTCTGTTTTGACCGCTCTACTTCAATATTTACGGTAAATCCACTGGTTGACTAGCGTGAAGATATTTCTCCGGAATCCATCTTCGTCTCCCGAGTTCAGTTAACCTAACGCAAGTAGGCTATCCGTGTGGCTGTGAATGCAGCGTAGGCTAACGTAAATGCAAACATAGCCGCGACCGCACCAAGCGTCTGTGAGTGTTACGGCGATAGTCAACTTCAAAGACAGATTTCTCTGTTTCTCACTTGGCGTGACAGGAGAAACCCGACTCCTTTGAATGTTGATATCTCAGTCATATGTCGTCCGATTCATTCCATATAGGTATCGTTTTGAAGCTTCATGAAAACATAATAACTCAATTTTGAAAATTTGCGACAAGCGACTGGTTTCACCATGAAGGGTCACATTTATGCTTTTTTTTAACGTAACTACTACCACACGGCACTGGGTCTCGTCTCCTTCTTATCCTTCTTTTATGGCTGTTGGCATCCAGCTTAATGGTGCCACTGTACTTGAATACTAAGGTGGACCTAATATCTTAATAATCGAATTTAATCGATTTAATCAATTAGTTGACGCAGCCCTAGATTATAAAAACGTAATAAATTCATTTAATCGCATTGTATTTGGAATTTCTATACTGCAGTATCAGGAAGGTTGCAGAAAGTTTGTCATCGTAATTTGAGGCAAATAAACTCATCTCAGACTCTTCCACCAAGACATCATAGATCTATCAAGGCCTCATATGCAACTTGTTTAGCATTAACACCAAATCCTAACAGCAGCAAACAGTGTGAGGTGAGAGAGGGATGACCGCTAGAAGCTGCAAACTCCAGCCAAACATCAGGATTAGCTACATGTTGTTTTTGCAATATTGTAATAATCATTAGAATTAGTGCTGGGCGATAAAACGATCTCGATATTTTATCAAGAAAAATGCGATGACGATAACGATGATAAACTAAGCTATAAAATTCGATCATACTTGTTTGTCCACTATGCGACAGCGCGTTGAGATACAGTATGTTTGGCCAATCACGTAGCTTGGCATAACGCCAGCACAACAGCCAATCGCGGCCAATGATGCAAATTTGCCCATAACACACGAAAAAGCCGCGTGGTAAACATTAGTGGTCGCGTGCCGAGATATACTTAACATTCAGAGCGCTTATGCACATTAAGCGCAAGCGCACCGTCACGTAGCGTTGAGTATGTCGCGGCCCTTAGAAAAGATGCCGCGGTGAGTGAAAAAAGGCGATGAAAATGCAGCGCTTTATAGTTACGGCGGACGCTTTGACAACAAATGCCGCCTGGGAAAAAACTAATAAAATACGAACGTGAAAGTACCAGATGACGCTTTTCGTAACTTAGCAACCGAGAAAGCGCTCTGGAAGTGAGGTGTTGACAGCTCTCTTTAGCTGTTCTTTGGCGGTGGCAATCTTTTTCCCCCCAGTTCTCAGGGCTCTTCAAGTAGAAATTTGTTGAAAATTATTTGTTTAATATTGTTTGATTATTTTAACTTGTTCATTCAGTCTGTATAAGAATCCAAAAAAACAAAACATAAAAAAACACAATGACAATATATCGTGATAATTATCGAAATAGATCAATATGACAAAAAATATCGTGATAATGTTTTTGTTCATATCGCCCAGCTCTAATTAGAATATTGGAAATAATTCTTCTTCCCACATATACACACACACACACACACACACATCATATTGCGTCCCTAGTTTCTCTAATGAACAATAAAAATAAACCTTATTCCCAATAAATACCTGACGCCCTCCGCCGCGGTTTTATGAAGGCAAGGCGGAGGGTATTAAGTCACTGTCTAAAATAAGGCAGGCAATAATAGTCTAATTAGTTGGCTTGGCCCTAGAGGTTAATAGTTCTGCAGAATCTAGTTGTTGTGCTGGAGTTAAACGGCATTTACGCGGCCCCGCGCTGTTTACACGCTCTCTCGGCGACACCTCGGACCTACGACGCAGGTGAAATTATCGCTTTTGCGTGCGATGGAAACGCACACGTGCACACGCGCGCTGAGGAACAACGGCGAGAGCACGTAGCGAAACTCTGTTAGCATACAAATAAAACAATTCATCACAGCCTTCTTTCCCCCCCACCCTCACCTTTTTTTCTACAAGAATAAACACTCATTTTCTTGACGCTGACCCTGACAAATGGAGGCACTCTCCTTCCGAGCGGCTACGGTCAGCGCGCGGACGCGTCCTAGCCAGGCGGCATTCCAGACGGGGGGTGGTGGTGGTGATGGTGGGATAGTGTGTCTGTGTGTGTGTGTGTGTGTGGGGGAGTGAGGGGGTCCGGCATTGGGGGGGCTAATAAACAGTGAGTGTCAAAAGTGCTGTCAGTCCGGTCTTTGCTTGTTGTGTTGGTTCAGGCCAGCCGGGAAGACGGACGGGCGGGCGGCGGTAGTTTGGCGGGTGAGAGAACGAGCCAACTAGGTAGCGGTGGGCAGGATTTCGCTAGCACCTTCACACACACACACCGCTGCCGCCACCCCACCCACCCCGAGCGGCCGCTATTGATTTCTGGCCATGCTGCTCTTTGTCAAATATCAGATCCAGAGAGGCCCTCTGGACCCCTTCACCTTTTAAAAGCACATACGCTGTGTGTCTTATGAGGTGGGCGGAGGGTGTGTGTGTGTGTGTGTTGTGAGCAGGGGTGATGGTCTTTGTTAAAGGTGAACAGTTGCAGCAGGTCTTTGAGAGAGTAAATCGGGGGCCGTTCGGGCTTGACAGTTCCCCTCACAGTCTGGCACTAAATATGAGGTTTTGCGTCACCGGAGCAGCACAGTTCATACTTTGGTTTTTCTCCCAGGACTTTCGGCTGCGAGTGTGAAGGACGAGCTCGTGAACGAACAAGTTTCCCTTCGTCTAATGGAGCTAATAATCAATTGTCTATAAACTGTTTGATTATTAATCATCACTGTTATCAGACTTCAAGCAATATTTCTGCTAAGGTTTTTCCTTACTAATAAGAGATTAAGCAACAGTCTAAGTGGTAGAAATACTATTAGGATGTGTCTTGGAGGTGGTTGCGACTGCGCTGTGCTTTTCACATTTGCATTGTCGCGTTTACAGTTCAATTTTCCCTAGGGATGGGTATCGTTAAGGTTTTAGCGGTATTACTACTTCTATCGATACCACTTATCGATTCGGTACTTTAACGGTACTCTTATCGTAGGGCTGGGCGATATGGCTAAAAACTGTATCACGATATCAGTGTTTCATATCGGTTGATATCGATAATTATTGATATTTTTTATGACCCATTTAAAATAAGGACCAGGAGAAAAATATATTACATTTAAACATTTTTATTTTAAACTTAACCTTCCTCTGATCATAATCCCCTCAGTTATTAAGACAGAAATGTCAACAACCATGGAAAACTCAAATAATTAAAATGTAAACATAAGTCTAAAGTCACAATGAACACTTAACAATTATCTCTTAAAGGGATCCCCGACTAGTAAGACATGTTGGCCTCAGAAGATTAACGTTGGTGTCAGCTATGTAAATGTTATATAAAAACACTCTATATCTTTTTATTTTTAATAAAAGTTTTAGAAAATGTTTTCACTCGTAGTCCGCCATTGTTGTTTACGTTTCAATGCATTCTGGGTAGTGACGTCACATGGTTGCGCCGTCCTCGGCCTAATTCGCTTGACAGTACAGCGAGATGAACGCGTCTTCCGTTCAGCCTTTTCAGTTTGAGCCCGAGCGCACTGTAAATCAGGAGGACACCGCGGAAGACAGCACTTGAACTTTATATGAAAATGAAGAGGATCAGAGAGGTGAGCAAGCGAGAGTGGGGCAAAATCGAGGGTGTTTGTGTGGCAACTGCTTGTCAATGCCAACCGAGAGGGCCTTATCTGCCTTATCTGGCAGAAGTCGGGACATAATGCACTTTGGCTAGATGTTTTGATAAATTGCTTGTGTTTCTGCCTTTACAAGCAAAAATCTTGTTGCACTTGTTGCAACGAGCATTGTCCGTGTTCACACGGGTGAAGTGTAACCATACTTTGGATCGTTTGGCTCTCTCCGCCATCGTCACTCCATAAGCGCAAACTCTCTCGTGTTGTGTGCGCGCGAGCTTTGTGTAATGCGGAACAGACTACATTTCGTGCACGAGATTGCAAATAACGGCAGTGCAGGCGAATAACGAATATTATCGCGAATTACAAAAGGCTGGTCAGGTAAAATATGCTAGGTAATGTTTATTTAACAATAATAAATAGGAAATTAATTTTTTTATTTCTCCAGTACCGACAGCAGAACCGTTAACGTCAGAGCTTATCGATACTCTTTTAGAATTAGGCACCCGGACCGATTAAGTACCGGGTTTCGGTACACATCCCTAATTTGCATTTGCGCTAAGTTTTTGCATTTGTCCTGCAGCTTTTGCAATTCCGTTTCCCTCTTTGCCATTGTGCTGTGTTTTATGCATTCACATCGTGGCTTTTGCAGTTCAGTTTTTCCCTTTACACTTGCGCTGTTTCTCGCTTTCGCATTGTGGCTTTTGCATTCTGTTGAGCCATTTGGGCCCCCATACCTGAAAACAACACTGCAACAAAGCCGAGACAGAGACGAGACAACCTTAACGCCACGGAACGCCTGAGCAACTTGTACCAAAAATAACGAGAGAGACGAGCACAGATCCGTCACCGTGTGTGTTTATGTTGAGATCACAGTGCATGTGTCGAGAGAAGATTCCAGTGGGCTCTGGAACAGGACTACAAAAGAACGGCGTGTCCATGATGTAGGGTTCATAGCAGGGAAAAAGAGAGGGAGAGGGATGGAGGGGGAGAGAGAGAGCGGGGGGATCCACTGTCCAAAGCTTCAGCACCTCTCTTTCTCCTGACACAGAGAAAATATTATGCAGCCACTTCGCCCATTGAATCCGTGTGATTCATTGCCCAATTTGAAACTGCCAAGCTGCTAAATTGCATCAGGTCTGCCAAAATTCATTCCAGGACTACGGAGGAGATATGAAAAATTAAATGTCATCTCGGTACAGTGGAAAACTTTTACCTCTGCGCTCGCGCCGGCGCTCCGAATACGCAGCGCTCCGTCATGATCGATGGCGACTGGAGACTACACTTAACCTACTTAGTGATGTCATGTAGGCCGCGGGGGTGTTTACTTTTTGGTAAATGGCAGAAAGACGTAAACTTTATCAGTCGTCCGACGTGGACCTTCTTCCTCCCTCCTTCATCACCCTCCTCCTCCTCCCCCCAAACCGAGACGCTGCTCATGTTGATTCTCTTGTCAGCGGGAAGTGCATTATGTGGTTGGGTCTGGAGCAGGGAAGGAACGATTTGGGGAGGAATGAAGAAGTTTGGAAATTCAACACCTCTCTCTCTAGAACTTCAATGAATCTCCATTCATCTCTCTCTCTCTCTCTATCTCTCACACACACACACACACACAATCCCTCCTTCACTCCCTCCCTCCACCTCACCAATCTTCTATCCTGCTCTGACTCTCTTTACTCTCCTCAATCTCTCTCTGTCTGTCTGGTTTTCCCAAACACTCTGTCTGTCCTTTCCTCATCCCTCCATTCTGTCTTGTTCCATCTCTAACTGTCGTTCTCTCCCTCTCACAGCACACTAACCCGCGCGCGCCACACACACACACACACACACACACACACACACACACACACACACACACACACACACACACACACACACACACATCATTACACACACACACACGTTCATTCCCCCCCTCCCGTCTCTCTCTCTCTCTCTCTCTGGCAATCTCTGCCTTTTCTCAAACACTCTCTCCATCTCTCCCTCAATCCCTATCATTCTCTCTTGCTCCAACTCTGTCTATATGTCGCTCTCTCCCTCTCACAAAAGCACACTAACACACACACATACACACACACACACACTCATTCGCTCCTTCCTCCCTATCTGTCTTCGCACTTGTTCTCTCCTCCACAATCTGTCTCTCTTCTCCCAAATATGTGGTTCTGAGGCTATCCCTCCTCTCTAACCCTCCAGTCTTTCTCTCTTTCCCAACTCCTCTGCCTCTCTCTCTCTCTCACTCCTGCCCAATCTGTCTACCTGCATCTCTCTTTCTCTCTCCTCATCAGTATCACAAAACTACACACACACACACACACACACACACTCTCCCTCTTTTCCATCTTTATCATTCCTCTCAAATCTCACCCACACAAATAGGTTCACACTTTCTCTCGTCTTCATTCCCTTGCAACGCAACCCCCCTCCCCGCAAAAACACACACACACTAAGTGAACTGATGAATGCATGCTACAGTATATGCTACAGTGTGTTTGTGACTGTGTAGGCGCTGTGTGTGTGTGTGCGCGCATGTGCGTGCGTGCGTGCGGACATGTTTGAAGTTGGATGTGACTTAATCACTGGGATTTAGAACAGGAAACGGGGGTGAAGGAGCCATGGGAAAGTAAAGTTGTGTGTGTGTGTGTACGTACATGTGTGACTAGAGGCTGCATTTATATCTGATGAGGAATATTCCTGAGCATTAAATATTCCTGCCCTGCCTCAAAAAGGAGCTGCTCTTCTCCGCCACGCTGGGGAGGGAGAGAGAGATGGAGTGAGGAAGGGGGGGATTGCAGGAATGGCAAAGGAAGAGAGGAGAAGAGAATAGAGGAGAGGAGGAGGAGGAGGAGAGCAGCGCTCTGCATAAGTGTGGCGTCCAGCTCTGTAATTTTTCTCTGGGGCTTTGTGTAGCACTGACAGCTTCATTTGTTTAAAAAGGCCCCTGCTCCCTGCGTTGCTTCCCTCCTCTGATTATGATAGCACTCTTTGGTGCATTATTATAACGGAGCGAGCCGGGAAATAAATATTAAAGGGGTGATATTTGGGAGTAAGTGGCTTGAATGTGTCTGTGAGATGCATGTTCACGAGGGGCTTCCGTCTCCTCCACACCACACACCTACACACTCTCTCTTATTACTCTCTCCCCCTCAAATATATAAACACACACGCAGACGGTCTCTCCGTCACATGTACACACTTTCACAAGCATAGCCTCTTTTTCTCTCTCCTTCACACACACACAGTTACAAGGGGATAGTTCCCGGGATAGGCTGTGATGGGCATTAAGCGCTTCCGACAATGAATGAATGAACCTGCAAGGTGACTGTTCTGAACTTAAGTATGATGGAAATCCTCCGTCCCTCCAGGACCAGAACTGGACACCCCTCTGCCTTATGAGTAGCGGTGCTCATTCTCACATAGAAACGCGTTCTCACAAAGCCACACAAATCTAATAAGTCCACACACACACACACACACACACACCAATCTGTTACTCCCTTTACATTGGTTAATGTTAATGGAATTTGTCCTGAGATGTTACAACACAGACACACATACACACACATATGTGACCCTTCACGGCGAAACCAGTCGCTTGTCGCAAATTTTCAAAATTGAGTTATGATGTTGTCATGAAAGGGCATAAATCAAGCTTCAAAACGATACCTATATGGAATGAATCGGACGACATATGACTGAGATATCAACATTCAAAGGAGTCGGGTTTCTCCTGTCACGCCAAGTGAGAAACGGAGAAATCTGCCTTTGAAGTTGACTATCGTCGTAGCACTCACAGACGCTTGGTGCGGTCGCGGCTACGTTTGCATTTACGGTAGCCTACGCTGCATTCACAGCCACACGGATAGCCTACCTGCGTTAGGTTAACTGAACTCGGGAGACGAAGATGGATTCCGGAGAAATATCTTCACGCTAGTCAACCAGTGGATTTACCGTAAATATTGAAGTAGAGCGGTCAAAACAGAAACTTTTAACATTCTGCTGGAATTGAATTCCTCACCTCAAGAAAGTCACGTTTTTAGGATGGAAAGGGTACGTTTTTCAGCCAAATTTATTCACAACAGTACAGTATAGACCTTCCACTGTTTCAAAACACTAAAAACCAAAAAATCCAAAATTTTACCCCACGCAACATATACGCTCGTTTTTCTCGGAAACCTCCGTTGCGACAAGCGACTGGTTTTGCCGTGCAGGGTCACAAATATATATGTTGAGAAGTCATACACATAAATCTCAGAGCCATAAATCTTGACCTTTGCAAATATCTAAAAGCCTCACACACACACACACTTCCACTAGGCAGTCCTCACAAAACCACAAACATCTGACATGACTTCCTAAAAATCTGAACAACCACACACACACACACACACCCCCACTCAACACACAATGGCAGGCAGCCAGTCAGCAATATTTACTGTTAAAAGATTCAATGACTAAAGATTCTAATCTTGTTTTTTTTTCCCTACATATTTATACCAAAGAACCTTTAGTTCCGTCATTTTACTAATTTTTTTGTTACACTTTTAAAACTTGTGCTCTTTACTTATTTTAAATGATACATTACGTCTAAGACCCTTCTTCTGCACTTCACAGCCAACACGGAAACACGACCAACTCCCGAAAATGAGTAGATCCAGCAGAAAACTCTCCCACGCAAACTTTCCGCAAAAACGCAGATTCGCTGCAACGACGCCGCCAACGACGACATGGCTTTTTTCCTGTTGGAATAGATTTGCAGCTCTCCCTCCTTCCTGTTCGCTGCCAGGCAGCGATATTTATTATTAGGAATATCATTTGTATTAATCATGAGGATAAATGACTGGTTTGGCTATCTGAATGCCTCATTTAGAGAAACTTCGCTCCTGTGTCATTGTTATAAATTACTGCCATGGCTTTGTTTCACCTGAGGCAGCCTCATCCACTCCTCCATGTATATGGTGTGTGGGTTTTTTTCCCTTTTTATTCCTCCTGCCCATGAGATGTTGGTCCCATCAAACCCAAAACGCGCTTTGAGGGCAGTCGGTGTCGTTGATGTAGGGCCCCATGGGAAGAGGGGAAGCAATCATCGAAAAAGCAAGAAAAAAAAAAAACCTGCATACTGTACACACGTACAACTGCCTCGGAGCGAGGGAGCGAAGATCTAAATGACGAGACTTTGTGTGTACTTGTTTATTTATGTATATCGCTCCCTTTATTTATTTATTTACTCCTTTTCGGATGTGTTTTACTCCCCCACCACCTCCCCCTTTGCGCCGTCTCCATGATTAAATTATTCAGTGCTACAAACTACAATCTTGCTTTATTAAAAATTATTAAAAAATTCTCGCCGGGACGTGCAGATGTGAAAAAATTTATTGCTCTGCTTGTTTTCCCTCTCCCCTCATTTGCATCATTGATTTTGTCGGAGTTTGTCGGTGAGCAGCTAGTCTTTCCGACGCTTCCTTCTTAAACCCCCCGTCCTCGCTTTTTCCTCCCCATTGCTATCTCTTTACCTCCAAACACCCCAGTGGTTTTTTTTTGCCGATGAAGCGTGTGTGTTGGGAGCTATGACGTGGCGTCCCGTTTGATTAATGAGGCGCTTCGCCCGATTTTATTTACGCCCGTTTATGACTTTTATCGGGCGGCGTACGACGCGACCCTGGCGCAGAAATTAGGAAGCGGGCCCCGCTTCCGAGGCTCGGCATTAAACAAGGCGTTTTCATAATGACAGACGCGCGGGGAGCCTGAACATCTCATTCGCTTTGCTATTCGTCACTCTCGCCGGCGCGAAAAACAATTACTCAGCCCCGGTGTCGCTTAGCCGTGGGATACGAGAGCTTTCCTCAGTCGCCAAAAGCTTAACTTCCGTTTCTCCAAATAAAGACAACGGGAGCGAGGGACTCGACGGGACCGCCGGAACCCAAACTTCGGTCTGAACCGTATCAAAATCCTCGACCGGCGTATTACTTAAAATTAAAAAAAAAAAAAAAAAGGGGGGGGGGAATTATTTCCATACATTAAATATACATGCGGAATTTACACTTCAAAGTTCTGCCCATTACAAGAGCCATTAGTTAGACTTGTTATATGAGTTCCCTATGGCTGCACTATGAATGATTTAGCAGCGAGTTACAGTAAACTAAATTCAATTTTCGTTCAAAGCAGCCATCCCCGTTGCACTTTAGACAGGGGAGAGAGCGAGACAGAGAGAGAAAGTGGGAGAGAGAGAGAGCCCTTTTTTCACCGCTGAATCCTGAGCAATGACTGGCTACTTTAACAATTAAAATCCGGGGCAAAGACACAGAGGCTTCGTTTGGCCGAGAGACTGCACCATTCATCATCCCAGCTGCCATAAAATAGCACGAGATGGATTCTTTGATTTTAGCTTTGGAAGAACATAAATCAAAATCTAAACCAAGGCCTGTCACGGACATCACCAGAATTATCCATCTGAGAGAGAGGAGGAGCAGAGAGAGAGAGAGAGAGAGAGAGAGAGAGAGAGAGAGAGAGAGAGAGAGAGAGAATGAGAAACTCCTCGTAGTCTTTCCCCTCTCCTATAGGAGACCTGTACAAGCTCTCTCTCTCCTTTCCTCCCTCCCTCTCTCTCTCACTCACTCAGGAGAATACCCCTCTGGTCCTCGCCGATGCTTGTCACAGGGGGCAGTGCCACTCTAAATGCCCAGGAGAGCGCAGCAGGCTGGATTAGGTTCTCTTCAGAAGCACGGCTTTTACACCCTTTTACACACGCAAACGCCTGCCGAGGTGAACACAAGGACCCCAAACACACACCAGACGCAAGCTGACGTGACACACAAACCCTCTTCCTCGTGCTCCCATGAACACACCTACGTGTTCTCACACTCTCTCTATACACACACACACACACACACACACGGCATCTCGCCCTCTCTTTGTCACAAACACACAGTTTCTGCTCCCTTGAGGCCTCCTGCGGGCCACGGGCAGTCTGGCTGAAGCAGAAGACCTAATTTGAGTGTGGGGAAGAAGGAAAGATGGGAAAAGAGGGATAGAGCCAAAGAGAGGGTTAAAGAGGAAAATGGAGAGAGTCTAGAGCTGCCAGTATCAACATACACACACACACACACACACTCACACACAGAGAGGAAGTAAAGCACCTTGGATCTTCTCTTAACAGCAAGAATGTGTGTCATTCTGGTTCTTTAAACTAGTGCAGGCCAAATCTCTTTCTCTCTCTGTCTCTTTCTCTCAGGGAAGCTACATTTAAATGGTATCTTCACAAAATACAAGATGCTTATGATTAAAAGTAGATAAACTGCAGCCAGGCTACGGTTTTAGAATTAAACATGACATGATATGGTCAAGTTGGATATCTGCTGATACAATACAGTCTCTTTTTTTAAACAGAAAACAGAAATAATTCTTTAAAAAATGTCTGAATGTGTGAGAGATTATTCTGTTATGCTTAAGGAAATACTCAACTTAAATACTGTTTTCCTGGCTAAAACAATGTGATAATTACAAACCCATATGCATATGCTAAATTATTTATTATTAAAATAACATCTCAGAAATTTCTTGTTTGAACACAGTTGTGTAATTTAGTGACGGTCTCTAATCCTGCGGAGCGAAAATCATCAGGAACACAGAGATAGTGAGTGAGAGCTGGTGTTATTAAGGAAATTAAACAGGATAATGGTGTGATTTGCTTTTGGGGTTGTAGTGTGTTGCATTGCTTGTTCTGCTCAGTCATTCCAAGATGTACAAATTAGCGTAAATGTCGAACAATAAACCAGCTTTACCGCAGTGCCACTTCTCATGCATAACCAATTGAGTGTGCACGCGTTTACAGATCGACACCATAGATCGGCCCAATGCCACCGATACCCGAGCCAGCTAGTTGAGAGGTTTCTCTGACCAATATCTGATCCGCGTATCAGATCAGTGCCATCTTTTTTTTAGCGTAGTTGTTAGCGTCACTACACAGAAAATAAGTAGTTACGTACACATCCAGGCTGATTTACGTCCACAAATTCTTGCTTCCATCTTTGCCAAAGTGGACTCTATCCTTCTCATACAGTACCAAGATGCCAGCAACTAGAAAAATATAGTAGGTGAAAATAATTACCTTAATGAAAAAGCAGAAGCATTTTTTCTTGCCACTCTACATCGCCTTTTTGTATTAAAACATTAGATTTGTTCTAAAGACGCGTCGCTACTGATGAACTGCTGAAAAACGTAAAGTTAGTACCGTCACTAATTTCAGTATCAACTCCAACACTGACACACACCAACACACACTTTCCGACCCCAGAAAAGGTGTCAACCTTTACCCCACCTTTCCATCCTGCTCCAAACATCAATCGCATTCTGCCCCCATTTAATTCCCTCGTTTTTAGGTCCAGGAAAGTAATTTGAGCAATTTGCTGTTTTCTTTTTTTCCCCCCTCTCTTCCCCACCCGAGCGTTTGTAAATCTGTGTGGGAAGAGAAAATGGAGGACAGCTGTCAATGCTGAGACATTTGTCTCTGTCATCCGCCCCTCCAAACATCTTCCCCCTCATCCTCCTCTACCGCCCCCCTCCCACCACCGACGCTCTGTCCTCTCATCAGGCAGAGGAACAGTGGTGTTGACTACCTCACATACCATCTCAAACTGATAATACCACTGTCGAGGCCACTTAGGAACAGATTCAATCAAAAATAGAGCAAAGCATAAAATGACCTATTTTAATTCCCCCGGCTCCCCGGCGACATTCAATTACATCTTGCCGTGGCACGTTTTTCATGTGCTCCAATTAAAGTCTTATTTAATGTTTAAAGCATATTACTTTCCCTTATTACGCCGGCGTATAACGAAGTCAGCAACGCTACAAAAAGCCTCTTCCTTTTGTTTTGGCTTTTATTGCCAAGGCCCTCTAAATGAGTTATAGAGAGCGAGAGAAAGAAAGAAAGAAAGAGAGAGGGAGAGAGGGCGAGGGAGGCAAGAAGGACAGGATAAGAGTTTGTAAGAGTGAGAGAAGAGCAGAAATTATGAAGGAAAAAAAAGGGACAAGGGGAGGAGAGGTGAGAGAGAAAAAAAAAAGAGTGAAAAACAGCGTCCGTCTACGCTCTGTGTTTCTGAATATGATGAGTAATTAAAATGACCCATAATTGCCATCTATTCAACTCCGAACACGTCTGCAATAAGAGCCATATGCTCTCTCTGCGGTGGGTAGGAGGCCGACATATTGCAGATTTTTGCTTCACATTAAAAACACCTTTACTCTTTTGTCCCATTGTTCCCGAAGTCTATTTGCTCTAATCTGGAAAAACAACTTATGGTGCTCATATTTCTTGGAGTTTGACTCTCGCTCTCGGGCCGCCACGCTTTTCCCCAGGATATTAATGATATCTCGGCCGCGCTGTAACAATGAAGATAAGAGTCTGAAGGGGGGTGGTGGAGGGAATGGCTCGGCTTCATCTGTTACCCCTTAATTCCACCCAGTTTTATTGTGACGAAGAGGAGATCCGCAGCAATTCCACTGTCGGGTAAAATCTTCTTATATCAACATCAGTCCCACGCCATTCTGGACATGTCTGAGGTTGAGGTTCAAACGCTTCACTTTACTACTATATATCTAGAGTGGATACAGTGGACAAATGTGCAAAAGTCTTGAGCCAGCCCTCACTGGTTTATATTTTGCTTCCAAAGAGTCAGTCTTGAGGAACAGTATGTTCTACAGCTGAAACGATTATTATTAATAACTCAAATAATTCAGCTGCAAAAAATAGTTGAGGTAATTTTTCTAGAATCGAAGCTTCGTTTAATACTTTTCCCTCGCTACAGCATGTTCCACTCGTTTTTCACACGGACGCTTATTAGTGACGGTTTCAATTGCGTGATCAAGGCAAGACCTGAATCCTCTCTGTGTTAAAGTATTTGTGAGATACTCCGTGCACAAAAAGAAGTAAACGTGTTAAAACACATAAATGACGTAAATGATGTAAACACACAGTTTGTGAGCCAAGGCGTGAGCGCCATTATTAGATAAAACACCAAACTGTCACCTTTATTACAGACTAAACTCTGGCTGATAACTAACCACAACAACCAGCGTTCTACTCACAATACAGCCATTTAGTGAGATTTTCAGCATGTATTCCAGAATGCACGTCCATCACTTTGTGTTGCGGGTCTAGGTGGCGAGTGGAGGATCATGGGAAAAGGCCAAAAGCAGCTCATTTTATAGGCCAAAATGAGTCCAAATTGATTCAAAATGACCCAAAACTTCAGCATTGCTTCATTATCAATTAATTTTACTCTACATTCTGACTGATACCAAATAAATAGAGGAGTGTTTGACCCTGGCACTAACTTTATTTTTGCTTATACTACTAAGCCATAATGCATAATAAAAACTCTGCAAGCCAATATAACAGCCACTGTTCTTACTATTCCTAGTGGTTATATCTACAGTTCCAGCATTTTTATTCTACACAAAAGACACAACAAGTAAAAAATTTCTACAGGCGCAGGTCAATTTATCAGAAATGTGCTGATTTCAAGACTGTGTCAGCATTTACACATCAAACTATGACAAATTTGAGTAGTGCAGGACGTCCTGAACACAACAACATAAAGTATGCATGACTAACTTCTACTTACACACATCAGAATAAGCCTAAAAACAAAGGTATAGAAAAACACCCCAAATTCTCTCAGGGGTGTACAGGTTAATTTTGATATTTAGGAATAAAAGCCAATTTACATTTTCAGAACTGTCTTTTTACTTGATTAATCAATGAAAAACCATCAACAGAATACTTCATTAGAAAAAGAATCGGTAGCAGCAATTCCAGGTATGTTGCAGTACATCACTGAACCTACTGTCTCTTTTTCTGAGCAAAAATATAAAGGAATAAAGGGTGGCTTTTAAGGAAGACTTTTGATCTATGAATGTATCTTTGTATATCATATAAACAAATGTGTGTATAAACAGTATAATAATGAATAAGTCTGAGAAATACGCAATGCAATTACCATACAATACAACACTAGTATATTTTGGAAAATATGTAATACATTGCAGCATGTTAATTTTTTTATATGTTAGTTACATGATGTGACTAAAATACATTTTTACTTATGCACACACACAATATGACAGACTTAAATGATATATGATATAATAATATACAATATATACACATGTAATTTTATTGACTCTATGAGCATATCACAGTGCGAGTATTTTTTCGCCAGATAAAAGTAGACGTTGTGGTTTTGTTGCTCTGCTGCACTCCTGCTGCGATGTTGTACATGCTTGTGTTGTGGTGAAGTGTGTGTTTGTGGAGGTGACTGTGTGTCCAGAGCAGGGCTTAACGTGAACACTCTATGAACACACAGAGTCACTTCATCGGGCTTATGGAATAGGCTGTTCATTAGACCATTGATCAAACAGTGCCATCCTGTCACCAGCTTACAGCTGGTCAGCGCACTCACACACACACACAATCACACACACAGAGCGGAACACCTTCCATCCCACACCGAGTCGGTGAGGACTCTGGTAAGTAGGGTCAAAGGTCGTGTGTAGTAATCCATCTAAGCAGCGTGACAGGGGCAGCTAATAAATCACTCATTCATCGTTTAATCCATCGCCTGTCTCCCACTCGGCCTGGCAAACAATGTGCTACAAAAAGATCCTCCTCTCCCTCCTCGTCCACACCTTACCTCACGTAACACACTCGGACCAGAGCCGGGCCCAACGGAGGAATCCGAAACAATAGAAAAACCTGAGAGAGACTTTTACTCTCAGACATCAGCATTAGTGCAATTTCAAGCCTCCCTTTTAAGGGTAGTGACCACTGGAGGTCAGTTGTCCAGTCGCTATAATGAGTGTATTGTGTAGACTGTGTCCGGTCCCAGGCCTAATTTTTAAGCTAGAATAATGTTGGCATTGTGTTATAACTTCATAATAAGTTTTAAGGGACAAATTTGATCTCAATATTGTCCACTGCATGCTGAAGGTCAGCTGTCCAGTCGTGTCACTGAAATAATAAAATGTTTGCAGAGCAAAAATTTCAAGCCTTATCCCAGTTTTTTTGGAACTAATAAATGCCTTTAATTTTCAGCTGGTGGCGTAACTGTAGGGTGTTCGCCCCGTGATCAGAAGGTCGCAGGTTCGAATCCAGGACCGGTAAAGTTGCCATTGAGGTACTCATGAGCAAGGTACCGTCCCCAAGCACTGCTCCCCGGGCGCTGCCCTTGTTAGCTGCCCACTGCTCCTTCACTGCTCCTGATGGGTCACATTTTGGTGTGAATGATCATAATCATTCACTTTCAAGTTTGAAGATTTTTTTCACATTTTTTCCACGCAAGAAGAATCTTTTTTCCATGTTCATGTTACAACTTCATAGCACTGATTTCAATATGACGAGCTGTGAACTGATCCCACCAAAGCAAACCTTACTTGGGCAGTTTGGAAAGAACTGGCTACCGGTGCTGAAGGAGACTTTTCGAGGAATGCTTTTTACCTTAATTTGTTCTCTCTTTTTATTCCGCCAACCACCACCCCCACCCCAGACCCCATCCTTTCTCTCTCCTCTCTTCTCCGAATTCAACTTGCTTCCCGATGCGTGGCGCCTCACCTGACAAAGGACAAAAAAAAAGACGGGGGGGGTTGAGGAAAGTCTGGAGAGAGAGAGAGGTTTGAGAAGAGGGAAAGGTAGAGGGAAGAGCAAGAGAGAGGGCAGTAGAGGGAGAGAGGCCAGCAGGTTGATCTTACAGTTTAATTACCTGCCTGCCTTGTAAGTGCTCCGGCAAGGAACTACATCGCCGGCTACAAGAGACAGCTATGCCATTCCAAATAATTAAATACTGACCCATTAAAGTGAGAACATGAGGACGGGCTTCCTCTCCACCTCCATTTCCCTCCTCCTCATCCTCCTCCTCCTCCTGTCTTCACTCCATCTCTCCTTCCATCTCGCTGGCCCTCTTCTCCTCCACTAACTTTGTTTAGCCTGCGCTGTACGCTGTACGGACGCTGTAATTGTTTGTCTCCGATGCCCTCGTGCTTTGGATTGAAAGTATGTTGGGGTTAAACCCCCCCAGCAAAAGGGGGTTCAAGGTAATAAAACTAGCGATTAGGTATTCCCATGGATGTGTCCTTCCAAGGGGAAAGGGGTAAGGGGTGGGGGGGTGGGAGGAGGATAGAGAGGTAGGGGCACCTCATTACAGCACCGCACTTGGCTGCTTTTATCGGTAATTGGACTATATAGGCCTTCATTATAATTTACTCCCCCCTTTGCCCCCTCCCCAAACTGATAATGCAGACAAGCAGAACTGAGTGGGGCTGTTAGTGGCCGTAGAAACTGACACCAGTTAATGCCTAATTATAACAACTAAATTAAAGAAAGAATCGAGGAGGCGCTAGTCGGATAACGCAGACGCCTCGAGAGCATCGGATTTTCGCCCGCCGACAAACATTCCCCAGATTAGATAAGACGAACCGACGCGGACGAGGCACGTTTATTTTTCCCCTAACGCGCGCACGCTCGCCGCGGAACCCGAAGAAAACGGACGCGCAATCTCAGGAGCCTTGTTTAATATCTTTGCTTTTAGTCTTTCTTTCTTTTCTCGTCATTATCCGCGATAACGCAAGGTTGCGTTTTTTTTTAATGTGCATGCATCAAATCGCAATACAATAGCCGAGGTCAATAATGCAGCTACGACTACTTCAGAAAGCATAGCTAATTACCGCCAGAACCCTGGCCTGAATGTGCGGGTAGCAATGAGTCAACGGTGCAATTTTTTTTTGCAAAAAACTCCAGTGGTGCGAAAGTAAAAGTTCTTTTATATTCAAAACAGCTTCGGGGGAGTGAGTAGGGAGGGTCAGGGCATTGTTCTTGCTTCACTGTTCCGGTGTAAATGTTTGTTGGAAACATCTTAGTTTGTGTCGCTTGAAGCTTTTCTCAAACTATTTGTTATGGTGATACGACTGCCAACTCCAACCCTAACACCAAACGTAACCCTTTACGATAATGTGGATTCTTACGGCAGAATCTTCAACCACAGGTCACATTTGCACAAAATGGATTGCAATGACATGGTCAAAAACTTCACAACACCTACTACAATCAGCTGTCAAGAAGAGGGTGGGACTGACCTTTCACTATACACTTCTATCAAAATGGTAAAGGTGGTCTTCATTCCAATGTCATGGCCAGGGCTGCAATAAATGACTATTTTTGTAATCGAGTAATCTATCAATTATTTTATCAATTAATCGTGTAATCGCATTTAAAAAAATTTAACAAATATGACAATACATTTGTTATTAGGCTTATTCTACTGTGAGTAGAAGTTAGTCAAATACGCTTTATGTTGTTCTATTCAAATGAAAATGAAGAAACATGAAGTTCAAGGGTCATTTTGAACCAATCTGGCCAATAAAATGAGTTGCTTTTGGCCTTTCTGGAAGAGAACTGCATTTCCCACAATCCCCTGCGCACACCTCGGAGCCACGTCACAATAAAGAACGTTCAGGAACGAACTATTGGGAAAAATCAAAAAATATTGATGGGAAAATCTTCATAAATGGCTGTATTGTGAGTGGAACGCTGGTTGTTGTGGTTATTTATCAGCTAAACTATGCGTTTTGTCTGTAATAAAGGGGATGTTTTGACGGGATGTTTTGTTTTAGCGAGTAATGGTGCTTACAAACAGCGTGCGTGTTTACATCGCAAAAAATGTCATTTATGCGTTTTTATGCATTTACTTCTGTTTTTGTGCACGAAATATCTTACAAATACGTTCACATACAGAGGGATCTATTCTCGCCTTGATCGCGCCACTGAAAATATTGTGCGTCATTAATAAGCGTCTGTATGAAACACAAGCGGCGTATGCTGTAGCGATTTAAATGACTTAAACGAAGCTTCGATTCTAGAAATATTGCCTCGACCATTTTTTGTAATCAAATTATTCGACTTATTCAAATAATCGCGTCAGCTCTAGTCATGACACCTTGTGCACACACACCAACTCCTAAAGAGGAATGTTATGTAGCTGAAGATTAGCAATCAAACAGCACAAAGCCATCTAGCACAGCTAAAACCACCAACTAAAGTCAGATGTAGATCTATAGCATAATTACAGTAAATTATTCATATAATGGCGTACATCACTAAAAAATCGTGATTCTTAACCGGCAGTTGAATATTCTCCTCCAGTAGCCTATTTAGATGCAAAGCTTTTTTCAAGATTTTAAGATTTCTTTTTAAATTTTCAAATCCCAACTTCCCTATTCCAAAACACAAACTATTGCTGCGTTCCATTTGCCATTGGATCCGAGATTTGGTTGACGAGATCACGTCACATCTGCTAAAAATACAGCGCGCGTTCCAGATTTTTACAAACCTTTTGATCTGAATTTTCCGTCTCAAGTTAGTGATCCTGTTTGCGTTTCTGTTCGGCTAACTAAAGCTAGTCATTTGTTTTCAGAAACATCGACCAGCCAACTTATCATCAGCACTTGATAGACGACGCATAACGCGGTGTTGCATGTATAACATGACTGTAGCAACACGTGTATCAACAACAACAACACTATTATGTACACAGTTGAAGTTAGACACAACAGATGGTAAAAATGTAAAAATCGAAGCATTTATTGCAGTCTTTACACTGAGTAACAATCTTCTGACTGAGTTCGGGGTACTCTGTGCTGCTCCGAGATATTTGGTTGGATATCCGAGAAACGGGGGCACGTCATCACTTCCGGCTTCAGTCCTCGAAAAACAAATCGGAAACCGAGCACCAACAGCAAATGGAACGCACCACATGTTTCCCCCCAGCATTCAACTCTACAGCTTCTTGTATAAGTACAGAACCAGAACCTGAACCAAAACCAGGGCTTATCTCTATATAAAAACATGATTTTCTATCATGATGAAATCACGTTTAACGCAAAAAGGTATGAAAACAAAACCAGAGCCAGGTGTTATCACTATATATAAAAAAATCCTCACAATAAAATAATATTAAATGCAAAAAAGATCTAAAGAACCAGAATTAGAACTGGAACTGGAACCAGCACTAGAACCAGAACCAGAGTTCATTTTCGTGGTTCACTCACCATTTGAATTGTTCCGTTTTACGAATACCTTTGCCTTATTCATCTGCTCTGTTTTGATATCACTACTACAACTGCATATGAGGCAGATGGTAGTGTAACAGTTGGCTCCGCCATCAGAGAATCGTCAGTTCAAGTCCCGGACCGTCTCCAAGCACTGCATTCGCCCTGTGATCGGAACGTCACTGGTTTGAATCCTAGACCGGTAAAGGTACCACTGAGGTACTCATGAGCACGGGTCCGTCTCCAGATGGGCCAAATACAGAGGTCACATTTTGTTGTGATGCACTGTGTGCTGTGTTGTGCTGTGTTCACAATGACAAATACTCACTTGTAAATGATTTATTTGCTTCACTGCCTTGGCGATCTACGTTTGTGCCTCAAATAAACCACTTCATTTGGATCTCCACATCTGAATCCCCCCATTTACTCTCACCAGGAGGTTGCTACTTGAAAATGAGTTGAAAAACCCTCCTCTATATGTCTAATTTTAAAGACAATCTGTTGATGACACAACTTATGTTAGCAGTCAGACGACGCTGAATCGCTTCAATCCCAGTCACCCAATCTCAAAGCTGCGTCCCCCAAAACTGCCTCACCTCCATCGATACGTGGCACCTTGCCTCCTACCGCGGACTGCCACCCGGGTGGCAGTTCAACAGCTCTAATCCCGCCGGCTGAGGGACGTCGTGCCCACCCCCGCCGTCACCCAGAACCTGCCACGACTGACGGAGGGGCCATAGAGCTGCCTGCTTAGAGTCACTCCCCCGGTTTCCTGCTGCCACTCAGCCGCTCTAATCGCCCACCTGAGTGACGGACAGGCCGACGCCTTTGATGCCGATGACGATGATGGAGGCTGTCGCTGGCGGGAAAGGGATTTCAGGGAGGGTGAAGTGGGGGGGGGAGTTGACTTTTTCCAGACTCGATTGCGATTACACTCCAGCTGGGGGGGCGAGCGCGTGGGGACGAGGACGACACGGATGATCCGGCTTAGCCTCGTCAGGGACGGATGCGGCCGTCAACGTGCCACCGCGGTGACCATGGCAGAGTGGCAAGGGAACAGGACCTGAGCAGGGAGTGACATAAAGCTGCAGGGTTTTACACAGATGAGCCTAAACATCTCATGCACTTACCAGTTCTGTGCGGGTCCCGGCTGCCCGGAAAGAGGAGGGGGGAAACAGAGAGACCAAGAGCTTTGATGGCGCCCCGTAATACTTAGTTGTGGGTTAAGTATTAGAGCAGCATGAAGGAGCGCGACTTCAGAGCAGCGGCTCTCTTCGTTGTCACATCCCGCTTCTGATCACCAGCGCCCTTGTCAAAACGCAGACAAGTAATCCCAAGCACTGCTCTCTCTTTCATCGGCCCGACATTTATGCCCCACGGATTGTCGTAAACATGCAGAAAACACTCGGCCACTTGCGAGGAAGAGGAACCTGACAACTCTCGCCTGGTCGAAGGGGGAAAAACGGCTTCTGTCAAAAAACTGCTTAAGAGGATGAAGTCCTGCGATGGTCCTGCGCTTATTTTCTCAAGTCCTCCCACCCCTTTCCCCACTCTTGACCAAACAGTGACCTCTCTGCTAGCTTCTTTAAAGTGTGTGTACCTTTCTTCATATATATATATATATTTTTTTATAAGTCAAGGGTCCGAGGTTTGGATCCGTCTCAGCGAGGCGCCCCATCATATCCCCAATCATGCTTCCACTTCAACAAGGCTCATTTGACTGTCGAATGAGCAGGAGGCTAATGAACGGGGACCGTGAAGGCACCCTCCTCCCTTTTTGCTCTTTCTCCATTCCATCCATCCATCCTTTTCTTTCGCAATAACCTCTCTAACCTGGCGGAATGCGCACCTTAAGCTTATTCAGCAAAAGTCAAATGCCAGTGCCTCCCTCGGTCCTGCGAGTTCGCTCTTCTGCATCTGTGAACATGCGCTCACATTTACGCTCCGGAATGGGATGGTTCGCGATCGTACCCCTCACTCCCGTCCGCAACAGGGATAATTGAAAAACGAAAGGCGAGACAAGCCGGGGGAAGAGATGTCGCTACACCCCACAGAAATGCTGTTTGCATAAATGGATTTTTTGGGGGAAAGAAAAGGGGGGAAAGTTTTGTAGCAATTTTTTTTCTCCTTTTTTTTCAGGAATAAACGTGGAGTGCCTGCAAGGTTGGGCCCTGCTTAACCATATTTGATTTACATCAATTAGGCCCCCCTCGCATAAGGTGGCGTAGCATGGACCGAGGTAATAACCCAGAAATAACCTCATTAAAAAGACAGCATATCGGTCTGAGCGGAATGAACTCATAGTTGAAAAATTAGTGACCTGGAAAGTGGCAGGGGGAGTTAATGATGCTATGTCGGAGAGGGGCCATATCATTTCCACGAGCACAAAAGGAGGACCAGAAAACTCAAAAACGCTTCACGTATTGTTTCATTACCTCCGCGCCGCCCCCAACCCTCTTTCTTCTTTTTCTGCCATAATGGGGGTCTGCAGCCATGTTATTGTTTGTGGGTCTAATTAGAGGCGAGGAGGAGGTGGGTGGAGGAAGAGGAGGAGGGAGAAAAAAAACGGAAAACGTAAAAACCAGCACTAATGATTCGACGACTCATATCTTAGCCGCCATTCCCTCCCCCCCCCAACCTTTGTTCGGGCTTTAATATACATTCACCTGCTAATGCATCTGCGGGCCTGTAGCATATGCTCCGGTAATGAAACAGATGTTTGTCATTATTTATCCGCAAGTTTGTTTACGTTGTGCGAGGAAAAAAAAAAAAAGGGCCCCAGGACGGGAACATCTCTCGCCGACGAGGATATGTCGGTGTGACGGATCAAAAGTAAACACACGCAAGTTCCTTTTAAAAAACGTCGCGATGCACGCTAACAAGCGCCTTCCGGATAACGTTTGATACGTCCGGGGGCCTTGCGTTCGGCCGTGTGTAATGAGAGCACAGAGACTTTGGTCTGAAATCAATAGACGTATATTTACTTCTTTCCCCCTTCTCCCCCCACATCGTCGTGGTCCCTGATGCGAGGCCTCATCCTCTTCTTCTTCTTCTTCTTCTTCTTCTTCTTCTTCTTCCCCCCACCAACCTCAGTCGTTTTTCACCACAAATCTCTCGGACATGCGCAGCAATTAAGAGCTAAAACCCACCAGTGTTAACAAGTAATCACCGCTTTGATTTCCCACATCAATACAAGTTTGGGCACTTTGATATGCGGGGCCCTGCCTTGATGAAGCTTATAAATATATTAAAATAAGTTTAATTAGCAAGTCAAATGCAAGAAAAGAAGGAGGGGGAGAGAGAAGCGGGGGCCAGAGTAAAAAAAAAAAAAGTACAATAAGAGCACAATATAGCTGGAAGTGAGGTACAAATTAGTCCGAAGGTTTGATGAACAAAAGGGAAAGTGGGGCCCCCGATCAGACGGGGCGCTTTGGCCTCGCGCCGGCGCTTCACCTTTCATCTTATTTTAAGGCCGGGGAAATCAAATGCGCTCCTCGCCCCGTTTTTTTGATTTCTTCATTTCTCAGAGAGAAAATATTCCGTCTAATTATTCGCGCCTCATGCATTTTTAATGGGCCCCGAGCCCTCTTTGAAAAGACGGGAAAAAAGAGAAGGGGGTCGTGAAGTACACGTGTCAGTATCTGCGCTTAAATATGAAAAGTTGCCAAGATGAAATGGCTCTGGAGGGCGTCACTGATGTGCGGTTTAACCTATTTACTTCACTTTGCTTGGCTGATTTGGCACTGAAGGCTGCGATGTCTCTTAGGGGACAGGAGATCTGAGGGAAGCGGGGGGATATGTGTAAATCTTCAAAATAATCTGATATTTTTATTTATCTTTCCTGGGTTTAACTTTTCTATTTATTTATTTATTTATTTATTTATTTAAGAAAACAGAATACCTGGATGTGGATTTTTTTAGGCCAGGGCTTTTATGAGAGTAAAAGGTTAAAAAGTTGTCTTGTTTATCAGGTTGAAACGTAAAAATAATTACGCATTTCCATATTTGAAATGCGAGCGTATATATTTTTAATCAGTTTTTTTTTTCTCCTCGACGTCCTTTCTGCCTCGCCGTCCTCGTTTCGTTATTAGCGGTGATGTGTTTTGGGGTCATTAATGAAGAGTCTTAAGACTAACGGATCAAGCCGGAAACGCTGGAAGAGGGACACATCTGACATGTCTGTGGCACTGTGACAAGCTGAGCAACCTTTTCAGAGCTAAGCGCTACCCGTTGACTCATTAAAATCCCAGTAATTACATACATTCCAACCATATCTTCACACCTTTAATTGGCTATTACAAAGTGCCGCACTCATTTGTGGATGTCCATATTCCTCTGTTGTCAGCATATTGTGTGTGTGTGTTTGAGAGAGAGAGTGAGGAAGAGACAGAGAGAGAGATTGTGTGTGTGAGGGTACATCCGTGTGTGTGTAAACGTGTATGCATGTGTGTGTGTGTGTTTAAGAGAGAGAAAAGCAGAGTGAACGGGAAGAGACTGCAAGTGTGTGGGTGCATGCGTGTGTGTGTGTGTGTGTGTGTGTGAGAGAGAGAGAGAGAGAGAGAGAGAGAGAGAAGTGAAATTAAAGACAAAGAGAGACAATAACATAAGAGGGAACATGCAAGTGTCCATGTGTATGCATGTGTGTATGTATCTGTGTGTGTGTGTGTGTGTGTGTGTGTGTATAAGAAAGAGTGAGTGAAGCAGGAAGGAAGAAAAGAGGAAAAAAGGAAATAAAGGTAGGAAGGAAAGAAAAAGGGTGGAAGGAAGGAAAGAAAGAAGAAAATGAAAAAGGAAGAAAAAAATGAAAAAAAAAATGGAAGGAAAGAGGAAGGAAGGAAAGAAGGAAATGACAAGAAAAGAAAACGAAGGAAATGAAGAAATGGAAGGAAAAAGAAAGGAAGAAGAAAATGAAGAAAAGAAAGAAGGAAATGAAGGAAGAATGGAGAAAAAAATAGAAGGAAGGAAATAAAGGAAAGAAAAGAGGAAAAAGAATGGGAGAAATGAAGGAAATGATGAAGTAAAGAAAATAATGGAAAATGGGACTGAAAGGATGGTAGGAAGAAAGAAAAGAAAATGAAAGAGGAAATAAAGAAAAGAAAGGAAAAGGAAAAGGAGGGAAAAAGGAAGGAATAAACAGAAGAAGGAAAGCAAGAAAGTAATGAAAGAATGAAAGCAATAAGAACTGTGGGTATATGCATGTGTGTGTGCTAATGTATGTCTTTGGTCTTTGCGTGTGTGTGTGTGTGTGAGAGACAGAAGAAGACTAAATGTATGTATATTAGTGCACATATGCACGAGTGTGTGGAGAGAAAAGGAGAGAGTGTGGGTCTGTGCCTGTGCTGCGTGTGTGTGTGTGTGATGAGCGTGGGAATGTGCTAGTGTATGTGGGTGTGTTGAAGATGAAGAGGGAGAGAGAGAGCAAGAGCATATACAGTACATTACATGTCTTCTATAAATGAACAAAGAAGCAACACACACTCGTGCATCTGCGCAACGTCCTGCTCACACAACGCTATTTCACACTGCACAAAAATACGTCTCCTAACACCAAACCTGCGGTCAGATAGCATGCTGATTCAAAACAAAAGCAGGATGAAAACCTCTCGCTCTCCGGCAGTTTATCGAGAATGCTAGCTGTACGCTACTCTCCCCATCAAACCCGCCGGCGTTTTCTGACAGAAACAGCACTAATTCAGCGCTGATGGTGAATCCTCCTCCTCCTCTTCGCATGTCCGCTCTGGTGCTGGGGTCAGGGGTTAACTGGGCTAATGCTGCCCGCGTGGGAGGGACACACCGCATATTTATCTGCAGCGCTGGACAGACGGGCGGCTAAGAGCACACATGGCTCACTTCATATATAAGTTATGCTTCTTCATACAAGCTTCACAGAACTGTTTTCAACATTCTTCTGCCAAAATCACGACGGCTGCTACGATTACTTCTCCATTCTACTCAATTCAGGAGCCAGTGAGAAACTGACTAATAAACTTTACCAGAACCAAATCTAAAGAGTATATACAGTATATATATATATTAATATCATGATTACATTAACATTTTACAATTACAATTAATAGAAAATTATTTTTGCTGAGATATTTTCCTAATACAAGAGCGCATGTTTTTTAAATAATTTAAAAATAACAGAGAAACACACAGGGGTGCATTCCGCAAAAGTATAGTTGCTAACTACGTTAGTAACTAAGGGTGTACATTAGCAAGTAACCTAGTGTACAAGCGTTGCTAACATAGTTAGCAATACGTTAGCAACTATGCTTTTGTGAAACGCAACCCTGAACTGTTTTAACAGAACACTAGATGAACACACACTGAGGAATGCAAAGTATCATGAGAATTTTTCATTCATTCATTATTCAAACCGCTTAATCCCTGTCGGGTCGCAGAGACCAAAGCCCATCCCGGGAACTACGGACGCATGGCGGGAACCACTTCTGGGCTGGCGCCAACACACCGCAGGGTACACACGCACACAATCACACCTTACAGGTCCAATTCAGAGTCGCCAATCAACCTATATTGCATGCCTTTAGACTGTGGGAGGAAACGGGAGCACCCGGAAAAAAAAACCCACGCGAACACAGGGAGGAGCATGCAAACTCCACACAGAGAGGCCCTACGGCTGACCACAGGATCGAACGCAGGACCTTCTCGCAACAGAATTAAAAAAATTATCAAAAAACCATCAGGGCAAAACTGCGTCAATTAGAGTTTCTGAATATCAGATTCGATTAATTTTCAATTAATTACCCAGTCAGTTCATGTACCCTACGACTGAAAATTAAAATAGAAAAGAAAAATTAACAACAGATCAGGCTACAGACACCTTATAGAAACTCAATCTAAAAAATAAAATATATATAGAAAAATATGAGAAGGATCAGGTTTAGATGATGTCTGATTGATTTTCATATTCAATCGATACCAATGGCTCGTTAATCATTAAATTAATATATTGATGTATCATTACACCCCTAACTAGAGAGTTTATATTGGCAGGCCGTGTCCTGATTCCAGCTGTGAAATTAAGTTATATTTCCAGCATTTAGCAGACGCTCTTTTTTATTTACTAACTACAGGGACCATGTACCTGGAGACACCTGGGGTTAAGGGTCTTCCTCAGGAGCCCAGTGGTGGTAGTGCTGGAGAGAGGGCAGAGCACGGTATGAATCTTATGGTTTAGAGACAGGATGTCTGTGTGTGTTAGTATATATATATATATATACATACATATATGTTTCTATTCATATTTAAAACGTCCAGCAGTTTTCAGCTGTTTTTCTGAAACTGGCAAAAGCCTTTTACCAGGGTTTGAACGTGTGTGTGTGTGTGTATGTATATGTGTGTGTGTTAGGGGTGTCATTAGTTGGGTGTATTTAGTGTCATTGATGAAACAAGCAATGCCTGTTTTTTGGTGCTGATGTTGCGTTGGGTGGAGTCTCTCTCAGTGCCCTTCACTAAACTCTGAAGCCTGGGGCGCACACTCACCCAACCACCCACACCCCCACAACCATCCACCCACACACACACACACACACACACACACACAGCTTGTGGCAACACACTTTGTGCCAAGCGTGAGTTATTATCTAATCTGAAGCTTTGCCCAGGGTTACATTTGTCAATCTGCTCTGGACGCTCCTGAGAGACCGCAGCTTTCTGGAGTTCTCCTCCAAAAATGCCCATCGGCCACCAGGTTGGCGTCCTCACTCGCCTGTGTGGAGCTTACCACGTCCATGATTTAAGGAGGTGTGTGTGTACAGGGTGAAGTGTTTTGAAGGAGTGAAGGTGCCCTGTGTCCCTGATGGCTTTTGAGTTCCAGATAGTTTTCTTTCATAAAAATAACAGACAAATCTTGTGCTGAATTCACACATTTGAACAAGGTGTAAACATTCAGAAACTGAGTTTTTATAGAAAATCAAGTTGTGAGAAGTATAACTGCTAGTCCTGTAACACTTAAATTTAGTGTTTATCTTCAATTTCACACTACAAAAAACTCTCAGTTCTTTAAAAAACAAAAGACAAACAGCAGCAAATAAACATTTCGTGAGTATATTTGTGTGTCTGTGTGGACCAGTTGTCCCCATACACTGTAAACCCGGATTTTGTTTCAACATAAACTATTTAGTAATGATTAATTATTCTTTCGTGTTTTGTAAAAACAGTGTCTAATTACTAAACCAGAATAAGCTGTTTGTAATACTTTTCAACATTGTGCAGTGCAATAATCATGATTAGTAAAGATAACTCAACATGTTACATTACTTTCAGAGGGGGCGGGGCTCTTTTCAAAAATCACTGTGTCTCGAGGCCTGTGTTCGTTGAGGAGCGAGCACTGGAGTTTGTCCGAACGGGAATTTGAAGAAAGCTGGTGAGTGTTAATTTTTATATCTTACGTAACAGACCCATAAAATCAATGCAGACAGCTAAACGCTAACCTCAGCTATGTCTTAAGAAGACGGTTAACTGTCGGTTCAGTCAATGTTTACAATAACGTGCGTGATTGCATGTGCTTGTAGCTAATGCTAACGGTGAGCTAGCGGGCTATTGCGGTTAACCCGTGTTTGGTGTCAGAGGTGATTCTTGCATTTATATCAACACTGTTAACGTAACTTTGCAAAGGACGCGGCTGTTAGCAGGGCTACCGTGGTAATTGTGGTATATTGAGCTCTTAGGCTCACCATACTTTTAAGTGAGTTATTGTGCATGTTCCGGGTATAAGGGCCAGACCGCGCGAACCTGCTGCCTGTCCTGTATAGTTAGCCACTTGTTCCAGTAAAACTGTTAAACGTGTGCAGCCGTCTCGTTATTGTAATACACCACGGTAATATTAGTCGGGTGTTAACACAGTGATTCGTTATTTACCGACAACATTTGTTTGTCAGTCAGGTTAACGTTACCGCAGCTTGAGCTAGTAGTTTGCTCATTTTCTGCTTTGCAGGTTCTTGTGAAGATGAAGTGGAAGTACTGTGAGTTTGTATCAGAGAGGTTATCTGTTAAAACATTACAGATTAAAACATGGGAGCTACAGTACAACTGTAACCTTTCCCTGCTTAGTTTGGATATTTAAAAGTCAGGCTCTGTGAAATAGTTTCCTTACCTGTAAAGCTGCGGCTTGTCGCAGATTGATAAACTGCACTGTCATCACACACAATTTAGCTCAGCTGATTTAACAACATTTAACAATGGTGTTAAATGTTGTGGAAGTATAGACATCTACAGTTTGATAATTTAAAGTCGAAGCTGACTTCCAAACTAACCCTTTAAGTCATAACAAAGACACTTCAGCACATTGACTAGCATATATTAAAACACGCACACACAAGTCCCCTTTGACTACTCTTCAGCTACCAGTGACACTATCTGTTCTGTCTGCCTAGTTCTGCCTGCTTACAGGTTTAGGGTTAAATGCAGCAGAGTATGCACAGGACTGCATAATGATGTTCGTTAAACCTAAATTAACAGTTCATGTGACTCCCATACTAGTTCAAGATGCTAGTTGAAATGCCTGACTGGATGTGTTGAATTTTCAGGATATAGCAGATATTTTGTAAATGCTGGGTTTATTTTTATTCAGTCAAATGAAAAAGTGGTTAAAATAGTTTCTATGCCATTTTAAGGAATGACTTTACTTGTCGTCTGGTTTGTGCAATACTGCAGAATGTTATCTTGCACTATTTTGTAAAAAAATAAATAAATGTTTTTTTCTGAACATTTAAATGTTTTATTGCTTTTCCTCCATACAATTTTGTTTAAAGTATGTATTACAAAAACAAAATGGTAGTCATTACATTATTTATATTAACAAATTAACATAAGCAGTGATAAATACAATGTTCATGTAAGTTTAGCTTAAAATAGCTATTTCAAACAACTTGGGGATGCAAAGAAAATTAGTTAAATGAACTAATCATTTTTAGTAAAGACTAATGATTGTCCATGTCAATACAACTTAATCTGTTTAGTTTCAGAATGTGTAAAAACTAAAGTGGTTTGAGGGGAACGGGTTTACTCGCGAATTTCTAGTAAACTAATCCAGGATTACAGTGTAGTGATAGTAAAATATGACATTTATTAAGGTTAAGTGGCATTTCTCATTTTATATATCTATTCAAAAACCTAAGAGAGTATAAAATATTAATTTCTGTTTCAAAATTGTAATAAAATACATTATTTCACAATGCATATTTAGTAATGCATGCATGAGTGTGTGTGAGTGTGGAACCTTTTCTCATTAACAATTATCAGAACAATTAAAAACAATTTGCAATTACACAGTTTAAAGCATAGTAAGACACGTTGTAAATACAGAGATTATTTATGCCACATGCTAAACCCCCCGACACACACACACACACACACACACACACTTCACATTCCCTGCGGTTTTATTGATGAGTCTGTCCTGCGGTGCATCTTCATAATTGTGCATCAGAAAAGTGCAGCTTCGGTGATGGATATTTGTACATAATAAGCCCAGATAAATAAGAGGCGGTGTCATTTTTCAACCGTTTTATGCCATTAACACCATCTTCCTCTCCGACTGTCAGCTCCATAAAAAGCCCCAGATATATTGTGTTTTAATGCCCCCTTTATAAAGGCAGTGTTTAAACAACAACAAAAAAAAACGCAATATCCGAGAGCCAGTCACTTTGATAAACAAAGCGCAATATTGATCTGCCGCTAAATTGGAGCCGAACAAGACAATAATGCTATATCTGTAGTAACACGGAATTACGAGTGCTAACCACGTTAAATTCCGCTTTGCCTTGTCGTCATCACGACACGCCGCACTCCTTCCTCCCTACGTTTCCTACTCCAGACTTTTCCTTCCGCAAAGAGAGAGGAGTTGAGGGTGGGTTGGTTCTTGGAGCAGTGGGTAAGTAGAAGGGTGGGTTCTCAACCACTGTGTAAGGAGAAGGGGGCTCAATACACTGGTAAAGTAGAAGAGTGGGTTCATGAGCACTGGGTAAGGAGAAGGGGCCTCAAAACATCAGGTGAGTAGAAGGTGGGTTCACGAACATTGGGTAAGGAGAAGGTGGGTTCATGAACATTGGGTAAGGAGAAGGTGGGTTCACGAACATTGGGTAAGGAGAAGGTGGGTTCACGAACATTGGGTAAGGAGAAGGTGGGTTCACGAACATTGGGTAAGGAGAAGGTGGGTTCACGAGCATTGGGTAAGGAGAAGGTGGGTTCACGAGCATTGGGTAAGGAGAAGGAGGGTTCACGAACATTGGGTAAGGAGAAGGAGGGGTCCTAGCAAATTGGTAAGGAGAAGGTGGGTTCACGAACATTGGGTAAGGAGAAGGAGGGGTCCTAGCAAATTGGTAAGGAGAAAGAACGAGGTTCTATATTGGGTAAGTAGAAGGTGGGTTCGCGAACATTGGGTAAGTAGAAGGGGGGTGTTCACAAACATTGGGTAAGGAGAAGCGGAGTCATAACATTGGGTAGGGACAAGCGGCTCAAAGCAAAAGAGGAGAAGGAAGGAGGTTCTGTACTGGTTAAGTAGAAGGGTGAGCTCTCGAACAATGTGTAAGGAAAAGGGGCATTCTAGAAATACTCTTCTCAAATATTCTCAAAACAGCTGTCTAAGGAGAAGGAGGGCTCTAAATATTGGGAAAGGAGGAAAGGGGGCTCAAAAATATCCTACTAAGGGGAACATGCAGAAAAAGTTTGGGAGCCACTGCTCTAGCTGGTGGAAATACGAAGTAAATACGTTGACGGCGGCCGCCGTTTTGCCCATGGCCCTGTCACTCTCGCTAGCAGTGGTAAAAGCACATCAAAGCAAATATCTTTCACACATTCTTCAAGAAGGGGAGCGGAAGGGGAAAAAAAGAAGAGAGAGAGAGGAAAGTTTAACAAGCTAGCTACCTAGAGAGTTAGCGCTCCACGACTTTTACAAATAGACTTGGAGCGCTCCAAATCGCCGCTCTGTGAGCACTGTGTGAAGTTTTCCCCGCTCGGCTCTCCCGCCCCCCTCTCTCTCGCTCCCTTTTGCTCTCTCTCTCTATATTAAATCGACCAATCAAAGCGTGTCAGTCATGCAGTATGCCCCTCGGCTGACAGCTTGGCAGTTTCAATGCGAGAGCGCCTCATTCATTCTTATGACACACTTCCGATATCGTCTGACTCGCGCAAAGGTCCATCAGACCGAGCAAAATTGCAACGCGAAGCTCTCTGATCCGCCGCCCGGGCGGCCGGCATTAGCGGGCTGCCTGACGTGTGAGACGGAACGTGTACAACGAGTGAAGACAAATCGAAAACGCTCTCTCTTTTTCTTTCTTTTTTCCCCTTTTAACACTCATCCGCATACGAAACATGTTTGCAAATCCCATTAAGTACAAATGATATTTACGAGGTTCGTTTTCCATGCACAAAGACGGAAAAAAGGTGCTTCTGCATTAAACAGAAACAGCTCGTTTGTAGGCCAAAAAGGCTGTGGAACACTCTGGATCGAACTTTGCCCAAGGAGGGGTGTGTGAGAGTGTGTGTATGTGTGTGGGTGTGTGTGTTAAAACTTTGGGGCATATTGATGTTGCCAGAAGGGCCCTGTTTGAGGGAGGAGGACTTTTGCTCTCTTGCCTGGCTCTGGTTTTAACTAGAGACATCCTGCTGTTCCTTCAATAACTGGCACAGATGTAAAAAGCAGAAGAGCATCACAGGGAAGGAACTGCTCAAGACACTTCTGCTCTGACCGTTCTTGAGTGGGCAGAATTGCAAGGAAGCTTGAGAGCCATTCACCAATATCTTCTTGAGTTTTTTCCCCCTATTTTTCCAATAAAAGACAGAGGAAAGCATTGGTGAATGTCAGAATCTTCATAAAATCTGCTTAAGTGTGTTTTGAGAACAATTTCAAAAGGTTGGTGGTGAATGAGGATCTTAAAGTTTCATTATTTTGCTCTTTCTTTCCCCATTGATATTTGTGGTTCTCTACATCCTGAATACATTGTTTACCTTTACAAGGTTTGGCAGACATCCTTATGTTCTTCATACATGTAAACAAACCCTTCAGTCAACAGCTGGAATTCCATTTCAACAGAGACATGAAAGCTATTGGGCAAGTGCCAAATACAATTCTGGGTTTTTATTTAGTAATTTAGAGTTAGTAAAATATGTGTGAGGAGCTGCTAGCCCCTACCTTGCCCATGAAGAGATGGGACTCATGATGATGATGTTTGGGGACAGTTAGGGGGACAGTGGTTCTGATGATCGATAGAATTGAGAAGAATCCAGATACAGGGTTTCAAGACAAGCTGCCTCGTGCTCTTAGAGGATGAGAAGTGACACTCGGCTTGATCAAGGTCCATAAGTAAGGAGGTGCGGGTCCATTTTAGGCCTTAATGGCAAGTAGAGCTGAAACGATTATTCGAATAACTTGAATAACTCGATTACAAAAAATGGTCGGGGCAATTTCGAATCGAAGCTTCGTTTAATTCATTGCACTCTCTAGTGCATGCGCCGCTTGTGTTTCGCACAGATGCTTATTAATGATGCACAACGTTTTTAGAGACGCGATCAAGACAAGACCTGATCCCTCAGTATGTGAACATATTTGTGAGATATTCAGTGCACAAAAACAGAAGTAAATACCTAAAAACCCATAAATGACATTTTTGCGATGTAAACACGCTCCCTGTTTGTGAGCGCCCGTGTTAGCCCGCCACTGCTAAAACGCTCCAGTTCAGTTTAAACCTCCCCTTTATTACAGACAAAACATACATATTAGCTGATAAATAACCACAACAACCAGCGTTCTACTCACAATACAGCAGTTTACTGAGTTTCCCATAGATTTTCCATAGTTTATTCTGGAACGCGAACTAAACGCTTTATTGTGACGCGCCCCGCAGTGGATTGTGGGAAATGTAGTTCTCTTCCAGAGAGGCCAAAGGCAGCTCATTTTATGGGCCAAATTGGTTCAAAATGCCCAAAAACTTCAGTATTTCTTCCGTTTCAATTGATCAGATTTTTTTTCTTTAACTCAGCAATAAAACAGTGTTCTTTTATTGTTCTTTCAGTTCTTTTATTTGACCTAAAACAAAAAATAACGAGTCAGTTTTCATCAGAAATGTGCTGATTTCATAACTATGTCAGCATTTACACATCAAACTATGAGTAGTGCAGGGCGTCCTAAATACAACAACATAAAGCATGTATTGCTAACTTCTACTCACACACTAGAACAAGCCTAAAAACAAATGTATTGTCTTTTCAAAAATAATAATTTATCCGATTACTCAATTAATCGATAAGAAAATCGCTAGAATACTCGGTTACAAAAAGAATCGATAGTTGCAGCTCTACTGGCAAGTGATAAGGTTTTGAATCAGGGAGCCAGTGCGAGTTCTGTAGAAATTGTTTAACACTATAACACTGAAGGGTTGTTGTCACCACTGTTTATTTTTCAGTCCCTGTTGTAAACAAAACAGGAAAATACTACAATTACATTATAGACGTTCTTATCCAGAGCAATTAAGGGTGCTTTCACATCTACAGGCTTTAGTCCGCTTCAGTTAGACTCGAGTTCGTTTGGTCTGGTGTGAACATGGTAATCGCACTCGGGTGCGGACCAAAACTACCGCACCGAGACCCCCAAAAAGAGGTGGTCTCGATCCGAATCAGTTAGCAAACTCTGGTGCGGTCCTCCTGGTGAGAAAGCATACCGAACCAAAACAGGACCAAAGGCTGCGAATCACGTGATATACATACCTGTTGGATCTTCTGGAAAACTTTCACATGATGAGCGCATCACTGTTCCTCCTTATTAATGCGCACACCACCTCCTGTATTTTCTCGATATGCGCCTTCGGCGAATGCAGTGCATTAATATGCTGTTTTCCAGCCGTAACCGCGCTTGATTTTCAAACGCAATAATTCGTCTGAAGTGGTGAACGCACGAGATGTAGAAAGTAATCACCAGGGCAACAACCAGTCCACACGTAGGTTCTCCATCTTGAAACAGTCAACACAGAATCTTCTTCCTGTATTTACATTTTTGTTCACGCGGCAAACACATCTGACCAATAAGCGGACAGCACGTTCTCGCGTGATTTAAAGTGACACATTCTGGTACGCTTGGATTTTTTCCTGTGTGAAAACAAACCGAACCAAGGAGAAAAATGCTACAAGTTTACAAAATTATCAACTGATTCGGACCAGAGCAAGCGTACTAAGGTGTGAAAGCACCCTTAAATTTCCTAACTAGAGGGACAGCAACCTGCCCACCAAGCTGGAGGTCGGTTATAGAGTTGAACCTTCAGCCTCTTGGTTCACAGGTGAGTAACCCTACCACTAAGGGATGACCACCCATGCTGTTAGAGCTACTAGTCTAATAGAAATGAAACATTAAAAAGTTCAGAGGTAAGAATTTTAAAGAATTAATTCAGATGTAATTGTAATTGGGCGGCACGGTGGCGCATTGGTTGGCGTTGCCGCCTCACAGCGAGAAGGTCCTGGGTTCTATCCCCAGGTCGGCCCTGGGGTCTCTCTGTGTGAAGTTTCCCCATGTTTGTGTGGGATTCCTCCAGGTGCTCCGGTTTCCTCCCACAGTCCAAAGGCAAGCAATACAGGTTAATTGGCGACTCTAAATTGGCCCCATACTTTGTGAAGGTGAGTGTGACTGTATGTGCCCTGCGGTGTGATGGTGCCTGCCCAGGGTTGTTCCCCGCCCTGCGCCCATAAGTTCCCGGGATAGGCTCCAGGCCCGCTGCGACCCTAGTTGGGATTAAGCGGTTCAGATAATGAATGAATGAACATTAATGCAACTTCAGGACCAACACCGTTAATCGGCAGTTATGACGAGGCAAATGATGCATTTGATATAGGGGCCTTGACTTCACTACAGAGAATAAGTCAGAGAAGAGGATAACCTTTGGCCAGTAGGCCAGGCCCCTTAGTATCCATGAAGTAACACAACGAAATACATTCAACGCTGCATGAAAATTACAGACATACATTTAATTTCTGGCCCTAACAACATATGAAGATATAAAATGCCCAGCAATAGACATTAATAAAATGTAAGTTTAATTTAAACATATTTTCCCTTCTTATTATATTTGCCAGAGAGTTTCTTATCTCTGTGATTAAGTTTAAGAAGTTGCATTTTCACTTTTGCCTTTTCTCTGCCCCCCCTCCTCACCCTTTTCCCCATAATGAGAGACCTGTCCAAAGTACGGCTGCTTGCACTGGGTGAAAAATAATAATTAACTGCCAATTAAGCACCACTGCCCCCTAAGTAAACTAAAAAAGGTCAGTTTTTGTCAGCATGTGTGGAAAGGAGCACGAAAGAACACTTTGGCGCTCTTATTTTTCTGTTTGTTTGGTCGCCGTAATTAAAGTTCAGTCAAAGTGAAATATCATTTTGCAATTTTTTTCCTCCTCCTTTTGTGCAACGCGAGGCCCGACCAAACAAGGGTACCCGAGCAGGGTGTCAGCGTCGTAATTGCGCTGCTTTCAAGACCGGTTTGCTTCTGTCCGAACGTCGTGTTTGGTGGTTGGGTATTAAACGCATTAGTCAAGAGAGGCTTGGAACGCCTCGTCCAAGAAGAATGCATTCGTGACATAATGACGTGTGACAGCACGTGTGATGTTTTTCCCTTGCTCTCATTAGCATGCGCCCGGAGCCGCCAGACATTACCTGTTGATGGCAGAGCGGAGGCGAGCGGCTGATGGACAGATGGATGGGGCGGCTGATGAGTTCCTGGCAGGTGCTTTGTCAGAGGAGAAGCAATTTAAAGCTCGGGGGAGAGGAGCCATTTGGAGTTCAGCGCCGCAGCTCTAATGCGGAAAACAGTCAAATCTCTCCTCTCCCGCTCATAATTAATCCGCCGTCGCACCCAGCCTAACGAGGCCGGTGCGGGGAACACGTGTCGGCCGCCGGGAGTCCTTTTTACCCCGTCGCCGTGCGTCGGCTTGGCTCTGATATAGAAAAATGTCTACCTGGGGGTCAATCTCCCTTTCATACGCCGTGACTGATAGATCCAATACCTTTGGAATCAGATAAAACTTTGACGAATGGCTCACCGGCTGCCGGTCGCGAATCGCTTCGCCCTGTGTCCGTGTCCATACCCGTGCTGCCACCCCCCACCTACCCTCACCCGTCCCTCTCCCTCTCTGCTGCGTCGCGGGCCCCACCGGCTTTGATCAATGGTTTCCCGCGCCGCCGCGTAGGGCCCCGCGTGCCGTCACATGATTAAAAGAGCTGGAGGATATTGCTTTCTCACCGTTCGGGTGCACGAGAGAAAAAACTTCATAAAACTAAGGCGACAGCACTTTCTATCCTCCCCCCCGCTCCAAACTCTTCTGCTCGCCGGGTGATCTGGATTGATCTGAGAGCTCCGGCTGATTGGAGGGACGGAGAAGTTCGCGGATGAAACGAGGGAATGAGAAACGCCGGAATCACGGCTAAACATCTACGCGTCCCTCGGAGGACGATCTGCTCCAGACCCGCTGCTTAGAAAGCTAAATATGCATTCGGGGTGAGAACGGAATAACTGGCCTCGGTGTGTATGAATAACAAATGCGTACAGCACCTTTTGCCGCTGCTGGTACGGAAATGCTGTTCCAATACAATCTAAAAAAAAAAAATTCTGCAACAATAGTGTATAACCGTGTGCCTTTTATTCCCCTCTTCCTTTATTACTTTTTTGCCAATTTTCTCCAGCGAGGCGAAGCATGTTATTAATAATTTTGAGAATGCTAACAGCCCCACTCTGTCTGTGTGACGTACAGGAAACTCCAATTGGTTCGCGCCTTGCTCACAAAGGTAAAAAAAAAAAAAAAGGTAGAAAAACACTGCCGTCCTGCAAGCGCAGAGCCGATACACCCTCGAGACCCTTCTTGTGCCCTTTTTTGTGTTTTGTTTCTGCTTATCCAGGTTTGCAGGATTGCAGTTGTAATGTTTGCGGTTCCTGCTTAGCTGAATAAACCACTTAGAGAGCTTTACACGATCTTTCTAATGAGATCTTCTGGTGTGTTGGGGAACTAATCAATATTAGGAGGACTCCTGACTAACTGTTGATAGTGTAATAAGCTTCAGCCTATGTAATCTTGCTGATGGTACACACGTTTTGTACACACTACAGAGCAGACCAGTATTGAGCGTCAATTATCTTAAGGATTGTCTTTTGCTCATTATCGTTGGCCACAATGGTCATGGGCTCAACAGCAACAATCTGCAAATTACCATCTTGGATCTCCATTTGGCATATGACATTTTCATTTACGGCAAACACTTCCGTTTTCCTAATTTCAGGGACAGTCTCCCTGGAGCAACTTGCGGTTAAGGGTCTTGCTCACGGTAGCATTTGAATCCACAACCTCTTGGTCCAGAGGCAAGTACACTAACCACTAGACCACCACGAATGTTAGTTCAGTTGGCCATCTTAAGCTGGATTCCCAAGATGGTTATCTATCAAAAGGCCTTAAAATTCAGTCATTTATTAAGATTTGAAAATATAAGGCCATTTACAAGTGCATCACCATCCTGGAAAAAACTGGTTCTTTCAGAAAGACACTGAAAACCATATGGTCCAAAACCATTTTGAAGGCCTCCAAAGAATAGCACCATGTCCTTTATAAAAAGTCCAAAGGTTTAATGGTACCTTATTAATGGGTGACCATTTTGGACAAGGTGGTTCTCTTAAAAGCGGAAATGCTGAATATGATTTTTGCAATATTCCATTTCTGAGCAGGTTGGACAGATGTTAAGAGCCAATTTAAACTTGCTTAAAAGTTGCTTTGCAACAAAAAACCAACTTACACCATAAGCAGGAATTAAGAAGAAACTGTTTTTATAAATGAGTTAACAGCTTGGACAAGCTGGTTCTTTCAGCAGGAAAGTCATGCATCAGTTGCAGTGCTGAAGGAAGTACTGGAACTCAGTACTCAAGTAAAAATACAAATAACCAGCAAAATATATATACAGCCACATCAACATCTGTATGTAAGTAAAAGTACGTAAGTACTTGGTTTTAAATGTACTTAAAGTAAAGGTCACTAACCAACTATCACTAACCAAGCTTGAAAAGGCAGATTTCTAAGCAGGAAAGTCATGCATAACATGCTAAATATAATTTAGCAGTTTTATTAGGAATTGTGTTTTGAGCCAGAGTGCTGAAATGACATTGTTTCAGCAAAAGCTCTTGTTTAATTGGTGATCCTAAGTTTGGTAAATAACATTTTGCTGCCATCATTTTACTTCCAGGACACAAACCTAAGATGTCTAGGGTGTCAGAAAAGGAACCTCAAGAGAATCAAAAACACTTATTTTTTAGATGTTGACTAGGTATTAAAATGTCCGGCGATCTCTTGCTGTTAGGCTAAAAAAGGAAAATTACCAAAAAGGTCAACAGGACTCAACTGTCCTAGCCTACTTGCTGATGCCAAACAAAACTTACAGGTTAAACATTTGGGTTCATTTATTTTCATGCTAGAGGCTCCACTATTAAACTACCAGAGAAACTCTGCGATCGTCCGACTTTCCTGAGGTAGAAACAGACAGTCTGAGTGTTTCCTGGTAGCTTTTGTTTGCCTGCACCATCCTCCATCAGTCCCGTCCCCAGGACTCTCAGCGCGACGGCCCATAAATCAGCGCCAAAGCTCCCCTCCGCTGTGATAAATTGATCCGCCGATTAGCGTGATATATAGTGCAAAATGTAAATAATAACAAGTGCTGCTAATTGGAGCGCTACCTGGCAACAAATCCGTAATGCCGCGTCCGTGGTACCGAGAAAAGGCCTCGGCGTTGCTCTCCATCCCCATCATTAAGAAATGGTGTCACTGCAACACCCCCCTACTGCTGCTGCTGCTCCTCTCCTTTTGTCTAATGCCTTTTCTCTTCTTTCTGTTCTGTGCCAGTTCTCGGTGTATTTGTCACCAAGTTCCTACCCTCACAGCTATTGTTTGTTTAAGGTCAGGTCTGAAACCGAGAGCTGTTAATCATATTCCGCATTAGCATAATTGGAGTTTGCTAGTCACTCTCGATGCTTGAGTTCTTTTTTTTTTTTTAACATTGTTTTTCAAGTATATGGCTTCATAAAAGCATATGCATGAATTGCTGTCCTTTAGGCAAACCGCTGATAACGCTTATTTTCGTGACTGTTGTTTGCAGGTTGCCGTTGGTTTGAGGTCGGTCGAAACTCAACATTACGGTCACAAATGAAAAGTGGTATTTATGGTCCAGCATACCAAATAGTTTTTACTTTCTACTTTGACGTTCATCTCAACAATCTAAACTCTGCTATAAGCATCAACCAAACTGACCATCATAACCCTCTTGACCAGCAGACCATCTTCTTTAATTCTTCAACAAATTCTTTAATTTCCGTCTATTCTACTACAAATGAAAATGCCAAACGTTGCTAACACCACTTTTCTACCAGCTGGAGTTGGGCATGAGGTGAAGGTTGGCATTTGGTGTGTTGGCCAGAGAGTGCCCGATTAATCTCTCCCTGCACTAGGAGTTATATCTCCAGCCTTGAGGAACAAAGACCTCATAAGAGATGTAAAAACTATTCACAGATCCTGCTTACAGATGCAAAATTTCAATTGTTTTAGGTGGTAACCTAGTGCTAGAATACTTATCTATAGACCAAGAGGATGTAGGTTCAATTCACGCTCTATGTTACTGTCTGGACCATCACTGAGTAAGCCTCTTAACCCCACTTGGCTTCAGGGAGCCTGTCCCTGTAATTAGCAAACGGAAGTTGTTTGGGTTAAAAGTGTTTGCTAATGCTGTAAAAATAGTATGGTATTAATATATAAGAAGGCAGAAAAATATATGTGTATCACATACACATATGTATCACACATCTATTGTTTCATATTATACTCTCACGTGCCACAATTCACCTTAAAGACCACACTTTACTAGAGCACTGCAAATAGTGCCGCCGTTTACAGCCATCTTACGGCATAAAAAGCGGCATTTGACCCCAAGTCTCTAGAGCGCCACAAAAAGCGACATTTTTCATTCAGTATTTTTAACGAATAAAACGACGTATAGATTTTGCTTGCAAAATGTACAGAAAATGTACTATACTGAGATATATCTCATTATCGGGATATCAAATGACATATCTGTATATGAGATTTTGGTCATATTAAACAGCCATAAAATGAAAGCAGAACTTTCAAACATTCTGCTGTACTACTGGTCTACTCATTACCTTAATGCCTGCTCTCAGAATCTGCTGGCTAACAGTAACACGAAATAACAGACTAACACAATTACAATAGCAGAATTACTCAGTAGAAAATATGCTGCAGATTTGATAGTTCAAGAGGGCATTAGCCAAAATGAAACTGCATAGGGTTTGCTTTGGTTAACTATAAACTAGCGGTGTTAATAGCTTTCACGACGGATAAAACTACTAGCATGCTAGTTAGCTCAGTAGCTATAAAACAGCTAATACTTGTATTTATCACATATGTTAGATGTGCATCCCCGATAAGGTACTGTGTTAAATCTGGCTTACATGAAAAGGTGAAAAGGTCTAAGTTAAGGTGTGAACACATTTACTGTTGGTACATAAATGGCTTTTCCAAGCTTTTCCACACGGACTGTGATTTACACTTGAAGCAGGAAGAGGTGAGCGTGTGGAGGAACGTCAGTTAGCCGGCCATTGACAGAATCTGCCTGAGTGGATGTAATTAGTGTGGGATGTATGGCGGCAGTTAAAGCCCTAAAATACTGTTGATCAGGACAGGCTATCGACAAGCACACACACACACACACACACACACACACTCCTACACACACATAATCTGTTGGCTGGCCAAAAGCGAAAAAGCCCTACATTTTATATTCAGGCCCCAGCGAGGAAGGTGCAGTTCTTGTTAGCATGCGGCATTTGTCTTAAGCATAAAACAGAACTCTGTGACAATTGGATTAGCTAAAGAACACGATTCTCTCTCTCCCGACGTGTCGTTCGCCCCCGTTGTAAAGCGGGAAGAAAACAGCAGCGCGTACCTACTGCTTGGAAGCCTCTCAGAGCCAGGCGGCCAAAAAAACACTTCCAAACTGCTGCAGCGTTAAATGTTCGTGGATGATTAAGGCGTAACTGTAAACGAATAGAAACTGCGCGTTCTCAGCTGAGGTCGGTAAAAGGACAGCAGGACATGCATCAGCTGGAAGGACGGAGAGTATTAATCTGCACGGCTGGATGTGACTTCGTTTCCTGTGCTTTCAATGCCAAACGAAACAAGACTGATACCTACAGTGCACATGAATCATCCGAGCTACGGTCTGAGTCACAGAACACAAAAAAGTATGTTGACTCATTTCCTTCATTTGCTAAACGCTGGATTTCACAGACGAGATTAACTGCAATTTACTCATTTCTACCATTAGCCATCACTGTTTTAGCCTTGAATGTTTGTAAAATAAGCTGTAGACAGGAAATTTCACTCAAATCAAATCACAAAAACATCATTTAACATTTTTTTATCCTGAGCTACTGCCCACATGAGGTCTGACTAATGTTTTTATTTTGGATCAATGCCACAGCCTCGCTGATCATTGAATCAATGTATCGGCTTAGACCGAGGTATCGTTACAGCCCTAGAAGGAAGACACAGTTCCACCGAATCACAGTGGGAGATCCCTGCTCATGTAGCGTCTACCGTGCCAGCTCTCTGCTAGCTAGCCGACGCGTGCGGTGCTTCTCACCATGTTTGTGGGCTGCGCTAGCATGCCGGCCGTGTGCTGTGACCAGTGTATGCAAAGTGTGGTATTAGTCACTGGCTGGCCGTCCTGACAGGCCCGCGGTGTGAGGGAGATTAATGCCGGCCGAGGCCACTTTATTATCGTCACTCTCTTCTTTCCCGCTCGCCAACTCTGCCTGGCCACTCCAGCCTGCCATTAATTGTCTGCTCTCTCCTTCCCTCGCTCCCAGGTGACGGATGCACGGAGGAGGGATGGAGAGGGGAGGAGAGGAGAGCACGGACACACGCCTTTGGCCTTGACAACCCTCCCCTTGCTCCTACTCTCCCAACACACACACACACTTAAACACGTAAACATAAACACCAAAATTCTCAGACAACCCAAAAGAATTCACCACCAGCCGAGCTGCTTTATATCCGGGGCGAAAATGTTCACTGTGGTCACATTTTGGGCCAGACGATATGAACTCAAATCAACATTACAATGACTACGATTAACATTTTACTTCAATTGTGACTAATGAACTTACTGAAAGAGTGTATATCTTTGTAATTTTAAAGTAACTGAAGGAAACACACAGATGAAGTGACAGACCGGACAGAGTGGAGTCACGTGACAACACACACTGTAGTACATGTCAAGGGGACGCTGCATGAACACACAAACTGGGCAATAGTGCAAGTGTCAACAGCATTTAAAAAGTATTAACAGGACTTCAAAAAGAATCAAAACAACCAACATGGGCGCCTTCATGTCAATTAAACGTTCTATATGTCAGGCCTGATTAATTTACTATGTATTTGGCCTAGCAAGTTTTTTTCCTATCAACACACACACACACACAGGAAGTAAAAATCCTCCATCCTCATTTCCATTCTTTCTTACTATATGATCTCTGGCCCTATTACGGCTACTTGAGAGTACTGAATTTAAAAAAAAAGCCAGACTTTGTGAAAAACGAAATCCTTTGAGGAAACTCTGGTCCACATGGTGAAGTCTCTTTTTTTCCAAAGCGATCATAATTTTCACCCATTTCTGCACATTTTAAATGAGGCACTTTAGAAGTGTACTGCTCTTACCAGGACAAGAACTCGGGGCCAGTTACAACCTGAGAAAAGGCAGTAAAAAATTTAAATGCCAGAAAGTCTCATAACCAAAAAGAAATAATTCCCTGTTTTCCTTACAGAAGCACATTTCCTGGTGATCAGGAGTGATTTCATTTTTAATTACAGAATTTAAATCAATAAAAAATAGCTTGAAAAATTCTGTGGCAAACACTAGCCAGTAATGTAGTGAAGTATGACTTGATGGTCACAAACTACATGACCTCTTTATTATTTCTTAATATTAAATCAAAAGTTGATAGATATGCAACATTTTTGAAGACAGAACAGCACTTCAAGAGGGTTGGACATGTAGAAAAAGAGTTAAACTTTTATATTTATTAATTCACATTTAATTAATCTTAATTAAAGAAATGTCACTGTCAATAAAAATGTAAATAAGATTAAACAAAAACTGGTATTTTGTCATTTCTAAAAGAAACTACGCATTATACACTGATTTTAGAAATGCAAAGTCATACTGATCTTAATACTTTAATCTCAAAACACACTCTTAGTTTACACTTCATTTCTGATACAAATTGGATCTTAAACCAAACTGTCCTTTCAGCTCCAGTTATTTTTACATACATACACAAGTCTGAAATCTATTTTACAATACTGAACTGAATACTCATCGTAATTGTAAGTGAAATCTGGACTGGTCGTCTGTGTGTGTGTCGAACAAGTACAACACCGAGCTCCAGCTCCCATAAGTGGTGTGAACATTCCACCCGGGCATGAGGAGATGGGTGGCTACGTCAAGCATATGCCCGCGCTTTTTTTTTTTTTCCTCCATCGAGCATTTAGCAGAACACCTCTGTGTATGAAAATCCATCACACGGCTGCAGAACCAGTCCTCCAAGAGGTCCTTCTCACAGTTTATATCAACTTCCTAGCTGACAGCGCATGGCCATTAACAATTAATTACACAAGACAGGCCCTAACAGGCTGGATATACACAAGCCCACTGGGAGAGAGACAACCCAGATGTCAGGATGGGCTGCCACGTATAATCCGACACAAACACTACACACACTTTCACGCTGAGACACACACACACACACACACGGCAGCAAGCAAAAAAAAATGCCACACGGGATTTCAGATTTGGTCCAAAAGCATCCAAGCAGAATTATTAAGTGTTTTAATGGTAAAGAGGGAGATTGATCAAGTGAAGACTTAGATGTACCGCAGGAAAGAGGGATAAGGTGAAAGAGAGAGGGGGGGGGGGTGAGGGGAGAGAGGGAAGGAGAGGTGGTGGGGTGAGAGGCAAAGAAAGGGAGAGAGAGAGATAGGGAGAAAGAAGGGGAGAGTGGGAGAGAGAGAAGGAGGGAAAGTGAGGAGAGAAAAAGACAAGGAGGGAAGGAGAGAGAGAGAAAGAGAGAGAGGGACAGAGCCTGAGAGAGAGGGAGAAAGACAACGGGGGGGGGGAGAGAGCGAGAGAGAGAAACAGGTGGAGAGAAACAGGAAGAGAGGTGGAGAGAGAGAGAGAGCAGGCAGCATAACATCCTTCAAAAGCTGACATTAAGTATTCAGACGCTACAAAAAGCAAAGTGTTGGCAATTAAAATAATCAATCTTCCCGGCGACGCTGCAGCTAACATCTGCTCGATAAGTCCCCAGCTCTCCGCCCGGCGGGAACAAGAGGGGGAGGAGGTAAAAGGGGGAGAAGTGGAGGTCCACTTTTAGCTGTCCTTCAGAGATGACACCCCCTCCACCTCTAACACACACACACACACACACACAAGCTGAGAGCGGCTGGTCCGCCCGGGCCCAGTGTCAGACGGATCTGCTGTGTTGTTTCCTTTGTTATAAATAACAACAGGCCACCTGGACTTCCTCTGTACACCGCTTTTACCGACGATCCAGTAGGGGAGTAGAGGTGGAGAGAAAGAAGGGAGGAGGAGGATGAGGAGAGGAGGGGCTCTTAATGATCCCGCAGGCTACAGGCCTCACCGGCCTCCTCCTCTCCTCCCCTTCCCTCCCCTCCCGCCTCATCCCGGGCTAATGGGACGGAGGGGATTCTGGGTAGGAGTGACGGATGACAGAGACGGATGGGCCAGGACAAAGCGTGTGCTGACAACCAGTGAATACGGGGCAACGTTGCAGAAAGGTCAACGCCGGAGAGAGGGAGAGAAAAAGAGGAAAAAGTGGGCCTCGCGTGACTTTCAAAGTTTCGCTATTGGCGCTTGTTTGCCAGGGCGGGCGGGTGGGTGTTTTTCATTTGTGCGTCTGTGTGTTTGTGTGTGTATCCAAACAGGAGGGAAGCTCAGGGGCCACGTCCTAAAAACAGGGATTGTCTCTTAATTCGGGTTAGAGCAATGAATCGAAAATTAATCAATGTTCAGAACCTCTAAAACAAAGCACTCTTTCTCAAAACAGTTTTTTGAATTAGTTTTTGAAATTCGGGTAAAACCTTTAATAAAGTTAGTAATTCTGTTAATACAGTCCCGTTAACAATATTCTACCAAATCTTGCCACGACTCCACCATCATGCAGTCGGCAACTAGATCTGTCTGTTTCCTTATTTTGAATTAGGGCTGTGTGCTAATCTCCTACCCAGTATCAGTCCTTTTATATCCTGATAACGATATATCACAATGTAGTATTTTCTGTAAATTCTGTGAAACTTTTACAAGTGAAATTTTCTCTTGTGTGAGCTCAACTCCTACACATGCACTCGAAACACATGTTCATATGGTATGCCAAAAGTGCCACAATTCGCATATATATTTATACACAATTGACAGTAAAACACCTGTTTTTTTTACACCATTTTATTTGTCGGAAACAGTTTTATGCTGTGTTCTAATACACCGGCGCTTTTGTCGTTTTTACGCCTTTGAAAATGATTCTTTTTGCGGCACTCTAGTGACTTGTGGTCAGACTCTGCATATAATGGCTGTAAGAGGTGGAACTCTAGTAAGGTGTCTTTAAGGCATATTGTGGCACCTTTGGCGTTCCATAGATCAGAGTACAAGGGCAGGCAGATCCGAGTATGCACAGTGTTTCAACTGTGTGTGCAGATTTTGCTTATTAAAGTTCCACTGTGCGCTCAGAATTAAGGTACAAATATAACTCTAAATAAAACTCTCTGTGCCTACGTACACGTGGCACAGTGGTGACTACTGCAAACCGTCGTCCAAACCATGAAAAATTATTGCTGCAATATTTTGTCAAATCGCACAGCCCTATTTTGAACGTCAACATGCACTCTTTCGTTAGAACAAAAAGAATCCAAGCTTTAACAGCTGCTCATATTTATAGTACAAACCTTGTCTGTGTTCCATGACAAGGTAAAAAGTTCAATTAATTGTGATATCAATTTGTGGCAATATCGCCCAGCCCCAATACATCTTTGACACGTTTGTCCCATGTTTACACCAGTTTTGCTACTAAGATGTAAAAAACTACCAATACATTAAACAAAAACAGACAAATAAAAATCTAAACTGCAGTTTCAGGACTGATCTATAAACTCTCTCATAAAACAACCCAAAAAGCACACACTCGGCCTCCGACCAGATCCCACAAAACAGGCGAGACGCTGCTTTCCGAAGCTGCCAGGACTCTATTATGTGTGCTGCATGTATGGACATGTCCTGATAGTTCCAGGTTAACGAGAAAGAGAGGGAGAAAGAGGGAGAAGAAGAGATGGAGGGAGCATGAGAGATAGAGAGCCTGGTATCGTGGGTCTGGCAGCGGAGCAGCCGCAAACCGGACTTACAAAGCAAGCGTTCAATTATGATGTGTCTGCATCTGTGGGAGCTTCCAGGCCTGTGCATCCAGTCCGGCTCCCACAGGATCAAATCTGGCACATCCACCCACAGCAAGGGGGCTGCAGTCAGGGCTGATTTAGGAGCCGCCGTGACTTTCTGCGCTCTTGTTTGTCTGTGTGTGTGTGCGTGTGTGTGTGTGAGTGCATTTTCAGTTTACCTTTGTTGCATTTGTCACTAGCTGGGAATGTATGTGTGGCTGTGTGTCTGATTTCTTGTTGAGAAAGGACTATATCTGTTGCTTACATTTGGTTGTGGCAGTATTTTTTACAGGCTCCATGCATTACTGTGTGTCTCTTTGTGTCTGTTTCTGTGTTGAGGAAGGCCAATATGTGTTGTGCTTTCTTTTAGTTTTGGACTTATTTGTTGCTAGCTCCATGCTGCATGTGTGTGTGTGTGTTCTGCCTCAATTTTGTTTTAGCTGTACTTTCGCACTGTATTCCAAGCACTGGTGTGTGTCTCTTTGTGTCTAATTTTGTCGCATATTGTGCTTCATTTTTGGAGGGTTTTTTGGCTGTATTTTTTGCTGGCTGAGTTCATTAGTATGTGTCTGTGTCCAATTTTGAGTTAAGAAAAGTCTGTGTTGTGCTTATTTTTTGTTTTTGGTTGTATTTGTTGCTAGCTCAATTTGGGTGTGTGTATCTTTGTGTCTGATTCTGCGTTGAAGGTCTATGTGTGTTGTGGTCCCTTTAGTCTTTGTCTCTGTGTGTTGCTGGAACCAGGCATTAGTGTGTTTGTGTGTCTCTTTGGGTGTGTTTTTGTGTTGAGGAAGGCCTGTGTGTGGTTCTGGCCTAATTTGTTGCTAGCTTCCGGCATACGTTGTCTATTGGATTGTGTGAGGAATGCATGTGTGTATTGTGCATTGTGTATGTGCATTTATACATGCGTGTAGTTGTGTTCTTCACAATCCCCTCACACCAGGGACACTTGTACATCGCTACTACGTGCTCCACTGTCAGTGACCCCCGTGTGGGGCCCTCGGCGGCCCCCCGCCTTTTCAGGACAATGTTTCTAATCCAAAACAAATGATCTCAGGAAAGAAGGGGGCGAAGGTGTGGTGGGGGGGGTGGGGGTTTGCTGTGTACAAAGGGAAAGAGGGAGAGACCAAAAAAACCGAGAGCATTATCACCTTGGCCAAGCATCAGGAGCTTAAAAAAAAAAGAGTGAGAGAGAGAGAGAGAGAGAGAGAGGGGGGAAGAAAAGAAGGTCTATGGGCAAATTCATCTTCCCCCCTGCTACAATCAATCTCTGGCCAAAAGAAATACACAATAACTAGGCAGGAAGAGGGCAAGATTTATGGGCTTGAGACATCTCCACTGACCAGCAACCACCTCACCCCATTCTGCTCCTCTCTCTCCCTCCTCCTCCTCTCTCTCTCTCTCTCTCTCTCTCTTTCCTTCCTCACACCCCTCTTCCACCTCTCCCTCCACCCCCCCCAACACTTACAATGATGTACAGCCCTCGCCGACTGTTTTACAAGTACATTAGCTTTATTTAATGAGATCGGCGAGTCATTTAACAGATGCATATGGAGCGCGTGGTGAGGGACGCCCACTCTCATGTTCAAAAGTACACTCTGGATCAGACGGCCTGATGTATGGACGTGAGAACCGGCTCTCCGCTTAGAGGAAAAGTGGGGGGGGGGGCTAAAGAGCATTTTGGGTACAAATTTGCAGAAGCAAAGAGATTTACATTCGACGCGAACAGCACACTTTACGCAAAAAGCCTTCAATGAGCAATGCGTTAAAAAGGTTGAGAGTCCAAACGTTAAATGTTCACCAAAGGCCTTGTGTGTGTGTAAAGAGAGAATGCATTATGAAATCTGTTGGAGGTTGCTACCGGCAACTTGCATCCCAGAGAACTCTATCTAGACTCACATTGTGAAATTCTTCACATATATGAAATTACTGCGTTATAAACACAGCACTTCAACCACATTACCACATTTTCTTCATAAATATAATCGATCTCCTCCATCCTAAGACTGCCATCAAAACCGCAAATTAGCAACAACTTCCTCTCTGATGCCTATCCCACGAAGTTTCCCATTAAAACAGCAATTGATTGTGCGAGATGAAATTATAACTTTAATTAAACCCTCTCGATATGGAGCCGAGCTGATAATTACCACATCTGAACAAATGAAAATGGCAGAAGCAATATGGATATCTTTATATAAAACTCATTAAGAATTCGTGCGCTATTGATACACGCTTTTTGTTTTGTAGACTCGAAGCGACGACAGCAAGCAGCACATTTATTTCCGTGATGCATATTGAATGATGAAAAAAGATATTTGTTTGTGATCATTTTCATATATTCCTAGAGATTGAAAAAATCGCGGTGACAATTACGGTGACAGTTTCTGTGACTAATGAGGGCTCTGTCATCTTAATATTTTCGTTAATAATTTTATTAACACCATCTGCATTATATTTCTTGCATATGGGATATTAAAGGTTTGAGATGTTGTACATTACGTTTTACGAGTGTATAATCAGCTCTGTTATTGTGCATTGTGGTTTACAGAAATTAGAATTAGAGAACACATTGTGCGTAGCTGATCTTGTGCGCGTGTTGAGGGAGTTTTCTAGGTATTTGTAGATGTGTGTCTGTTTTTGTAATGAGGAAAGTCTATAAGAGCCGTGCAGAGATTTGTCAGATTTTTCGGTTTTGTGAGGATATTCTGTTTGGGTGCAACAGTTCAGCTTTTGTTTGTAAAGCAAAAAGGGATTTGCTTTTGGTTACTAAGGATAATATCAAGCTTTAGTTGTAGTATTTTTTACATCTTGTCATTATCACTGTCAAATTGTGTAGCTGAGCATGTGTTTACATGTGAGCAAAAATCTATTCACCTTGAGGTTAAGGTTAAAATCAGTCTTAATGTTTGCCTTATTTCTTAAGCTCGCTACATCTTGGTGTTTACACATATATAACACATGACACATTTATGACCTCCGGACCCCACAAATATCTACCAAAAAACATCAGTGTGTGCGGTTGTGTGTGCACGTTTCCAGGGGCCCTGGAGATCAAGAGAGCAGCTCGGGCACGGAGAGGTAAAAATTCATTTCTTGAGAGCTATATATCAAGGCGTATTTGTTTAATGAGTGCTCCTGTGGAAAGATGTATAGAACATGTCAGGCGTCCACTTGCAGTGCGTTCTGGGAAACAGATAGCATCACAGAATGTGACCGCTCACTCTGTCTCCCTGCCCCGGCCCCTTTATCTCCGGCTTCCCGAGCCCATTATAAATGAGAGGCTATGGGAGAACAGGGAGAGAAAATAACGGACAGCAAAAAAAAAAAAAAAAGGAGAGAGAGAGAGAAAGCCACGCCGACCCTTCCAGCCCAGAGAAAGAGAGAGAGAGAGAGAATCTCTATCGCCATCGCAGCCAGATAAACAAGAAAGCCGGAGCCGTAAGAGCGCGGTGTATCAACGGGGCCAAAAGTGGCTGTCAGAGTTTAAACTTCCAGCCTAATGTGCCGTATTTTGGGCCGATTCTTTATCCGCGGTCGTGGTCTCGTTCCCTCGGTCTCTGAGGGCCGGCTATTTGGCATGCTTAACTAACCTGTTTTCTCCACTGGCAGGTCCCTGCTCCCTTTAAGTTATGGAAATGATATGCGAGAGGCGGACATGGGGGTAATTAATTGTAACTCGGAGGATAATGTTGGCCTGTCAGAGATGTCGGCGCGTTGTGTAACACTTTTTAAGAGTAATGTGCTTAAACTGGGAGGATCTGCTAGCGGCCCGTCTTAATTGCCGCGCGGCCGGAATGCTAAAATGGTGCTGGTTCCTTTCTCTCTCTCTCTCTCTCTCTCTCTCTCTCTCTCTCTCTCTCTCTCTCTCCTTCCTCCCTCATTGCTGTCATGTCGCTTACTGTGTTTGTAAACATCTCATATACAGAAATTGTATCAGTGGAATGAATCTTAATTGGGGTTTCTGTACACACAAACCAGTTCATAGCACCCACTTCTTCAATGTTTAGAAGACAACATCAAAAATTCATAACTTCATATAGACTCTACATGTCGTATATCTTACATATAATATGGTGGAAGTACGGCACCCGAGATAACAAGCATTTTTAATCTTAGTCATGAAGTACTTTTTTGATGGAGTTGCAGCAAATTTTAAGGTTTTTTTCAAACCTTTTTACTCGTCATATTTGCTCATCTTCCTACTTTTTTGCACCGCAACATCATTTTGACATTACAACTGCATCCCGCATCCGCTGGCAGCGTTGCAACGTACCGATTTAGGCCAGCCCCAAACTAGCCTTTAATAGGCTCAGGTGAGAGCGCCGGGGGAAAAGGAATAAATGTCACCGCTGGTGATGGAACTCTGCCCGATGGGAGACCGGATCAGTTCCCCCCACCCCCACCTCACCATCCGCCCTTCTCCACGACACCACCTGCCAAAAGTGTGTTCACACCAGCGACACCTTGTCCCCTCTCCCGAAAACCAGGGTGCGAAAACCCATCTGGATATGTAAATAAAGGAGGTGTGCGCACGGCTACATGACAGCGTCGCCGCACCTGCTCCAAGCCCTACACGGTAGCTAAAAGCTTATTCGGGTTTCCCCCGTCCTGTTCTGCCCCCGCCAAAGCAGCTGTGCCGCGTCCCGACTGCCTCATGGGCCTGCGCTGAGACACCCTACAGGACAGAGGGAGAAAGAGATGGTCGGGTTCGGGACACGTGGCTGCTGAAAACCTCAAAAGGAGAAAAAGGAAAAGACAATGAGGCCTGCAAGGGCAATGGAAGTAAGTTCAACAACTTTCAATCCAACGGTTAGTAAAAAGCCCCGTGATCAAAAGGTCGCCAAATTCAAGCCCCGGGCCAGTAAGGGTACTCAGGTACTCATGAGCAAGGTACCGCCCCCAAAGCTCCTCCTTCATGGATGAGTCAAATGTAGAGGTCATTTCATTGTGTTGCGCACTGTGTGCTGTGTTCACAACAAGAAGTAATCACTCACTGAAATAGACATTACTGCAATAAACTGAATACAGAAAAGAACTAAATCATCGGATTTTTTTAACTACCATTTCGACAGCAATAAGGAACTCTACGTGAAAAATAATGAAATTCTACATTATTTTAACACATTGAAAATGTTATTATGCTTTTTCAGCTACTTTTTCCAGCTGACAGCCTTCACAGGATGTGAGGTAGATATGTATATTTGGTACATGTAAGCAGTTTCCCCTTTGGCGCGCTTCCTTCATCTCTCTCTATGTCCTTTCCGCTCATTTTTCATGTGTATTAAGGCACGGTGGTGAAACTTCTAGTAGTAGTATACTCGTTAATGGAACAAGAGATCGTAAGTACAAATCCAGCTCTATCCTAATGCCAGAACCACCACCACTAAACCCTCTGCCCCAAGTTGTCACTCTGTATAAGAACATGAATGTAACTGTAAGCCACCTTTCATATTTAATGCAATGAACCCAAATGGTTCAGATGAATGAATAGCTGTTATCATCCAGATCATCCAGCATATGTCCCAACACTTTGTTGTTGGTTGTTACTAAACCCACAGTTCACATGAGTTTATTGCAAACACAGCATAGCACATATGGCTCAAATTAAACTCATCAAAACATGCATCAACAATCTGTAGCCTTGTTCAATCCTTTAAACACTGGAGAAAAATCATTTTGAATTAGCTGAACATTTAATTTCCACCATTTGACATACCGATTAAGGACACACTGAGGTATACTTTCTGTGATAGAAGAACTCAAACACTTACAATTTCAGTTCCAAACACAGCACAGTCAGATTTAGACTGTCGGTTCATAATAAAACCCATTCTGCATATAGGGCTCAAATTACATTCAACAATTGTGTTTTGTGTAAAGTATTAATATTTACATTCATGGTTTTTACTAGTTAAGGGTCTTAACTATAACCATAAACAGGTTTAGTAATGAAGAATATCACTACATAAATAAAATGACATTAGCAAATCAACTTGCCAGTGTTTGAGGGTTAAATCCTAAAAATAAGATTAGCCATGGATCCATTATGAACACCAACACTAGGAGGCCTGCACAGGGTGAAAGAAGTGGCGATGTGTGATGGGACATTATAGGTATTATTTGTCTTAATTTACCTCCTTCTCCTTTCCTCACCAGGCCCCAATTCCCTGCAGGACAGAACTGTCCCCCGTAGCATGGGGCCTCCACAAGTGTACACAGCTTTGCGTTGAGAGACTGTGAGAGAGGGCACAGCTACATTTGGGGTGAACAGGGGAGTAAAGAGGTGGGGGGCCGAGCCTGCGGGTTTGGACAATTCAAAAAGGATGTCGTGTGGCGAGAAAGAAGCTTGGTAACGGCCCCCATGAGACCCTCGCGTCCCTTGTGGACCGGCTCAGGAAAGCTGTGGTACAAATCCGAGCCCACTAGCTTAATATTCTTGCCTTAATGTCACAATGCCTGCAAGTCATAAGCGAGTCTCACACTATCCTCGTTCAACAGCCCCCAAAATACCCCCTCGTTCCATCACCGACTGTCCAAGCATGGCGGAATCCAGCGGCTAACAGCCCAACAGAGACTGAGCTTAGCTTAATTAAGACGGTCTCACTTCCAGGTTCCGTTCTCCTACGCGCTCTCGCTCTCCCTTTTAAATCCCCTCTCCCCCTTCCCGTTTTATGGTGTTGTCACATGTACAGCCATATTCCTTCCTCTGCCTTGACGCTAAGTGACTCAATGCGGATCAAAAGAGCCTTCGCCGCTCGTCCCGAAGGTACTGGGGGGGGCGGGGGTGAGGGAGGTTGGGGGGGCACCTCCTGGAAGGCAGCGTTTACAGCATCTGTCAGTCACAGCAGCTCATCTTTTAGGACCCCTCTGTCCCTTCCCTCGCTCTTTTTCCCTCTGTTTTGAGCCTGCCTGTCGCCACGACGGGCCGAGACGAGAAGGACGACCTTTTCCCTGGCGTCAAGGTGCCAGGGCCCATCGCATCAGCCCTCGTCCCCTCCCACCCGAGTCATGTCAAAGCTCTCTCTAATCTTCTCACTGATCTGTCCGTTTGACTCGGGTTAATGCGGACGAGTGGAAGTAAGGCCTGACATGAAGAAAGGTGACGGAGGAGAGGGTGCCGCGCTGCAAGTGCCCCAGCCCAGGCTGGCGTGGCGGCCCCGGGAACAGACTGAGGTGTCTTGAGAAGAGCTGTCACACACACCGGACACTCAGGCACCAAAAACGATGCTCTGAAGAAGAGAAGAGTGGTGGTACAAAATAGCAAGCGGGAGAAATGATATCAAGGAAAATGGCAGTATATGAGGAAAGTGTATTTAGAGAGCCCTGGAAAATATACTTTGCAAAAATTATATTTAAAAAAAAACAAAAAAAAAAATGTGCACACATGTTCATACATATACAGGCACACACCTGTGTATATGCTGCCAATGCACAAGTGTTTTTGCAACTGCCACAAAGTGAACGGCCAGTGTTTTAGCAAGTGTCAAAAAGTGGGTCGCTGGTTTTAGCAGCCACCAAAAAGTGCCAAAAACTCATTTTCCCGTGCTCCAACATGAACGCATTTCACACCAAATATCTGCACACAAATAAACTGATTTGTTGATGATAATACCAACAACTCAAACTGACTGCTGACGGCCACCCGAGCTGCTTCACACTCATGCTCATTTTCATATTTCACTCCAGCAACAACTAAAATCAATCCAGTATTAACAGTGAGCATGAACTAATAAAACAAACAACATTATTGCAGGGAACATGGCCAGACAGTCATGTCACTTAAGATAAGGAGAATTACTATGCACTAAACCGCAGCATGGCAAACTAACTAACTAACTAACGTAAACCAACATGGAACAACAGCATCTCTAGAATCACTAAAAATGGTATGGTAACCAAGACTACAAGTGAAAATTCACAAAATAGCTTCCATTGGTACACGTTACACAATACTGCACTACATACAGACCTATACGGATTAAGCCTAGTCTTGGACTAAGTTGAAGTGCCAATGGAGATTTACCATTTAAAGTCAAAGTTAGTCTAGGATTGGGAAATTGGGCCACAATGCTTAAGTCAAAAAGTAACTACAAATGTCATTTAAAATTAGAAGCAACAACAAATGCAACAAACATTTAATTTGGTTGTTTCAGTTTGGAAATGTAAACATAACTGGTTATAAAAGTGAGTGAAGTGCCTGCGGGGACCGTGAAGACATTAAGGTTAGAAGTCCTTAAAAGTAGCCTGGGAGAATGCGAGAGCCCTACGAAGGGAACTAGGAAGACTTCGAGTTCTCTCAAAGTGCACTAGGAACATTTAGCGAGAACTAGCGACAATTGGTGAGCCCTAAAGGGAGCGATGAACAGTCTGCAAGCCCGAAAGGGAGAGCGGGACAATTAGCAAACCCTAAAAAGTGAGTTAGGGAGAAGTCGACAGCACTAAAACGTGAGCTACGGACAATTAGCAGGTCTTAAAAAGTTAGCTAGGAAGAATTACACAACCCTAAAAAAATGAGCTAAAACAACTAGCAGGCTAAAAAGGGTGAGCTAAGGATAATTTGCCAGTCCTAAAAGTGAACTAGGGAGAATTCACCAGCCCTAAAAAGTGAGCAAGGAAGAATTTACAAACGCCGAAAAGTGAAATTCAATACAAGTAAATACTAAAAATAAACTCCCCAAGTTAATCAACACTACAAGCGAGGTGTTTGTTTGATTAGAGTAAAAACTTCTTTATACTTCTTTGTCAAGTACCCTAGCATGAGTTTATTTCACACCAAACCACCGAGACAAGCTACAGACAACGTTCCTTTTCGCCTCTTCAACACAAGCATTACTCAATGCCAATTGAACAGATTTTTAGAAAAGTTAGCTTTATCTAGGCTTTTGCCCACAAACACAAAGGCAACATGAGTGGAAATGTACCTCAGGTGCGTCAGCCGCGTTCTGGCGTCTTCTCTGTCCCGCGCTGTCTCTCTCTCTCTCTCCTTGTACTTTTGATAATATATCCACAAAATGTCTTCGGCACTCGAATATGCCACACAATCTGTTCCAAGTTAAATCCAGAAAATTGTGTTAGAGGATTCGTCGCCATTTGTGCGGCTTACAACAACCTTAACCGTCAAAAGGGAAAAACCATATTCGCGAGTTGCGAACTTTTGAATTTCCCGCCAGTGTATAACACTTCGGTTCAACGGTTATCTATTCACGATATAATTAGGCGGGGCGATATTAAAATATATATATATATATATATATATATATATATATATATATATATATATATATATATATATATATATATATATATATATATATATATAATTAAATGAACTTGATATAAAAAAAAAAAAATATATATATATATATATATATATATATATATATATTATATATATATATATATATATATATATATATATATATATATAAAAAATTATACATATATATGTATATATATATATATATATATATATATTATATATATAAAAATTATACATATATATGTATATATAATTATATATATATATATATATATATATATATATATATATACACACATAAATATATATAAATATATATATATAACCTTATATATATATATATATATATATATATATATAGTATAGCCAAAATATGCATAAATGCAGCCTAATAATTCGTTTTATAAGGGATGACATCCATGGCTAAGTAGAAACACGAGGGTAATAACAGGTTTTACTTCCCAGTGTCTAACTCTCTAGGGCAACTTAAGTTCATCTTAAAAAAATAAACAAATAAATAATAAAAAAAAGTAAGCAAACATATTAATAAATTATTACTTCATTCATTTGAAATGTTTTAGCTTGTTTCATCTTAAAGATGCACAACAATGCCTCGTGAAATGCTGATTCTAAGATTTCCCATCTGTCGCTAGCATTTCTGGATTCAACACATTCACTTATTTACTTTTACTTACCAGGTCCCAAATTTTAAAACACACACTAACCTTCTTTAAACGCTTACATTGCTAATCATCATCTGCATATTATCACACAAAATAAAATGTGTGTACAATGAGGACATAATCCATATTTCATAGAAATCATGTAAGTTGCACTTGAAACCCAACCGTCTACGAAGTGACTATTTAATCACCTTAACCTTAATGATTTGTAACTTTTGATGAAATAACTTGATCGTGTGAGATGATTGTTGTGCACCTACACAATGAAATAGAATTTCCTTACATCCAATCATCCATCCCTGAGCTCTCACAGTGGAACGCTCGCCTTATGAAGCCCTCCAGTTATTATATATTCATCATCTCCTGCTCCCATATCTCTCTGATAAACAATGGTGTCCGGATTTCTCGCCCATAATCAAATCCTTCTGTAATTCCTCGCGAACAAACCCGTTCCTCAAATAAAAGCAGCAGGATTGCATCTGCCTCGCAGACCACGCGCCATGACAGGATCGTGTTAAAACCCACATTAAACATGGCAAAACTGACAGAACGCACGATAACTCAGCTCTTTTATGATTGTCATATAATGACAGTCACACCCGACTTGCTTTGTGGAATTAGAAGTGAGAGAATAATGCCCGACCAGTGTTCTTGTGTAAATTCCTCACACAGAACTTACTGCAAAAATGCAAATTAAGATATAAATGAGATAAAATCTTAGCAAGTGAAATGTATCTTCAATTGAGGATTTTTATCTGATTATCCTTCAATTACCATTTATTTAGCCAATTTCAAGATATAATACCTCATTTGAAACAATATTGTCCTTTGGAAATGGACCCCAAGATGAAATCTCCAGATTTCAAGATAAAAAAGCTTGAAATAAGGCAGTGCAAGGGAGCTAACTTCATGATGCTTATTTAAAAATAAGTCCTTATGACTGCATGTAATCTTAAAATAAGTTCAAAAATAATATCAGGCTAGAAAAGAGCATATTATTAGCAATGTTATGAGGGATATTTAGCAACTCATGTCTGATAATGTCTGGTACATTGTGATAAAATTTCCTGGCAGCAGGGAAAATAAAATGCTTTGTTCATGTGATATTCTATTGATTGATTCTGTGATTAACCGTAAACTACAAAGGTGTCATGTTCTGAAAAAGGCCTCAAATGGTACAGTACAGCTACATCTGTGTTGCGGAGATTTCATTACATTTAATGGCATGTTGGGGAGATGAGTTATGATCATTTGGGCGCTCATACAGCATCTGGCTGAAATCCAGCCTTGCAGCGCAGGGTCAGCAAGAGGTCAAGGGGTCGTGTTCTGTACAGAAATGCCATAATCATTCTGACTGACAAATTGATTTTGCATTCCATGTAGCCGGCCAGGAGCGCATTAGAGTCCCCCTGCTTTTGTGCTGCAAGTAAATGCATTAAAGCGCAGGGCAATACGAGATTGCTCTCGGGAATAATTAGGCGCTGGTGTGCTGGGCTGCTGATTTGAGGGCAGGGCGAGGTAGCAGCAGGCGGGTGGGGCAGGACAGGTCGCCACTTATTTAAATGGCCGAGGGAAGCTTGTGTTCACTTTGAAATTTTCATATTCGTAATGTCCCATATTTCTCTTTGCATTTCTGATTATTTAAATAATTTAAGATTAAAAAAAAAAACTATGGAAGGAATTATTAGTTTGCTCAGATTTTTAATGATTATATATTTTTTGTTATTGTTTACATATATATATATATATATATATATATATACATACATATACATACATACAAAACACATTAAGAACCTATTTTCCATGCAATTCCTTGTCTTTTACCTTTTTTGCATGTTTTTTCTCTAATTATGTACTGATTTCTCAACATTTAGATAATTAACAAACAATTGTATGTTTCAACTGTAGATACAAAATTTCAAAAACTGTGCAGAACATTAAAATGATTTGTAAAATATTTAAAAATATAATCAAAAATTAGGACATTTTAAGATATCCCATGTTTCATAATTGCTATATTTTTCTAGCATTTCTGATTTAAATTATTTTTAAATGTTTGTTAGTTTAAAAGATAGTTCTTTAGATAGATTCTTCACTAGTTATTTTAATAGTGCTACTAAAAATAGTTATTTTAGAAATGTACGTTTGAAATGCTTAAAGGTCAAATTAATTTTAATTATTAAAGGTACTTGGAATTTTATTAACTGACTTTAAAAACCCTATAAAGACACCCGTCAATAGGAACACTGATTTATTGCAACATGTGCAGAGAAATATGTAAATATGATTCCTCAAAACACAAGAAACTCTGGCTCTTTAGATGCAAAATATAAAGAAATCAAGACTCATATAGACAAAAATATATGTGTAATATGTGTTTATCTCCTTATAAAATGTAGAAAAGGCATTAATAATGTGCATATTTCATGTTTCTCATGCACATTTTTACAACGAGCAATGATATCAGATCTCCCCAGAATCAAAAATACATTGACACCATCCACCTTAACCCTAATCTTACTTCTATCTTAGAGTTTATATTTATACTTTCTTTATATGTGTGTATTATATGTGCCCGCTTTCTGCTTTGTAACAACTGGATCCACATCGTCTTACCTCTCTGTATACTTGTATATTGCTGAGATGACAATAATGTAGCGATTGTTGCCAGTCGTTATAGATTCATCATTTCCTGCTCCCATACCGCCACAATAAACAAAGGGGTCTGAATTTCTCACCTTAATCAAAGTGCCCCGATGCCCAGTTACCCTCATGCCCCGTTACCCCCATCATCAGAGTGCCAGCTTTGCAGCGGGCCAGTGCTGCGGTCAGCGTGCCAGCGGTCACACGTCAATGCCTTATCTCATTTTCATTTCATCTGATTCAGGAAGATGATGGCTGTTGCTACGCTTAGTGAGTCACTGAATTTCTCAATATACACACTCATATACACACTCATATACACACACACACACACACACCAGACACAAAACAGCCAGACCCTGCCAGTTTCAGTAGCAGCACCAGGCCTGGACCGACCGGCCCCCTGCAGCAGAGCTAGACTAATAGATTTTGCCCCACGTATTTATAACCCCCCATCACTCTTGGTCCAATGCCCTCCCCCTGCACAGGTAGTCGCTTGAATATATGAAATGAACAGTCTTTATATATGTGCCTCAATCATAACAAGGCTGATTTTCAGCAGCAAGACGGCCGGCGTTAAAAAAGTCCAGCCGAGTTGTCAGACGTCGTGCTCGACAAATCAAGCCTAACTTATGATGTTTTCCCATGTAATTTTTATTCCCATTTGACTGGCCAACTACCCACCAGTAATAGAATGCTGGTGAAAAAGGTGGTGGGGGGGCTGCGACTGGGGGATGTTTGCGCTTGGGGTGATTGATCGGCGCTGGGCACGCTTTTCATTTATATCTCTCTCCCCCTTTCCGCTGCGAATCGGTTAAGTTTAGGAAAAATGAATCCAAAAAAGCGGGGCCGAAGAGAAATGGCCCCAGATTACGGGCCGGCACGCTCGTAGATCTGCCGCGGACACGGCATTACAACGACGGCGACGGCGGCATTTGTGGGGGGGGGTTAGCGGAGACTGTCTGTGAGCATTAAGTTATCTAAATGAAAATCAATACTGTATGTGCCAGCGTTTTACTACAGAGAAGAGCCAAGAGACCAGGCAAGACTGTGGTGGGGGGGAGTGGAGGATGGATGGAGGGATGATCGTGCATTTGGACCCTGGCTCCAGGCTGTAGTCCTGAGATGGGGAGGGGCGTGTGTGTGTGTGGGGGTACTCTGCCTCCCATCCTAATTGGCCCCCTGGTCAGGCGGCGCAGGAGTTTAACAGGGAGGTGGGGAAGACGTCTTGTTTTTGCGAAGTGATTCCACGGCCCTCAGGGATCCCTGATACCTAAGTGTGTGTATTTGTGTGTGGATTTGAGCCTCTGAGAGGACATTTGGGTGTGGAAGGATCAGTAAAGAGAAAATAATGACTTTTAAAAATGTTCCAGTGATCACAGACAAATTTAAAAGGGTGAAAGATTTGATTTTGGTTACTAAGGTTGAGGTTTGGGATAAGTGCTGCTGTGGTATTATTTACATCTAGGCATTATGGGAGTAAGTGGAAGAGCATCGCAAAGATAGGCATGTGAAAGAGTGAAAAAGAGAGACAGAAAGGTCAAGTTTTTAGGTGCTTGTAAAGGCGTAATTGTTCAAAAAAAAGAGGCCAGCCTGAAAGTGAACAGGTTTTGGCTTTGTGATATTTGGCTTTGTGAGGATATTTTTGTCTGCGAGGGTGTGTTTTAGCAGTGATTAATAATTCAGAATGTTTCTGTTACACGTGGATGAGGGCCTGTGTCCACCAAACATGTTTATTCCGCTGAGAGCAGTCAAAACCTCACTTCCAGAGCACTTCCTCTGCACTTTCTCTCAGCGCTCATTGTTGTTATCTTAGGAAAAGCGCAATCAGGCAATTCCGCATTGCTAGTAAAGCAACAAGATGGAGAGAAATCGCATCTTAGCATTAGTGGCATAATATTATCAGATGAGAGTGTACCACCAATTGATATGTCCCGCCCCTTCCTCGATTTTGATTGGCTAGCAAGAGACAAGTGACGCTGAGGAGCACAGCGCTGTTTTAAAAGTTGAACGGATTTCCAGGTGAAGCGCTCTGAGCGCTGCGGCAAAAAACTCGTCTTCACCAGCGTTTTTTTTTCCACAGGAGACGCTTAGCGCTTATAGGATTTGTATTCAAACTAGCCGCTTCCCTTGGAAACAAGACCTTAGGCTTTACAGTACACAAGTGGGTTTGGTGCCTGTTTGGTTTTATAAAGTCTATGTCTTATGTTAGTCCTCCACTGTGACTGTGCGTACACCCGAATGCTGTATGTCACCGTGTGTGTATGTGTGTGTGTGTGTGTATGGTAGTAGGGCCCCCACGGCCACTGGAGAAATCTCCCTCTAGTCACGCAAGAGCTGTTTCTCACCTGTCAGCCACCACAGAATCATTTCATTCCTTTTGCAATTAGACACAGTCATCCAGGGGCTACAGGCCACAGCTACTCTACGTCTCTTTTCACGCACATACACACAGATTTTAAATCGTGTTACCGAGCCGCAGACATCCACTAGCACACATTTCAGCAATGTTGCAGCTCTGTTGCAGAAACATCTGCAGCATCTGAGATAAGGCTGTGCTAACCACACACACACACACACACACACACACAAACTATACACACACACTCAGCATATACTGCACAACTAAAAAGAACTGTGCAATTCTCTTACTTTTTGTTTTTAATCATCATTATCATTTTCAAAAATCAACTTTGGTCATTTTTATCCTTATATAAAATTATCCAGTTAAACAGTAACCAGACCAATATATCAACATGTCATACAAATTAACTAACACTAAATGGAAACAAGTTCATGCACCTTTGCAGTGACTTGAGGACAGTACCTTTCTCACTGGTACCTTTACCAGGTCAGGACCTCAACCGGCGACCTTCCAATCATGTGGTCAACTCCCTAAACATTACACTACCAACTGCCCTAATACAGTAAATTTTGTGAAGCATAAAGATCCATAACTAATCTTTATTGGTATCCTCAGCACATGCTGTAAAAAATGACTTTTCCTTCTTGTTTTGAAATATTTGAACACTTTTTAAAATGCATCTCAGTATTTTTGTCATGTTCAGTTCTTCAATAACCCTAAGTAGAATTATGTAGAATAATCTCTTTGGACCAAAACGTCAATATTTCAATAAATCTCTAATTTATGGACAACAGTGCAGTGTAGCAGATTCTGCATCATTGTTGGTGTAAGTACATAAACTCGGACAGCAGTGATTTATTTCTTTTTAGAATGTTTTAGATGATGCAGGCGAAAGAGAGGTGTGTTAGCAGATTTTGGGTTATTGTGAGGATGCAGCTGTTCCCCTAAGGACAGACAAACCTAAGATTTGTCACATTTTTGTGGACTTTGTTCAGAACATTGTTGATAGTGAGGACCAGTGCTCATAAAGGGGGGAAAATCCTGCATGCACAAGTTGGAGATTTTGTGTGAAAAACTAAACTTTCTTTGAGTAACTGGTTAAGGTTAGGGTAAGGATTAGGGTTAGGCGCAGCTAACTGACTTGCATCTAGTCACACAGATAGGACACAGTTTAGTGCCGTTGGTGGCGTAACCTTTTGGGAGTTATCAGAAGGTCACTGGTTCAAGTACCGGTAAAGGTACTACTGAGGTACTCATGATCAAGGTGACGTCCCTGGGCACTGCAAAAAGCTGCCCACTGCTACTTCATGGATGGTCAAATGCAGAGCTCACATTTTGTTGTGCTGTGCTGTGCTCATAATGACAAATAATCACTCACTTAATTTAATTCACTTTTTAATTCACGTGTCTGTGAGAGTGTGTGCCTGTGTGTGTGTGTGTGTGTGTGGAGTGTCTGCTCTCACAGATGGCTCGGTCCATCCATTCAGTTATGATTATTATCTTCTTTTATTGGTACCTTGAATGATCAGTCTCAGCAATGATCCGATTCATATCCATGTTAATGCGGATTTGCTGGTCCTGTGCATTTTGATTTGGAATTTTAGCAGCTCCATGATGGGAAACGGTTCATACTTTTGGGCTCTCATCTCTCACTCGTTATGTGATCTGCATTAACCTGTCTTCTGCCTCCTTTTTTCTACAGACTGCATATTCTATACCGTAGAGTTGGGGTCAAGACCACCTAAACTGAGGTTAGGATACTCGCCTCTATACCAAGAAGTCGTGTGTCCGAATCCTACCTCCAGCACTGCCATCACAGATTTGCTGAGCAAGACCCTTAAACCCAAAGGAGGCAGTTCCTGAAATGAGGAAAAATGGAAGTCGCTCTGGATTAGAGCATCTATTAAATGATGTAAATATGATGAAAATCTGAAAATAAAAAATTGGAAATGACAAAATCAGCAGCAAAACTGGAAGTGTTCCCTGACGTGATGGACAAAAGGATGGACGCATGGAGGAGGGAAGTAAATAATGGTCCAGCGTGTAGTGCTGAACCTCCTCACCTTTAATTCGGTCAGGAGAGGTAAATGATTTGGGGAGAAAACAGAAGATTAGTGTGTGGAGCCCCGGTGGGGGGTGAAAGGGGTCAGGCGGAGGAGGATGAGGCTCTTCACTCGTCTACTCGCCAGTCGCTCCGCCGTGTAGCTCCATTCACCAGGTTTGCTGTTTTAAAAAAAGAGGAAATTTCTCCATTGCAGAGGCAGTCAGGCAAAGGACAGGAGCTGGGGCTATACTAATAAATCAGCCCAGAGCCCCTGGTGGCCACCGGACATGAGGGAATACTGCAGAGAGAGAGAGAGAGAGAGCGAAAAAGAAAAGAGAAAGGAAGTGAGAGAGTAAAAGAGTAAAAGAAATGGGAGAATGAATAAAGAGAGGGTATACAGACGTAGAAAAACATGATGTAGGAGGAAGAAAAGAAAAGGAAAGCGAAAAAAGAAGACAGAGAGGAAAAAAGAGAATGTGGAAGTGGCAGAAAAGAGAAATGGAGTGAGAGAGTAAATGAATAGGGTGTAGAAAAAACAGAGAGAGTGCACGAAGACATAGAAATACGAACAATAATGGAGGAGAGAAAATAGAGAGAGAGAGAGAGAGAGAATGAGGAAGTGCAAATTAAAAGAGAAAAGTAGTGATTGAGAAAAAGAAAAGAGAAGGTGCAAAGGAAAAAAGAGAGAAAGAGTATAAACAAAGAAAAGTACAAAGAATACAAGAGGAGGGGAGGAGGTAAATTGAGAACGAAAAAGAGAGAAATACAGGGAATAAAGGAGTACAAAGGAAAAGAGAAAAGCAGCCAGAGAGCAAAAGAAAATAAAAAGAAAGAAGAGAGAAAAAAAAAGAGAAAAAGAGAGAAAATGACGAGAGGGAGAGAAAGAATGAAAAGAGAGAAAATAAATACATAAGAGAGAGAAGAAAAAGAGAATCATGAGAAGTAAGTTCAGGGGCTCTCCACGATCCAGATAGGGATTAAGCGTTCAGATAATGAATGAATGAATGAATGAATGAATGAGCAGTAAAAACAAGGAGAGAGAGCATATATTTGTGTATGAGAGAGTGAGAGAGAGAAAATAAAAGGGTAAGAGAGAAAGGTATGAAAGAGAGGAAAGAGAGTGAGAAGAGAACAAGAGAGAATAAGAAAGAGTCAATAAAACAGAAAAACAGGCAACAAGAGAGGGGCAAGTAGAGGGAACGAACGAAGAGAGAGAAATACAGGGAACGTCGGCGAGAAAAGAAATGAAAAGAAAAAGTGAAATACAGACAAAGAAATGAGAAACAGAAAAAAGAGAGAATGAGAAAAGACGGAGTAAAAATCCTCAGCTCTCCACTCAAACTCTCTCTCCCCCATTCCCTCTCTCTCCCTCACACACACACACACATGGTGTAGAGGACGAGAGTGGTGAGTACTGCAGCAGTGGCCCCGGCTACTCACCCCACGCTCTCCCAGATGAATCAGCGCCGCCGCCGAGACACTTACGGCAGGAAAAACAAAGTCTGATTTTGGGAAGGTGCAAACTGCCCATTATCTGACACATAGAGGCCATTTGGGGAAAGAGCCTGAGGACGTGGGGCAGGAGAGAGACCTGCACCTGACAAATCTCCAGCGTCTCCACCATCCTGCTGCTCAGCAACCCCGGGGAAAAGCTCCCATCACAGTACTGATGAGACGGAGAACGACGTTTGGCTCAGTAGTGAATGTGTGGTCAGCTGACACTCACATAGAAGTTAAAAATACAATATGGTGTGTGTACTTTGTGAACATAGACATGTCATAATTGGAATTACATATATTTTTGAGAGTGTGATATTAATTAAAGTTATTGATCGACAAACTCATGAGCAAGGTACCATCCCCAAACACTGCTCCACGGGCTCTGTTCGCGTCAGCTGCCCACTGCTCCTTCATAGGTGGGTTGCATTTGGTTGTGGTGCACTGGTCACACACGCAACTGTGTTTCATCTTTCCATTTTCATCTTGGCCTGACGACTAATGCCTATCCAAAAAGATTTATTTTTTCCAAAATATCATGGGGGAAAAACTTGCCTTTGGTGTTTTTTATTTGCCTTAATGAAGAAAATTACCTGAATTATTTATTCTCTAAATTAATTTGCGGCCAACAAGCTCACCTTCATTAGCTCATGGATCTGTGCAGTGAAGGACAAAAATCTATACCAGAGTCACCGCCTGTTTAAAAAGTCACAAGATGTGGACGGAGGGTGGAGGGGGTGGTGGGGGTAATGAGAGTGAGGGAGGGAGAGAGAGAGGGAGAGACAGAGAGAATGAAAAGAGAAAATTAAAGGTGAAAAGAAAAGAAAGTAGAGAAAAAGAAGGAATAGACAGATACAAGGTGGTAGAAAAGAGAAAACAAGGAAAAAAACTTTTAAAAGAGAAAAAAATGCAAAGAAAAGAGAAAGAAAATGATGAAGGAGAGAGAACGAGCATGTGTATGAGTGAAAAAGAAAGGAAGGGAGAGATGAAGGGAGGGAAAATGAAAGGATAAGAAAGATGGATAAGAGCGGAGGAAACAGAGAACGCAAGAAGAGAGAGCGATAAGGGAACAAAGTATGTAATGAGAAAAATGTGTGTATCTGAGAGAGAGACTGAAAAGAGAGAGAGAATGGAAAAAATACAGGAGAGAGAAAAGAGAGGGACAAAAGAGAGAACAAGGAGATAGAGAACAGGAGTGTGTGTGTGTGTGTTCATGTATTTATGGCATTGTGGGGACCTTCTCTCCCCTAACATCACTTTTATCTGTTTTTTTGGGCTCTGTGGGGACATTTGAGAGGTGCCCATGCGGAAAATGACTTTATAGAAAATGTGCTTGTTTTATTTGAGAAACTAAAAGAGGTAAAAGATGTGCTTTTGGTTACTGAGGTTAAGGTTAGGGTTAGGATTAGGTGTAGGTGTAAAATTATATACATCTAGTCATTATGGGAGTCTATGGAAAGACCTCACAAAGATAGTAATACAAGACTGTGTGTGTGTGTGTGTGAGAGAGAGAGAGAGAGAGCGAGAGCACATGCACATGCACAAGTGCATATTAACTATTTCCCAGCACTTTTGCTCGAACCTTACTTGTTCTAAGTGAAGCAAAATAAAACCTCACTAATTAGAATTTGGATTTGATATTTTCCTCATCATAAAATGAAGATCGCCAGAGTAAACTTTGTCCCAACAGAAGCGTAAAACTTTACCATGGTGTTTTCCCCTTGAAAGCGTAACAGCTGGTGCCAGAGAGAGACGGAGGGGGTGCATATCATCTGATACCCGGATCTGTTGCCTAAACCCTATTTGATAAACAACAATAAAATTTCACCAATAAAATTTGAATCTGAGATTTTCGTCATCGTAAAGTGCAGACTGGCAGAGCAAACTTTGCCCCGACGGTAGCGTAAAGGTTTGACGTCACATGGTGTAAAGACTCTAATGGCCGCTGATCTCAGGCCCTGACTCTCCAGTTGTTCTCTCCCTCCTTTTTTCCCCTTTCTCCCACCATCGCTGTGTTTCATCTTAAGTGAGTTTATTCAAGTGCAGGCAATGTTTTTCCCCTTGAAAGCCTAGCAGCCGGTGCCAGAGAGTGAGAGAGCGAGGGAGAGAGTGCAAAAGAGAGAGGGAAAGAAAAAGACGGAGAGGAAGAGAGAGAGAGAGAGAGAGACTTTGGTCACATATCCAGGTCCAGCTCCGGGAGCCCAAAGGACGCGTTCAGTAATCCCACCAATGATGTGTACGGCCGGCGTGAAGGGAAACAGCCCCACGAACGCCCGCCGAGCCTCGCCATCCATTTTTATTGTATTCGGGCCTGTGTGTTGTATTTCCTGCCTCCTCTTAGCACCACACACACAGTGCACTCGAAAACAAAAATCCATACTATCGATCGGCCGGTGTCACCACAATTATTCTTTTGAAACCGCCATTGAAAACAAATTACATCTGCACTGCGTTTTCGTCCGATTGCTCCGGGTGAGCAATGTTCAACCCCCCCACCGTCGCTGCAGAATCCCCCCCTCCCCGCCCCCAAGACTCCCTCTAGAGCCCTTGCCCCCTAGCGACGTGCGGCTAACGGAGACGGCGGGGCGGCTGTGGGGAAGGAAGGAGGAGAAGGCGGGGTGAGTGGGGCAGTTAGAGGTGGTCACGCCACATAAAGGAGGTTATGGTGGGGGGCAGGTTTGAATTTGTAATACGACGACGGGCATTAGGGGTGTTTCGATGCTGTAGGGCTGGGAGAAGAGCGGGGGTTGGTGTGTGTGTGTGTGCAGTAAGGTACTAAAGCAGTAATTACCTGGCTGGTTTCCCTTTTCTCTTATTAGAAAATATATCAGTGGTGCATCTAACATCCCGAGAACACTAATGGAATTAGCCGTCTACAGCAGTTCGGGTGTGTGTTTGTGTGTGTGTTTGTGTGTGTGTGTGCTTAATAGAAAAGCAAACGCACAGGTACAAGTGTGTTTGAGGAGGGGGGGCCATGAGCGTATGTTATGGCCTATTCTTTTTAGCCACATCTGATTTAAAACCTGCTACCCACCCTTTTTTTTATTGCACTTATTTGTGCAAATGAATCTGTTGTTGTTGATGATCCGAGTTGAGTTGACGTTAAACTGCCCTGCAGTGACATTTTAATTTTTACATATGTGGTCTGAATTATGCACATTTGAGCCTGTAAATTATTTAATGCTCCTTATGGCTTTGAACCCAGCACTAATTTGTACCGCGGTGCCTTTGTGTTGCTCGCTCTCCTCCACGTCGGCGCTCCAGTGTCCCACGTCCACAATGTTTAGGGTTTAGCGTTTGGCGGAAAACGTGTTATGAATGAATATTTCGCCTCTTAATTTTGGAATATTATGAAAAGATTTTCTCAAGCAGTTTTGTCCGATTTTGCTGTTGGATGCTTTGGGGCCTTGCTCAATTTGAAGTCGTATTTTCTCACTTGATTACAATCAATTTAGAAAAATATTCTCAGATTTTTTGATTCCACAAATCATTTCTGAGAGTCATTTTTGCTCTATTTCCTTGTTTGATTGAGGCGCTCCTTCTCAGTTTGGTATAAGCAATTGCAGCAATTTTTATGCCCAAATGTTTAGTTACAGACTCCAAAAATACTGGATTCAGATCTGATCCAAATACATTCAAATTTAAAAAGTTGTTCACTGTGGACACGATGCACAGTTCTGTTAATTCCAAAAACATGCGCCATACTAATGAGCTTTTAAAACATATTTTAAATTTTTATTTTTAATTTTTTTTTTTGTTTTGCTTAGACATGGTGCTGAGATGTTAGCTGTGACACCTTTACCCCCGTTACCCTGCTATACCGCAGCGTGAGCACACTACGAGGAGGAGCGGGAGGTCTAGCAGGAGGACGGATGGCGCTGGGCGGCGGTTGATAATTAATCCTGGCTCTCCCCGGCCGGGTTCGGCGCTCGGGTTGCAGGTTGGAGGCAGAATCCCTTTGTTAAGCTTTGACCACACAAGTCACCGCTCCGGCCCTCCTGCAGCAAGGAAACGCCAACGTTGGAGTATTAAGAAAACCAATAGCCTTGTTGACATGAACATGGGAGCCTAACCCCCACAGCCTCCTCGTATGAGCCATTGATTTTTCTGTCTGGACGCTGCGCTCGAACCATTCATTCTCTATGGGCAGGCCGACTCGCCCGGGCCTGGCCAAATCTTACGCCTACCACTTCTTACGCCGTACCTCTGGGGCTAGAAGTTGAGGATTAGACCCCCCCTCACACAGACACACTCACACACACACCTCGCCTTCTCCGACACACTCACACACACAAACACTCACGAACGCCGACGTGATTGGTGTTGGGCTTGTTGGAGACGGGCAGGGGGTTAGGGATAAAAGCGAATGGCTCGGGCCCTTTCGGAATGGGGCTGACCTTTGCAGCCCGGAGGTCACCGAGACTCATTTTCGCAGGAGTCTCGAGGAAGCACAACCTCCACTAGTTGTGCTTACTTAGCAAAATGAATTCAATTACCACTTAAAAGGCTTTTTTCGTCCATCTGTGGGCCTCTCTCTCTCTCTCTCTCTCTCTCTCTCTCTCAAGTCTCCGCTCCACCAAATGGTTTTAAGTGAGCTGATGAGCTGCAGGTGGTGTTTATTGCTCCTTTACTCTGTGCAGCTCTACAGAACTTGACTAAACTGATCAAAGTGTTTACCCATTATTTACCCATTGGAATGAATGACATTACATAGATATAATTATGAAGAATGAATTGTCTGACATTAACTAATTAATTAAATATTAAAAGAGAGAAAGATTCCAAACAGAGAAATTGAGTAAAAGTGAAAGTAAAAGTGACTCATTAAATTTTATTTGAGTAAAAGTATTTAAGCATTAAATATATTTACTGGCTGTAAATAAGGTTAGAAAATAAAATACATATTTGACTCTATTAAAACTCATTGGCAAATTCTCAGATTTCATTAATTAAAAAGAGGGCAATATATATTTATTTGATCACATTTACAGAATGGTCATAAATATTACGTAAATGCATCAATGTCTCCATCAGTTCAGTGAAGAAAAATAAATTATCACTGTTGATAAAATCAGGGCTTGAACTATAAGAAGTAACAAGTGTTGAAGTGTGCTGGAGTAAAAAGTACACTTTGTTCATTCGTTCATTTATTATCCTAACTGCTTAATCCCAGCTGGGGTCGCGGGGGACCAGGCTATCGAGGAAACAACCTGGGCAGGTGCCAACACACTGCGAAAAAAGTCCATTTCTTTTACTGTAATTGAAGTAAAGTGGAGAATGAACATTGCTAAAATAGATGATTTACTTAAAATAACACAGTAAATTACGTAGCAAAGATACATCTGCTCAGGAACTGCCTTTGGTCCATCATCTTTTAGATGTTAATAAAGAAGGGTAATAAAACACCCCCCGTATAAAGATGGAGGCTGTCACAAATATACACACATGTTTACTTCACTATACTTATGGGGGCGTTCCATTTAAGTGATTGTTGTTGTGTAGAACACAGCACAGCTGGTTCACAATAACACACTGCACCACAACCGAATGTGACCTCGATGGTACCTTGCTCATGAGTTCCTCAGTGGTATCTTTCCCGGTTCAGGATTTGAACATGTGACCTGCCGATCACAGCGCCAACTCCATAACCGTTACTCTACAAACAGCTCATCGTGATTCCATAAAGATTACTGTAGCTAAGTACGCATATGACTGCTCTTATACCACACACTGACATAGCCTCAAGAATTTTCTTGGTTTAATTTTATTACATTAATTTTAATACTAAAAATATGTTAGCAAAAACTAAAATGAAGATGCCATTCTTGTCTACAAGATTTAGATCTATCACAAACAAAGGTTGTTAAGGCCATTTTGTGTGTGAATATTTAGATTTAATGTTTTTTGTAGTTGTTTACAGTAGAAAGTAGATGTTTGGAATCTTCCGCAACTTTTCATGTACAGTGCTACGTAATAGGAACTTTATCAGCCGTATGCATGTTAAATGTACTACTATGTAACAATAAGTATCTTTTAGTCTTAGGGATTCATTTCTTGTCTGTAAAACCTTGAATTGTAGTAAAGAAAAACTGACGAAAAGGTGGCAAGACTCAGGACTCTTGCAATGCGTGTATCGGCGTGCAAGACAACTCAAAAAGCTCTTAGCAAATGAGAAAGCAAGGATTTGCTCTCACAAAGGTGTAGAAAAGTTGTACCCCAAATACAGTAAGTCTGGGTCAATACATTCACACTTTCTGTCCACTTCGGTCACTTTTGGCATACGTTGAGTGCAGAAAAAACGTGGGACGTCAGCGGTTTGGTCGATTTAAAGCACATGAATTGTTAACGTCACCCTCTGTCGTTTGTAGCGAAAGCGTCTCGTTTTAATAACAGGGCCGAAGCAGTTAATATCACTGAATAAATAATGCATGGAGTGGCTGTAGCGTTCCCTCTCTCTCTCTCTCTTGGCTCCTCCTCTCCAGCCCAGCGTGGCTCCTATCTGGTAGGTGAGGGTTTTAAATTAAAAAGAGATTTGGGCAGGCGCTCCGAGGCCTTGAGCCACACATGTGAATACTAATCTCCTCTCAATCACATCAAATGCGTCCAATTCATTTCTTCAAATCAAAGGCCCATAAACTCACACTTATAATGTATGAAAATAGCGCCAGTGCCTCGTTTTTTTCCGCCCAGTCATTTCGATTTTATTTTACTCCTCTTTTAGAATTTTCTAACAGCGTCCCGACTCTGGAAGAGGTCAGCTTTAATGGAGGCGATTGGCTCAGGACTAGTGTCATTTTTCAGGTTTAGTTTCAGTTGCATCAGGGCCGAGCGAAGCAGCTGCAAAGCTGGTGATGCAAGGGCCTGGGGTGGACAATAAAAGTGAAACATGTAGCGCTCATTTTGTTTTACATAAAAAATATTATTATTATTATTATTATTATTATTATTATTATTATTATTATTATTATTATTATCCGAAGTGCCGAAACCCAACTGGGGTTGCGGGGGAAACGGAGCTTATTCTGGGGACTACGGGCACAAGGTGGGGACTGAGATATTATTCTGACAATTTTATTATATATTTTACATTAAACATTATTATTTTTATATACCATTATCATAGCTAATATTAGCCAAAAATACCAGTCATATTTACATTTAAGGCATGTAGGAGACACTCTTATCCAGAGTAATTTCAGGGACAGTCACCCTGGAGCAATTTTGGTGTTAAGTGTCCTGCTCAGGGACCCAATGATGGTAGTACCGAAGGTCGGATTTGAACCTAAGACCTCTTGGTCCAGGGGCGAGTATCCTAACCACCAGACCACCACCACCTCAACTAAGTTACAGCATAGAAAGTGATCAAAGCATGTTGGGGTTTGGTCCCATTATCAGAACGTTCAAGTCCCGGACCAGTAAAGGTACCACTGAGGTACTAATGAGCAAGGTACCATCCCCTAACACTTCTCCTACCCCCCGCTCCCCAAAAAGCTGCCAAAAAAGGCCCTCCTTCAAGGATGGGTCAAATACAGAGGTCCAATTTGGTTGTGGTGTGCTGTGTGCTGTGCTGTGCTGTGTTCACAATGACAAATAACCACTCACTTAATAGAGAAAAGATGGTGAAAGGAGTCGATCAGAGCAGTGAAATTTTCCAAAGCTCGATTAACCAAGCGAGGGGGGATAGAATTGGGGGAAATGTGCATTATTATTTGAACTGGCCAAAGCAATTGTAATTGACAAGATTTGGTGTGAAATATGATGCAATATTGTAATACTGTATATTAAATAGAAAATAAGCAGAAGCCTGGCTTGATTACCAGCAGAACATTAAGGAGAGGCGTGATATTAGAACAACACAATTACGGCCCTTTTCCCCGGGACATGCTGCTGGCGCTTCAGATGCATTAGCGAGGACGGTCTAACGAAGGGGGGAAAACGAAAGAGAGAGAGAGAGAGAACAGAACAGATTTTCAAAGCACCAGTTGTACCCAATATCATTAAAAATTTATTTAACTTCTCCCTCAACATGACAAGTGTTTGGTCGCCAAGAAGATGCGCCATGAGCTGCGAAAAGAAGAATCCTGTTTTTGTTGTTTTTAGTCTCTCTCTTTCTTTTTTTATGCACTTTCTTTTTTTCTTTCTCTTTTTTTCACTTGCATGCGGACTATCTTTGTACGTCTGTGTCAGTGTGTTTTCTTGTAACATTCTCTCTCTCTCTTTCTCTATCTCTCTTTCTCCTTCTTATACAGCTTCTTAGCCTTTCAGACTCTTTCTCTTTTTCTGTCTCCTCGTCTTTCTTGTACTTATCTCTTTACCTCAGTTTCCCTCTCTCTCTCTCTCTCTCCCTCACTTTTCCCACAATTGTTAAACTTATCTCTCTACCTGAGTCTCTCTCTCTCTCTTCCTTCAAGATATCTTTACATCTCAGTCCCCCCTTCTCTCTCTTTTCTTTCCACAACCACTCTCCCCCTTTCTTAGAGTCTATCTCTCATACTGTCAGTCTGTCTTTCTTGCACTGATCACTTCAATCTCTCTCTCTCTCTCTCTCTCTCTCTCTCTCTTTCATTCTCACTGTTTCTTATCTCTGCACCTCATTCTCTCTGACTCTCTCTCCATCGCATATCTTACCATCTCTTACTCCCCCCCCCCGTCTGTCTTGCACATATCGTTTTTTTCCGCAACACTCTCCAACTTTACTTCCGGCGGCGCCACAAGCAGGCAGCAGCTAACAGCGCTCCAGCGAATTCAGTGTTGACAGTAAAAACTGGAACCACGTCGCCTCGTCTCTCTGTATATCTGTACAGTATGTAGCAGAGATGACAATAAAGTCTACTTTGACTTTGACTTTCCTGCACCTTCCTTTCTGTCTCTCTCTCTTTCTTCCTCTATTCACCTCACCTCCTTCCAACCACTTAATTTCTCTCTCTCTCTCTCTCTCTCTCCTTCTACAACCTCTACTCCCTCCCCCTTCCCTTCACCTCTTTCCACCTCTCTCTCGTTCTTACAAATATCTCTCAGTCTCACTCCCACTTTCTGTCTTTCTGTCTTTCTCGCACCAATCACTCCACCTAAATCTCTATCTTTCTCTCTCTCTCACTCACTTCCTCTTTCTTTCTCGTTAATACACACATCTCTCCATCTCAGTGCCTCTTTCTCTCTCTTTTCTTTCCTGCACCTCTCTCCCTTTCTCCCTGTCTCGGTGTCCACTCTGCTGCTCCCCAGCTGAACGATGTAGCCATTACAGAGTGACAGTTTGACACACAGTGACCTGTCAGTGCATTCATCTCGCGCTGTTTTATTTTAGCGGAGAGCCAAAACTGAGCTGAAAATAAGCAAGTTGTTTCAAGGCGCTGGAATGAGATCAAGCGTTGGCCTGGCACCAGCCGAGCTGATGTACAGCCCATCTGTCACGGAGGTGATTACACTGGCCGTGTGTTTAAACACACACATACACACACACACACTCCACTCACACAACACCCTCAACACACTCCCACACACAGCTCTACCTCTCACCATGCAGGTGTGTGTCTGTGTGTGGTGGTGCTCATCTTTAACCCCTTTCATACATCATGGCCATTAAGGGGACAGCCATTCAAATTCACTCCGTTTCTGTTCGGATCAAATCAGAAACTAGTGTAAAGTGTGTTAGTGAAACCGAAAATGTAAATTTGTGAATAAAAGAGTTCAAATTGAATGTTGTTAGAAGTTCAACCTGACTGATAAATCATTGTGCTGATATATTAGTATTAGCACTATTACTATAGTATTATAGGCGGATAAAAGCTAATGGCAGATAAACTGGTGAAAATGATAATCAGTAAATAGAATAGAAAAGAATAGAATAGAATATCTAATACGCAATATATAATATAAACACAATAAATAAATATAAATATAGTCTTTAGAGTGCTGTCATTACAGAGTTTGTCCACAAGAGAGCAGCATTACAACTCCACTGCTTGCTTTTTGTGTTTTTATACGTTTGACTCTTATCAAAGCTTTTGTACCTTAGTTCAAAAACATACTTGTTATTTATTATTTATAAACAACGTTGAAAAAGTTACATCCAAAAGACATTATATATTACTTCATTCATTGGGGCAGTTGGTGGCGTAACGGTAGGGTGTTCAGAAGGTCGCAGGTTCGAATCCAGGGCTGGTAAAGTTACCACTGAGGTACTCATGAGCAAGGTAGCATCCCCAAGCACTGCTCCCTGGGCGCTTGTTAGCTGCCCACTGCTCTTTCACAGATGGGTTAAATGCAGAGCTCACATCTCGTTGTTGTGCACTGTGTGCTGTGCTGTGGTGTGTTCACAATGACAAATAACCACTGCTTAAACCCAACTGGGATCGCAGGGGGACCGGATCCTATCCCGAGAACGATGGGTGCCATGTGGGGACCAACTCTGGGCAGGCGCTAACACAACACAGGGTACACACAAAATCACACACTCACATTCACACCTTACAGGGCATCTTTTTGAAAAATAATTAACAAAATTTTGGTTTAAAAGTGTAAAAGAGTAAAATAAATCAATGAAACTCTATTCTAATTAGCTCAGTAGACGCTACCTCTCCTCAGCACTGCCTACACAACATTTATCACCAAGTCAGCGGTCAAGCCATCGCATTCTGTGAACGTGTCCTGCAGAGTGTGTGATCAGTGGAGTGTGTGAGATTGATGAGATTGATAAACTCCATTGATATTTCTATTGTGAAGTGTTTTATTAAAATTGTCTTGCGCTGTTACAGTCACGTCTCTTCACTCAACACACTTAGAGCTCTAAACAGTGCAGTTAACCTGAAGTGTTCCCAACACGAGGCCGCTGGAGGAGCAGACTTCATTGCTGGTTGTACACAGATTGGCAGTGAATTACGTGTGAGATAAGGGCCTACATAACACACACTCACACACACACTCACACACACAAACACGCACACACAGACAGACAGGCCTGCGTGGGCTTGGTGGCCTGCGCCCTGCTGCTGTTTTATTGAGTGTCATGGGGAGTTGATTCTCCACCTGGGTTTGGTCATCACTCAACACCCACACCATGTCCAATGTGTCTGTGTGTGTGTCTCAGAGCTGACTGCGTCCATGTTTGTATCGTTTGTGTGTGTATGTGTGTGTGTGTGTTTGTGAATGTCTTGGTAGTGGCTGTTTGTCATATGTAATCTGTGTTAGTGTGTGTGTGTGTGTGTGGTTTATCACAGGGCGTTCCTACAATGAACAGCTGCATATTTCCCAGTGTGTTCATGTAAAATGAGTAAATGAGAGAGAGAGAGAGAGAGAGAGAGGGAGAGAGAGAGAGGACAGAGGCAATGATAGACATACCACACGAGACGGACAGAAGACCGGACGGGGTGCCCTCCGGTGGGTGACTGGGGTAGTCCAGGGGGAGCCGAGACACAATTAAGAATTTTTTAATCCTCCAGTTATCAAAATCAGACATCGTGCTTGAAAATCCTGTATCAGTTGGATTTTTATAAACTGTATTTAAGTATATATTTTAAATAAATTACTTGTCTTTGCTTTCACTTTATTTTAACATTACATTGTATATTGTGAGTAAACCAGAGCAGGAGCCTATGATGAATCAAATCCAAAAAGTATTTTTTTGATGTGTGATTGTGATATATATTGGCATCGAAGTGGTTGTGTTATGATGAATAGATAAAAGCGACTTCTTGCCAAATTCTTTTCCGCAACAGTTGCGTTCCTGTGGGGAGAGCGATCAGGACTGCAAGGTAAAAAGTTCTGTTTTGACTGTTGCTGTGGAGGTTGTTTTCTCCTCCAGAGCTACAGGCCATGTAAAATTCAGAGTGTACTTTAAGAAGGCGAGGGAGGGAGAGGTGACCGACCCCCTCTGTCTCATCCCAGACTTCCCTGGTCTCCTTCAGGTCCGGGAAAGATTTGTTTGGGTGGATGATTGAGAGCTCGCGTCACTCTGGCCTTTTCTCTCAATTCCAGAGTGGTATGTGTGTGTGTATGTGTGTGTGTGTGTGAGAGAGAGAGAGAGAGAGAGAGAGAAGCTGATGGCGTGACAGACATGCTGGGGAGGGGTTTGGGACAGTCAGGTGTGGGGGGAGGTGGAGGAGAGAGGGTGTTATTCTTCATGTCAGAGCTGAACTTTGAGATGTTGTCCTTCAGCCAGGTCTATGGTGAATGGAGAGGGTTAGCAAAGTGTGTGTGTGTGTGTGTGTGACGGAAGTGTATCATGTTAATACTCACACTGTGTTTGTGTGTATAGACAATCAGACAAACAGATATATAGATGGATGGACAGATGGATAGCTGGATGAATGGATGGATGGATGGATGGATAATGAATGGATGGAAAGAGTGGTGGTTGAATGGATAGGTGGATGAAACGGCAAATGGAAAAATAGATGGATGGATAGACAGATAGATAGATGGATGAATGAATGGATGCAAAAAGAGGTGGTTCAGTGGATAAATGGATGGAAGAACAATGGAAAAATTGATGGATGAATGGATGAATGAATGAAAGACACACACTTATATAAGTATATATGTGTGACCCTATATTTGAACCAAGAATGTGTATGTGTGTGTGTGTGTGTATGTGTGTGTGTGGGAGTGTTTATACAGTGTGTATACTTGTGTTTGCTGTCTAAGTGAAAGTGTTGGGTGTGTAAACAGGCTGTGTGTGAGTCTTTTGGTGTATTTGTAGGTGGTGTGTGTGTGTGTGTGTACATATGTGTGTGGTGACTGTGCAGGGTTTGCATACACACTTGTGAGTCTCTGTTGTTGTGTGCATGTGTGTGGGTGTGTGTTTGTGTGCTGACTGAAGGGTGTATATTCAAATTTGTGCTTTTCTTGATGTCTGTGTGTGTTTGAGCATAAGTGTGTGTTGTCTTGGTGTGTGTGTTGAGCGTATGTGTGTGTTGTCTTGGTGTGTGTGTGTGTGATTGCAGGATGTATATACACACGCGTGTGTCTGTCTTGACGTGTGTGTGTGTGCTTCCTTGGCGAGGTTGGAAACCTTTTCTAGTCCCTTGTATGCACCAGCAAACATGCTGATACAACTTAAAGGTCATGTTCTTTTCAGGCTGACAGGCCCTGAGCAGCGTTGACGAGTGGCTCGGAGCGCAGCGCCGCCCCGTCCGTCTGACCACTAAAAACCGAATTAAGCCTCCCGTCAAAGCTGTGTCAGCTCGATCATGCGCAGTAATTAGAAAAGCGAGAAGGCGAGCCACTGGACGAAAAACACCGACTCCGCCGTTTGATTGGTAGAACGGACAGAGCGGGAACGGACGCGGCATTTCCGTCCAACGCGGCGGAATTAGAAACTCAGCTCTGCGCATCGGATATGAATGAATCTTCTGGTGTTCCAACACTTCTTGAAGTGGTTATTAGAGTGGGCGCCAGTAGCTCAGTCTCATGCTGGTGCTGCTTAAGTTTACATGTGTTGTGTGTCAGAAGTGGGCTGCTAAAAGTATAAATTCATTCTTGGATCATTTTGACTCAATAAACATGAAACTGCCTCTTTATTTTGAGGACAAACACATCAATACATTCCTGCCGTAAAAAAGATCATTTATTTATCGGTATTCTACTGAAAGAAAGTGAGTGATTATTTGTCATTGTGAATAACACAGCAGGGCACACAGTGCACCACAACAAAATGTGGCCTCTGCATTTGATCCGTCCATGAAGGAGCAGTGGGCAGCTAACATGGGCAGCGCATGGGCAGCAGTGCCTGGGGACGCTACCTTGCTCATGAAAACCTCAGTGACACCTTTTCAGGTCATGGGATTAGAACTGTCGACTTTCTGATCACAGGCCGAATCCCCTAACAGTTACTCTATCAACTGCCCCTGTTCACTTCTTAAACTTTACAAAAAATGATTCAAAATCAGGCTGAAAATATTTTATTAACATGTCAAAATATATTGAATTTGATTTTTTTTTTAAACGCCTCTTTTATGGAGCTACTGTGCAGATTGTGAGCTTCATTAGGCAGTTTTTGAGAAAATATTTTTTCAGATTTGCTAATAATCTTAGGTTGAATTAAACACCCTTTTACAAACAAAATGAGAAACATAATATTATCATAAATTGTAAGATTTTTATAATGTTCAGAATGTAAAGAATTTAAGGAAAAATAATGAATATAATGATCTGTGGTTATACTATTTTATAAATATTACAAATCTACTATAATAATTTATTAAATATTATAAATCCACTCTTAATGGAGTCCCCCTTTATCTGTCTCATTATGGGGCAAAATTCCAAATTCTCTTTTTAATCTTTCTAATGTATTTGAAGTGGTAATTTTTATTTGCAAAAAGCCCTTGATTTATAGTGCTGAAAACCTTAACTCCAAACATTAGAGCCGTAGTGTAAACGGTACATAAATAAACATAGAATGCATTCCCGTTTCTCCATAAATCTCTCATTAAGATATCCAAACAGTGTCCATATGGCATATGTCAGTGTGATTATCTTACAAAACCACACTTTCACCACTTATCTTTTTACTTTGTAATTAACAGATAACCACAATCAAATGTATTTTTAATGCCATGAACAAAATCCCCTCTGAGCTCCGGGCTTCCCGCTGCGTAAACAGCTTTTAAATGACTTTTATGAAATTACAGAGCTTTCAAACGCTATAAATGGAACCTGGAATATTTAACTTTGTGAACTATCAGGATCACGGGTCGCCTCTGCAGGTTAATGTTGTGTTATTATTTGTTTATTAGACCTTTAGGGTGCAGATGGCCTAGAGGTGAGGTAGTTGACTTAAAAGCTGAGGTTGTGGGGTCAGATCCAACTCATTCCTACTTACAGAACTATGACTGCTGTTCCTCTGAGCAAGACCCTTAACACCAAGTTGCTCCAGGGAGACTTTCCCTGTAATTACGACACAGACATTACTCAGGATAAGACTGTCTGCTAAATATAAATATATTTACAAATGTATGTTTGTGTTTGGATGGATTAGAACAAAACGTGATCATAGAACAGTTTTGTTTGTGTGCTATATGATCTCAGGAGGCGAGTGTATGAATGAGTAAATGTTTGTGTGGGAGGGCAGCTTTAACGGTAACTGTGACTTGCTTTTCTACTGAAAAGGAGTGGCTTTGTGGTGACCATTTTTTAAAATGAATTTTAAGTGAGTGATTATTTGTCATTGTGATCACACAATAACACGGCACAACACAGTGCACCACAACCAAATGTGACCTCAGCATCAGCGAAGGAGCAGTGGACTGCTGACATGCAGCTACCGGGGAGCAGTGCTTGGGGACGGCACCTTGCTCACGGGTCACAGGTACGTCAGTTGCACCTTAACCAGTCCAGAACTTGAACTGGCAACCCTTCGATCACAGGGTTAACTATATACATAAACACACACATGCTCACAAACATTTTTGCCATCTTTGTGAGGTACTTCCATTGTCACCCATAATGGCTAGATTTAAATACCACTCCAAAAATGTTCTCACAGAGTCGCACAGACAATCATGTCCTAGCAAATACCTAAAAATCTACTCCCCTACACACGCAGTCATACCCGCTTACATACCCTCTCACTCATATGCCTTTTTACATCTTCAGGCCTCCTCCTCCAAAGTAAACGCAACAGCGGCGCATATGTCACCCGGTATCAGGCGACACTGGTATCAGTCTAGGTGTGGAGGGAGATACGACGTTGTCGAGCGCTGCAGCACGCATCCACGCAGTCATGCTTATCTGCACCCTGCAGCTACCGCAGCCGCAGCCGCATTACCTGTCTGCAAGCCACGGATCACTTTGGACAGTATCATTAAACGCCATGTCATTACCCGTTATGGGGCGATGCGCCCACTCCTGCCTCCTCCTGAATCGCTCCATAACGGTAAGACAGAAGGAGAGAGAGAGAGAGAGAGAGAGAGAGAGAGGGAGGCCTCATCCAGCATTGGGGAAGCTACTTTCAAGCTACAAGCTACTTAGTGTTAAAGGTAGCTAAGTAGCTAAGCTATTTTTTAAATAGTAGTTAGATACGCTACAAGCTACAGAGGAAAAGTTGTTAAACTATTTGTAGCAACGTAGTGTTTTGGTCTGTTACATCACTATTTGTTAAAAAAGTAGTTACTTTAAAGGCTACGGCATTTTAAAAGTTTCTTCACTACTGATAAGCTACTGAAAACAATAGTTAAGTAGTTATTACTTATAGCTGCTCCTCAACACTGGCTTTGTCGATGAGGAAGAGGAGAGGAAGAAAGGTGAGGGTTGCTCTCTTCCGTCTCCGCCGCAAAGGTTATCGAAGCCCCTGTTCTGAAAGACAGAATCGACATTAAATTGTCAGAGAGACTTTGGTGGATTGACTTTGACCGTTGTTAGCACAAATGGGGGGAAGGGGGCGTCGGTCCCCGGGCCGAGGGTGAGGAAGAGTTAGCAGCTAAGCATCTAGCGGCTGAGCAGCTAGCGGATAGGTGAAGGCTCCCCATGGGACCGGCCGGCCGGCTACAGCAAGGAGCTGAGAAGAGCGAGGCTAAATTGAAGGTTTATTTATCCAATTGGCTGTCAAGGTCGGCGCGTCGGAGACGTCGTAGCCGCCCGCGCTCTCGCCAAATGCCAAAAAAATCCAGACGAATTGTTAAGAGAAAAGGGGAGAAAGCCCCCGGAATCAATGACCTTTGTGTATCAGGCGTCAACGTGCCAGGGGCTCTTAAGGCCATCCTTTAATGGGTATTACTGCTGCCTTTCAGAACATAGAGAGAGCTGAGAAACTGTCTGGCCCTGGGTCAAGTGTAGAGAAGTCCATAACAGCCTGCGCTCTACACACACACTCACACACACACACACACACACTCACACACACTCACACACACACACACTAGACACAAGCATTTCTAAGTCTGCCTGGGGTTCACAATTCCTATAATACCCGCTTACCACCAACCCAGTGCATGCGTCTGTTTCCATTCTGGATATATTTCTTAACCAGTTTTCATGTAAACACTTCAAAAATAATTCATAAGAATTTAGCTAAAAAATATGGGTCAGTCTTAAAGGGGCAGTTGGTAGTGTAACAGTTAGGGAGTTGGCCCCGTGATCGGAGGGTCACCTGTTTAAGTTTCGGACTGGTAAAGGTACTACTGAGGTACCATCCCTGCAATGACAAATATTCACTTAAAATGTTTTTGGGCATTCCAAAGCATCTTATTATTCCCTAGATAAAAGGACAGCATTAGATTTTTGTGAGAACATTGTATAGGTGAGGGACAGTCCTCATAACGACAAAAATGCTTTTATAGAAAAGTTGCAGATTTTATGTGGAAAAAAAGAAAAAGAGGTAAAAGATTTGTGTTTGATCAATTGAGGAACCTCACAAAGAGAGCAAGAGGGCGTGAGTGGGATCTAAGCTGTTTTTGGGGACAAATTTCAAAATCCACACCTTCAAATTGGGGACTGAGCTACCTTGCAGGACAACAAACATGAGCTCCTCGTTTGGTTTTGGCCAAACCCAGATGTCTGGGTACGAAAACAAATCTAAGAAAAATTAAAGAACAGAACAGAACCAGAACCTGGTTAGAGTTACTGTTAGGTGCAGGAACAATCTTATTTAGCCACAGTCATTATTGTGTCTATAGAATGTCCCCAAATGTACAGCAAAGTAAAGCGAAGTGTGTGTGTGTGTGTATGTGTGGAGGTGAGTGATGAGAAATAGTGTGTGTGCAGCACAGCTAGAGACAGAGCTATGGAAAGCTGTAAAAATGGCTGCTGTGACCAATAAATCTGATTTACATTCACTCCTCTAGGTTTGATTGTTAATTGCACACTGCAGACTGGAATCAAGTTGTAAGTAGAGGAAGAGAGGAGGTGTTGGTTTGCTCCTGCACTGCAGACTGAGAGAGAGAGAGAGAGAGAGAGAGAGAGAGTGATGGACAAAGTTAAAAGGAGCTCCAGCTTTTGATCGTCTTGTCACTAACGGTGGTGAGAGGTGGATGTGGAGAAAACAGTTCAGAATGAAAGAGAAACATTGAGACCGTCCGATGAGAGGATGTGAAAGACGAGAGAACATCCTCTCAGTGTTATCTTTAGCTCTCTCTCTCTGTCTTTATTGTCACTCTTATTTTCCCTTTTTCCTGTTGTCTTCTCTCACACATGCACACACATTCTCTCTGTCTCTCTCCTACTGTCTCGGTCCTGTTCTTTCTCTTTTTCTCTTCTCTTTCTCTCTATCCGTCTTTCTCTTTCACTCTCATCTCTTTTTCTCTCTTTCTTCCCACTATCTCTGTTTTTCTCTCCTTTCTCTCTCTCTCTCTCTCTCTCACACTCGTTCTATTCTTGTTTTCTGTCTCTCTTTCTTTTCCTCTCTCTTTCCATTCTTGTTGACTTTTTCCCTCTCCACTCTCTTGGTTTCTCTCTCTCTCTCTCTCTCTCTCTCTCTCCTTCTGTTTGTCATTCCTTGTCCTCATTCTTTCTTTCTGTTCTCTTTCTCTCCCTCTCTCTCTCTCTTACTCTGTCTTGCTCCTCTTCTTTCTCTCTCTCAGTTCTTCTCTTAGTCTCATTCTTCCCCTTTATTTATCTGTGTATCTGTTCTCTTATTCTATCATTCTCTCTCTCTCTCTCTCTCTCTCTCTCTCTCTCTCTCTCTCTCTTTCTCTCCCGCTCTCTCTCTTTCTAATGGACCTATGAGACAGATGTTAACACTCTCAGATTACAGCCAGGCCACTGAGCAACAGATGAGAGCAGAATAAAACTCCATTTGAAAATTAGAAAGAAACAACAGGTCATTCTGGAACAAAACGAACTAATTGAGAAGGAAATAGAAGGAGAGATGGAGGGATGAAGGGAGGGAAGGCAGGAGGGAGGGCAAAGATAGAGCTTGTATCTCCATTCGGTGTGCTACCATTAAGGCCTGAGGCGGTGGAGGGATCGGCTGTTTGCACAGAGGAAATCACTGTTATGATAGCAAATCAAATCAAGTCGCTACGCCCTCTTTTAGCTAACGGCTCTGGGGTCAAACAGAGGTCGGCCTCTTCTCATCCGCGCTGCCGCTAGCCTGAGCGCTTAGCATTTAGCCACAGCCTGCAACTGTCAAGCGAGTGAAGATGCTTAAAACTGGTAAAGGTACTACTGAGGTACTGAGGTACCATCCCTGCAATGACAAATATTCACTTAAAATGTTTTTGGGCATTCCTAAGCATCTTATTATCCCTTAAATAAAAGGACAGCATTAGATTTTTTGTGAGAACATTGTATAGGTGAGGGACAGTCCTCATAACGACAAAAATGCTTTTATAGAAAAGTTGCAGATTTTATGTGGAAAAAAGGAAAAAGAGGTAAAAGATTTGTTTTTGATCACCAGCCTTTACAGTCACATTGTACCTTTACCAGCCCAGTGTCCGTTATTGACCTCAAGAGTGTGATCATGAAATGGCTCGACCTGAAGTGTTAATCACCTTATTTTATTTTGTCAAACTGTATCACGGCATAACTTTCATTGTTGTGGAGAAGAAAGAAAGAAAACTGGGCCATGATTATAGCCACTGAATAGCCACTGTAGCTAAATAATGCCATATTTATATCTACTCCTTGCCCATTATCACTCAATAAGGGTATGTTTACTATGTGTTGCATGTGACAAATAAGGAATCTTGAATCTCAATAATGCCATGTCTATACCTACTGTATGCCCACTGTAACTAAATAATGCCAATGTCGTGCTTCTATCTACTGCATAACCCATCCATTTATCAACTGAACCGCTCTATCCCAGTCCAGTCTAGCTAAATAATGCCATGCTTATATCTACTGTATGCCCACAGTCAACTACAGTTCTTGGATGGTTGGCACAGTTTGTTGCCCGCTGAAGTTTTGTGCTGATTGTTGTGTGCCTACTTTGGATAAAAAGGACATGCCTAGATATGCCTTTAAGCTCACTGTAGTTAAATAATGCCATGCTTATGGCTAGTTTATGCCCACTCAAGCTACATAGTGCCATGCTTATACATAGTGTATGCCCACTTCAGCTAGATGATGTCAATGCCAAAGCCCGTGCACACTGTAGCTACTGTATATAAAATCATACCTATATTTAGTGTATGGCCACTCTAATTAAATAATGCCATGCTAATACCTACAGTATGCCCGCTGTAGGTAAATGATGCCAAAGCCTTCACCTACTGTAGCTACATAATGCATATATAATGTATAGCTTGAGTATAGCATTAGCACAGGGCAGCTGGTAGTATAACGGTTAGGAAGTTGGCCCGGTGATCAGAGGCTAACCATTATCAGAAGGTTGCTGGACCAGTAAAGGTACCACTGAGGTACTCATGAGTAAGGTACTGTTCCCAAGCTGTAATTCCCTGGCTAAATGCTTCAGTGATGGTCTTCAGGACCTGGTCATACCTCCATGCTTACATCAAAGGTCAATCAGACTTTAGGAATATCTGATCCCCTTTAAAGGGGATCCTTTTTAATGTGTATGTGTGTGTGTGTGTTAAAACCTCCTCACCACACCCCCCCACACACACACGCGCACACACACACACACACACACACACGCACACACACACACACACACACAGAGTAGTATGCGGTGGCTAAGCAGTGTGTTGAGCGTATAGTGAAGGAATCCGACTGTGTCACAGACAGCTCTAATGACACCTTCCAACATGAAAGCGATGCCCACACTGCCTCTCTCTCTCTTTCTCTCTCCCTGACTGCGATAATGACCGCCTTCGCCAAAACCGTGTCAAACGAAGGAAAATACACCCGGCCGACTTCATCATGTAATTAGACGCTGCCCGCAATATCTCATAATAAAGGTTTATGTAGTGAGAAGAGCTACCTCTCCACTCCGGCGTAGCTTTGATTCAGACGCTGCTCACCTCCAGGTATGTTTTTAACCGCCCTTTTTTCCTCGCTTTTTTCATCTTTAATTGAAGTGCTGAGCCGCTCTCAGAGTGGATGTGAAGGAATTAAGTGGTCTCAAAGAGAGAGAGAGCGAGAGAGGCAGGTGCTGCAAGGTATATGATTTATTTCTGAAAGAGTAAAATGTGTGTGGTGTGTGTCCGTGTGTGATTGTGTGTGTATTATTGAGTGCTCGTGCATGCATCTGTTTTAAAGAGCATGCATTCTCCTGCTTTTGTGCATGTGTGTGTATGGAGTTTGTTCTGCTTGTGCTGCTCTTGTGTGTGTATACACACATACTGTATATCAATATGTGTGCAAATGTGTTTGCATGTGTGCATATGCATGTGTCTTTAATAAAAGTGTGTGTGTGTGTGTCCACAATACTAGCATTTGTGGGTATATGTGTGGTCTAGAGGTGATAATCTATGTTTTGTGTAAGTCGGCATGCGGTGTGTGTGTTTGTAAGTGTGTGAAATGACGTGAAAGTGACCGCAATGTGTTTTTAAAGTCAGCATGCAATATTTCTGTGTGTGTGTGTGAGAGTGTGTGTGTAATTCAGCAGGTGAGTGGATCCCTCATGTCTTAAAGGCCCTGAGGGTTGCCTGGAGGCCTGCTTGCCATGTCTGTTCTTACAGAGCTCTCAACATCAGGAGAAAGCCAACAAGCTACTGCTCTACCCTGCAGCCCTAACACACACACACACACACACACATACATAGGCATACACACCTAAACGCAAACAGCACACACACCCCCATACATATAAACAGCTTCAGTTATTACATGATTTCTACTGTACCATAATCCCACACACAGTTAAAATTACACTCCCCTCCACACACACACACACACACACACACTCGTTCTCTGTCAGTGTCTTGATTTGCTTTTATATTTGCGTGGCGTAAATAAATACTTCAGGCCGCTGCAGTAATGCGTTCTGCAGAGCCCAGGCCCCACAAATCAGCGGCGGAGCTGCGTTTCTCCATCAGTCAGCCTGCGCCGTCACCGTGGTGCTTTACAACACAATTACTCGCTGCCTGACACAAACGAGCCGGGCCTAGCAACCTGCAGCAAGCTAATTACAGCCAGCCCTGGCCCCCACCCCGCCCCGCCCCACCATTAAAGCAATCAGAGCTTTTTACACCGGCCACCGCTGCTGCCACACGCTAGCACACACTACACACCACACACACACACAATTAATACAGCATGATTTAGTTTTTACATTTTTAAAAACACATGTTTATGGACACAGAGAGGGATGGATAGATATAACGGTGGATGTTGAAAAGTGGATGAAAATATGGAAGGAAAGATAGATAGATGAATAAATAGAGAAATGGATGGATGGATGGATGGATGTAAAGAGAGGAGGTTGAATGGATGCACCGATGGGAGGACGAATGGAAAAATGGATGGATTTATGGATAGATGGATTGATAAATGGATTGAAGGAAAGCCAGACAGACAGACAGATAGGTGGTTGAATGGATGGACAGATAGAAAAAACGAATTCAAAAATAGGTGGAGGGATGGATGAATGGATGGATGGATGGATGGATAGATGGTTGGATGCATAGATGAATGGATAGACGAAGGGAAGGGAAGCCAGGCAGACAGACAGATTATTATCAGACCAGCCTGTGTGTTACTTAGAGCACAGTCACGGACCTCACTATCATACGCCGGGGTTTTGAGCTGATTACCAGTAGCAATTTCAGTGCAATGTTCAGTGCAAACTCTGAAAAATTGTAGTATCAGTTGCAGTAAAGTACCAGAAGTACCAACAGCATTGTAACTGCAGAATCGCACAATCACAATTTTGAGTTTCAGGCAACATGAAATTTTCCTTCATGAAAACTTTATTATCGACGCTGGGGCAGAGAAGGAAGAAGCCGGGGTGTGTCCTTCCACCCCTGGGGGGCGCCTTTGTGCAGTTCCTCTCTGTTGGCCTGGCTCAGGTGTGGGAGGGGCTCAGCAACCTCCGTTAATTAACATTATCACTGCCGGAGGCTGTGAAGTGGAGATCAGGGCCGCTACCATCCGCTTCACAATGCAGCGATGCCTAAAAATATTTTGAAAAGGCATACAAAAAAAAGAGAAGGGGGGGAAAGAGACCTTGTTTCCCCTCCTCTGAAGTCCTTGGTGGAATGAAAAGTGCAATGGTAGCGAATATTCTGTGCTCTTAATTACCAAATGTTTACTCTGCACCCTTCCCTCTGCCCTCAGGCCTCGTTTAACGCGAACCTGAGACTTTTACAAAAGGACGTAAAGAAAAGAGAGAGCGAGAGGAAGTAAACCTGTTTGGCACCACGCCATCAGCTGCTTGCTGCGAATGCTATAGGTAATTCATATATGAGCTCACAAATAAGATAATATGGATGAATCACATGGTTGATTATTACAACATTACTTAATTTTTTATCATATTTTTAAATATATATTATTAAATATTTGTGTAGCGGATGAGCATGTTTTCCTTTTTTTTCCACTTAAATCAGAAACTTATTATTTATTTTTCATTTTGTTTTTGGATATTAGACTTGAACAACCATATTTTGGGTTTGTTTTTTCTGGCTTTGCTTAGAAAAACCAAATGAGAAAATGAATTGAGGATTTGAGAGTTTGTAGCAGGGAGTTTGAAGCTGTTTTGTGAAGAGGGTTCTCTTTTTTCTACAGTAGGATACAGCTGGAAATGAACCTATGACTTACCAGACCGAAAGTTTACATCATAAAGTAGTTTGTGCTATATTTTGCAGCACTATCTTGTTTCATGTCAGGCTATTTGATGGTTGTGATTTCACATTATGAACTCTAACAGTTGGGCCACTTGCTAGTGTAACGGTTAGGGAGTTGACTGGTCGCTGGTTCAAGTCCCGGACCAGTAAAGGTACCACTGAGGTATTGGGCATCCATGGGCACTGCCAATTTTGTTGTGGTGCACTGACCAATAATCAGTCGCTTAAAGATTCATTATACCATCCTTTGGAATGGAACCGGAAATGGTCATTTTGCTGACCAGAAGAATACTCACAATCTGCCAATTCTAGACGTCATCTAAACTAAGTCTTAAACAATCTCTCATTGATGGTCCTGCTTCTCTGATCATACTGTCCTCCACAAAACCAGCCTGGTAGTTGGTGGCAAAAATTGTAAATGTTGTGCGTTCAGACGCAGGCTAGAAATCTATTTGCTTCTGCTTGAATCTGCATCTATTTGGAAACAGTATCAGAGAGAGAGAGTCGGCCGTATAGAAGCGGGGCCCGTTTGCCGTTTCCGTTTTAGGACATAATAAAATAGAACCGCCTTTACTGGACTTCCCCCGCCCCCCCGAAAAAGGGGCTGGAAATATTTCTTTCATGTCCCTCTTTGTGTGTGATGGTGTATTAAAGCCATATTTTGTGTCATCGCTGACAGATCTATGACATGTTTTAAACAATATGAACTATGTGTTAAGAAATAAATTGCTTACCCCACTGGAATTCTTATAGGAACACTTCAATCCAGACGCTCAAATCCTTTATATAATTATTTCTGCCAGGTTTTCTCCAGTGCCAGCAGACATGGCCTCTGATTGCAGTAAAACATTCGGGTATCGGCTGAGCACTGCTGAGGGAGACGCTCACCGTAGCAGAGCTTATCGAAGTGGACGGTGATCTAATGAAGGCTGTAATGGCTAGAAAAAGGCCTTAAAAAGTGTTGACTCTTGACATGTGCTGCAACTTTTGTTGCTGTTTTCAGGTAATAACTTGTGACTTTATTTGAGTTTCTTGTGTAGAAGTTTAAACGTATTTAGTGTTGGGTTTCTCTCTCCACTCTTTCTCTAAATATGTAATTATCTCTCTTTCTATCTTTTTTCCTCCGCTCTCTTTCCTATCTTTCTTTCTTCCCCACAAACGCTCATAAATTCTCTCCCTCTTCACCTCTCTGTTATATCTTTTTCTTTTACACATTTTCTATCTCCCTTTCTCTCTCTCTCTCTCTCTCTCTCTCTCTCTCTCTCTTCTGTTCAGTCTATCAGTTTCCTCTCTCTTTTCCTCTCTCTCTTTTTCAACTACCTCTCTCCCTTTCTCTCATATACATCTCCCTCTCTTTCTCTGTTCCTTTACCTTCCTTTCTCTTGTATACAGTACATTCTCTCATTCTTTCTATTTCTCTCTTTCTATGTCTTTCATCTTCCTTTCTCTTTTACATATGTATTATCTTTTTCTGCCTCTCTCACTACTTCTGATCTGTCTTTCATTTTCTCTCTCTCTCTCTCTCTCTCTCTCTCTTACTCCCATTTTACTGCTAATACACATAAATCAGAGTAACAAGAGATGGACGACTAGCTCACCCTGCTGCGCAAAACACTCTCTCTCTCTCTCTCTCTCTCTCTCTCTCTCATACACACACATACAAACACAATCATTACTCTAGTGAAGGAGGAAGAGACATGACACTTCCTTTTCCTCCACTCCATCCCCCTTTCCCTCTCTCCCGCTCACTCTTTCACTCTCACCCCCCCAAACGTCACCCCTCTCTCTCTCTCTCTCTCTCTCTCTCACACACACACATACATTCCACGCTTCCTCCCATCTGTGATTGAGAGCTTCCTGTCGGTGCCGCTCTCCTCTCTTGCCCCCCCTTCATCCCTCGCTCCACTCATCCATATTCACTCCCCCCCATCACATGACGCGATTGATGCTCACCTGGCCCAATTACCAGCATCAGCCTCCTCGCACCTGGATGTACACACCCCAAGTGTGATCAAACGTCCCAGCATGCCGCCCTTTCTGCAGGCCTCTGCTACAGTTTCACTGGTGTCGTAGCAACCCTGATGGTGTCATAGCAACCCCGCTCTGTTTTGGCCTCAAACACGGACCCCCGGGGGCGAGTGTTTGGGCGGGTGTTTCGGTGGGCATGCAGGCGGGCGACTGTTGTTGTTTTTACTGACACTGTCATTACTCCTCATCCAGTGTATGATGGATACGGCGCTGTGGCGTGACAGAGTAATGAGAAGATCCAAAAATGGTAAGGTGAGAGGTGGGTAACGTAGTGCTCAGAGGAGGGGGAGGTGGGTAGGAAATGTTTCGCCTCAAAAAAGTTTAAATATTCCCCAAAAAATAAAAGTTAAAATATTTCCAAAAAAAAAAATTTCTGAATAAGAGCTGACCCTCTCCAAATGATTCAAGGTTTAAGAGTCTTTGTCACATTCATAGTTGCAGCATGTGGTGAAATACGCCCTGATTTAGGCAAATTAATTGAGACTAAAATTATGAAACGAAATAAAAAAATTTGCAGTAAAATATGTAAATGGAAACTCTATGTAGTTGCACCATAACGGAAGGAAGAATGTCCTCAAAAAGTCACAAAAATCTGACAAATATTGTGTTATCTTCACTTGTAGAGGTCAATGAGGTCCTCACTACTACCTAAAAAGTAACACACACACTCACATACACAAACGCACACACACCCACACACACACACACTCACACACACACACAGACACACAAGGAGTGTAGGAGAGGAGTAAAACAAGGACACATAGTCAACTGTTACATGTTCCGTTCCGACCCCCCGCTCTGCCTTTCATAGTGTGCCAAACTTTTGAAGAGTCTCTCTCTCTCTCTCTTTTCCCCTCCTTCCCTCTCTTACTTACGCCCTTTCTCTCACTCGCCACCCCCTTCTTTTTGCAGCATTCTCAGTTTATAAATCCCCCCACCTCCCATCTCTCCACCCACCCGCACTCCTCCTCCTCCTCCTCCTCTTCCTTCTCCTCCACAAGGCTCCACACATCCTGGCACATCCCTTTCTTTCTGACAGACAAATCAAACCAAATGTGAATGATGGAGACCAGAGCGTGTAAGTGTGTGTGTGTGCATGTGTGTGTGTGTGTGTGTGTTAGGCATAACAATCAAAGGAATGAGAGAATACAGGTGTTTGGGTTTACGAGACAAGACTCGGTTGCCCGGGTCTTTGACAGCTGTTGATGTTATCAGACACACTTGGCTGTTATTGGCTGTGCATTTGAAAGGCAGGGAAGGGAAGGGAAGGCGAGGGGGAGAGAGAGCGAGAGAAAGGAAGAATGAGAGAGAGAGAGAGGGATAGAATGATAGAAGACAAGGAGAAAGACAAGGAGGAGGAGGAGGTGGGGGGGGGTTCCTGAGGGCCTCTCCCTCTGAAACATCCCTGTGCTTGATAACATTTGGCTGAACTTTCTGATGTGATCCTCCCTCCTGACTCTCACACACTCACACCGATCGGAGAGAGAGAAGAGCATGGGAAGACAAGTAAAACACTATTGACTGGAGCGTTTCATGTCTATTAGAAGGAGCGGCAGAAGGGAGGGAAGGGAGGGAGGAGGGGGGTGGCCAGTAGTGGTGGGTATGAGGGGGACGGGTGTCACGGGCCCGAGCCGGCGAACGTTTCCCAAAGCTGACAGGCTTCACACTAATCAGGAGGAAAAGCCGGTTATATGTTTCCGGGGGTCACCGTGCCAACGCTGGAAAACAAAAGCAGCCAAACGAGAGTGACTGTCATTACTTGCCATTTTGGAGGCCGACTCTCCCACGTCATTCTCAACCCTCGGGACAAACCTAAACAAAAACAGCAAGAGTTCTTGTTAAGGAGTTGTCCTTCTGTAAATCGACTAATGGGAAGTTTTCACTCTTGGTGAGTTCTAACTGCATAATAATTCTCCTAAAAGAGATGAGAAATGCCATGGAACCCTGTACCCTTGATCATAACTTTGCCCAATTTTGACCAGTTTACAAAATTCACAGCTTCTGTCCCCCAGACTGTACCCCAGCCAGCCACCAGAGGGCACCCCGCCCTGTCTTGTGTCTGTCTTGTGTGGTATGTCAGTCATTTCCCTCTGTCCTGCCCTCTTGTGAGCCCAAATTGGTTAGTTTAGTCTCATTATTCAATTCAGTTACATTTTATTTGTATGTGACCCTTACAACAGACACTGTCACAAAGCACTTTACATCTAACTTGGCCCTAACGAGCAAACGTAAGGCGAGAGTGACAGAAAAACTCTCTGTACTTATCAGTAAGAAACACTGAGAGGGACCAAGACTCAGAAGTGGACCCCATCGTCCTCCTGCTCTGGGTGACCGGATTGAAAATGTGTGAAAATATTATATGTAAGTTAGAATTTAGCTCAGCTCCAAGAAGCCCCTCCTGGTTCTTTTCTTCTTAGATCCTTGTTCCTAGCTTAACTGAACTTATTTGTTTATTGGTTTGGTTGTTGTAGTCCCTGCCTCCTGCTTACCCTGTTCTGGGTCTACTGGTTCAGTAATGTGATATCTCAGTCAGTCAGTCATCATCTGAACCGCTTAGTCCCAACTGGGGTCGCGGGGGAACCAGAGCCTATCCTGGGAACTTGCGGGCGCAGGCGGGGAACAACCCCGGGCAGGCGCCAACTTACCGCAGGGCACACACACTCACACACACATTCACACCATACGGAGGCCAATTTAGAGTCACCAATTAACCTATATTGCATGCCTTTGGACTGTGGGAGGAAACCCACGCAAACCTGGGGAGAGCATGCAAACTCCACACAGAAATGCCCTACGGCCATCCCCAGGGTTCGAACCCAGGACCTTCGTGCTGTGAGGTGGCAGCACTAACCACTGCGCCACCGTGCTGCCCCTAATGTAGTATCTTTGTGGGTTTAATTGGTTTGCTCATTGTTTTCATCCATGTCTTGTTTACTAACTAACTGACTCTGTTGCACCACTGCACTTTACACATCACCGTCGCGGTGATGCACTTTATTTTTGCTGCTATACGGACTATTTCCTCCTCAAATGACTGTTGACACAACACTGCAATAATTTTTTTTGCAGTGCTGCCACTATTTGCACAAATATTGAACATTGAATGTATAAATAGACTGGATATAGAATTCTTTTCATACTATAACTGTTTCTAACCTCCTGCACATCCAGTGTAAAAGTGTAAAAGTCAGTTTCCACATTGTAGGTAATACTGCATCCAAACTGTCTCTCTATCTACCTCTAGTTCTAGTTTAAAGTTATATTTAATATTCCATGTCTAGTTTAAAATGTATATTTTGTACTTTATTTATTATTGTTTATTCCATGTGCCTTAATTGGTCTTTGTTCCCTTTTTTCCTACTGCACTGTTAAAACTGGAGCCACGTCGTCTCGTCTCTCTGTGTATCTGTACAGTATATAGCAGAGATGACAGTAAAGTTTACTTTGACTTTGACTTTGACTACTAGCTCCCTATTAAGACGTCTCTTCTTTTTCTGTCTGTTGGTCCACTGAACAGTTAAAAACATTGACAATCACTCAACATTGCCAAAGTTATGGTCAAAGACTGGCATGAGCTTTATATTAAAGTGTGAGGGTTTGGAAAGTTACACTTTTTTATGACATGAACAGAACCAGAACTAGAACAAGTACCAGAACTAGAAAGTGAAAAAGTGAATGATTATTTGTCATTGTGAACAGACTACAGCACAACATAGCACACAGTGTGCCACAACGAAACATGACCTCTGCGTTTGACCCATCCGTGAAGGAGCAGTGGGCAGCTAACATGGGCAGTGCCTGAAGAGCAGTGCTTGGGGACGGTACCTTGCTTATGAGTACCTCAGTGCTAACTTTACTGGTCTGGGATTTAAACCGGTGACTTTCTGATCATGGGGCGAACACCCTAACCCTAAGACCAGGACCAGGACCAGAACTGGAACTAGAACCAGAACAATACTTTTTGTGTCTTCCTGTTTTAATTGCATTTTTTGGAATATGTTTGTGTTGCCATAAGTGTTATCTTTTTTGTGTCTTATGTCTTAATGTCTTATTTTTATATGAATTTATTATGGCAACTGCAGACCCACCTTAACAGGTTTCCTCCTCCACCATCTGGCCTTTGTCTTGTGTGTTTGCTTCAAGAAACAACCGATGATGTAATTTTTGCAAGTCATAATGCTGGACTAAACTTCTAATGAATATCTCATGCAATAAAGGATGAAACACTGTGAACTAACTGATCTGTTAGTTCTAAAATCTGGTTGTGAAGGCCGTACACGAACACTCTTTTCTTGACGAAAGTCTAACTGCAAAATTCAAACAAGATGTCCAGATAGCAGCGCTGAGCTCATGCCGGCTTCTTCCATGCCAGCCATGTTTGAAACGAAATCTCAGCATGTTTAGCCGCAACGTCCAGACATCAGAGAAAGTCTTTTAAAAAAACGGCCGCATGCAGCGAGGCCACTGTGAGATTTCCTTCTGAACCTATTTTCTCCTCCCAGTTCCGATAAAACACTGACCCTGATGGAGATTAGTGCGGGGAAAAAATGTAGGGAGGTGCGATATGCATAATCCTTCTTTATTCATTTCACCCCCCTCTTTCTATTCTTTGTTCCCCGTCGAATGATAATTTGCCTCCACGCCACCCGATAATCTGGATGGAAACGGATCTGGTTCTTATTCCAAACTCGGGGAGAAAGACGCTTCTGAGCTCCGCTGCAGGGGGAAGAAAAAATAAAATGAAATAAATCCACGCCAAGAAATGAATTCTGCTCTCACTCTGCTTCTATTTTTCCTCACCCCGAAATATTAATTCCGACCTCACGTGCATCGATGATGGATATTCAGGATAGAGGACTAATAGCCGAAATTATATTTGCTAATAATTCATGGGCCGAGGGGCTGTGATGAGCTTCGTCCGGGACCTCGCTTTTTATTCATCTGTAAGAATCCTATATGAACTCTGTTTCCGTCCTGCATCGTAACTCGCCAGGAAACGATGTGCAACCAATTCAGACTGCTGCAAAAGTTTATCTAAATTCAGTTGTTACTTAATGGAAGGTTCCAGGATCGCTCCGTCGGGTGCTTGTTTCTCCAATAATGATCCATTTTTTTGCATGGCAATATTTATGCTTCTTGCACTTAAGGAAGGCCCTATCGGCGTCGGCTTCCTCCAATGGAGGGGTGGAGGAAAGCGGGGGATAGCGGAGGTCATTAAAGAAAAGAGCAATACATGTTGCTTTATTCCCCTCGTTTTTTTTCTTTCCTAATGTGCTGGAAGACAGATTACATCCCCCTGGTTCCTCTTGTTATTCCACAATTACAGCAGGTACGGGGCCTCGATTCATAAAGGGCCCGATTTCTCAGCGTCTCCGCCCAAGCACAAGCCCAAACTCATCAGTCTTACAGGGGAGAGGGAACACAATCACGTTAAGTGTTGTTTGGTCACAGTCGGGAGTGACGGACAGCGATTGCGGTGATGTTCATTGTGGATCTCCTGCAGTTTCGTGCCATTTTTTTGTCAGTAACTATTAGCATAAATCTGCACCAAAACAGTGTGTTGTTTTGCCCGGCTTTTGGACTAATGGTGGCGAGGGACGGAGGGTGATCTGTCGAGGTTTTACTCATGACGGTCTTATCGGGGCTTAACTGTGATCTTAATGACCCTGAACTGGACGAAAAGGGGTAATTTTTCCACTGCAGCAAGAACTTTTGGAATTGCCAAACAGGAGCTGTGCTTTTATTGAGTGATTTCCAGTTTAGTGCCAGACATTTTAGCTCTTGTTCGGCTTTATTACTTAGCAAACCAAATCTTATACTCAGTATAAAAAAGAACAAGAACCCAAAGTGTCTATGTAGGTTCTCATCTAAGACATGATAGTCTTGAGTACTTGCTGCTCAAAGGCAACTGAACGTCTTTTAGGTATTTGGGGTACTAGTTTTTAGAGATGTAGCCGATCCGATATGTGGATCGGTATCGGTCTGATAAAAGGCTCAAACAGCTGGATCGGGTATCGGCGGCATTGGGCCGTTCTATGGAGTCGATCTGTAAATGGGTGCACGCTCAATTCGTTATGCATGGGAAGTGGCACTGCGGTAAAGTAGAGCTGAAACGATTGTTCCAATAACTCGAATAATTCTATTACAAAAAATGGTCGAGGCAACTTTTCTAGAATGGAAGCTTGGTTTAATTCATTTTACTCGCTAGAGCAGCTCCGCTTGTATTTCACATGGAGGCTTAATAGTAACACACAACGTTTTCAGTGGTGCGATCAAGACAAAACGTGATCCCTCTGTATGTGAAAGTATTTGTGAGATGTTCCGTGCACTGAAACAGAAGTAAATGCATAAAAAGATTTTTCGACATGTAAACACACGTGCTGTGTTAATGAGCGTGTGCATGAGCACCGTTACTCGCTAAAACGCTTCATTTCGGTCAAAATGTCCCCTTTATTACAGACACAAACCATATTTTAGCTGATAAATAACCACAATAACCAGCATTCTACTCATAATTCTGCCGTTTATTTACATTTTCCCATAGATTTTCCATCGTTTATTCTGGAAAACATGCCTAAAGCTTCATTGTGACGCGACTCCGGGGCGCGCACAGAGAATCGTGGGAAATGTAGTTCTCTGCAAAAGCAGCTCATTTTATAGGCCAAATTGGTTCAAAATGACAAACTTCAGTATTTCATTTTCAGTTGATCAAGTTTTTTTCAATTTTATAATGTTATAGTGTAATCAATAAGAAAGAAGAAATATTTATATGTCTAAACGAACAATTTTTGAGAACAAATAATTTTGCATATACATGTGTGTGTGTAATTATGACATTGTTTTAGTAGGAAAACAGTATTTAAATCAAGCATTAAGCATAACAATAAAAAAAAAGTGGTATCGGTCCATCTCTACTAGTTTTCAATACAATATACAGGAAAATGGACTTACTTTAGGAACTTTGGGTTCTAGGCTTGAGTACTTGATTCGAAGGCTACTGGACTACTTTGAGGTACTTTGAGTTCTGGTCTGGAATGCTTGATTCAGAGGCAAGTGGACTTCTTTAAGGTGCTGTAGTTTGGTTTCTTGTCTTGAGGGCCTGAATCAAAGACAACTGGACTGTGTTTAAAGTACTTTTGGTACTAGTCTAGTGTTTGGATTACACACAACTGGACTTCGTTTAGGTTCTTGTTTCCAGAATTCCAGTTGCCTTCAATAACGCCTTTAATGCCTTCTGTAATTACAATCATTTCAACTTCACCTATAGAATAAAAGACGTTCTTAACCACAATGAAAAGAGTGGAATGTGTGACATCACAAGGTTTTAACTTATTAATTTTTACTAGTTGCTACATGGGCTGCAAAAATCATGGACTCGGAGAATCTACACTTATCAACAAATGTTTTCAATCCCTCCCTCTGAGAAGGCTGGAGTCGAGCAGACGCTGGTGTTGAGCTGCGTTTCACTCTCAGGCCATAAAACTGCACGACCAAATCAGGAATCTGACCAAAATGAAGAAAGAGGTCTGCAGATGGCGCGCTCGACTTTGCAGGAGTGACCTAACACACTCGACACAGTTTTCTGTGATGTGTGTTTGTAGCTGGCCAGTGTTAAACTCTTTCTTTTCTCTGCAGGGACTGGAGTTAATAAATGTGTGTGTGTGTGTGTGTGTTGGTGTGTGTACTTATCTCCTAGTGAGGATCAGCATGAAAAACTGTTATTCTTCTTATATTGATGTATTGTTTCAATTAAATTAAAAAGTTGTCTTATTAAAAAGAGGTTAAAGATCTTAAATATTCCCTTTTTGTTCATATTAAGAGGGTAAAGGTGTGTTTTTGGTAAAAGGGTGCTTGTTAGTGACCTGTAAATTATAGGGAAACATTTCCGGACCAGCTAATGTTTCCTTACAATACATGAGTAAATAATTTAGTAGTAATGGAAATTTTATTTCTCATTTTTAAAAAATAAAATTTCTCAAAATATTCAATTTAGCTACAAGTGTATGTGTGTGTTTGTGTTTGGGTGCAGATTTTTATATGGTTGTTCTCGTCTCCTTAAAGGTAGAAGACTGAGATTTGTCAGATTTTTGTGCCTTATTGAGGGCATTTTTGTATGGCAGGACCTCACCGTAGAAGGAAAAATGCTATAATTTAAAAAGTTTCAGATTTCATGTGAAAAACTACGGGAGGTAACAGATTGACTTTTGGTTACTGAGGCTAGGGTTAGGGTTGGAGGCTAGGGTTAGGGTTAGGATTAAACATAGCTGAAGTATTATTTACACTTAGCCAGTGAAAATATCTCGTACAGACAGAAGAATGAGATTGTGTGTGTGTGTGTGTGTGAGTCTGAGTCTTTCTCACGTCTCCATGTTTCATGCTTTTTCCTCACTCTCGCACTTTTTCCTGAAAACTTTGGCGAGTGTGTTTTCCACCTGACTTCACAGGCTGAAAGCGGAGCAGCTTCGCTAACAGAATTCGAATGAGGCTCGGAATGCACAGCATCTGCAAAAATTAATTATGCACTTTATGATTTTAATAATAAGCAACAAAAGGAAAAAGAGGGATGGCGGGGAGGAAGGAGGGCAAGAGTGGGGGGTGGGATGGAGGGGAGGCTTGTTCCGTCTTTTATCGTGGAGGCCTTTCCAAATTTAGCCGTGCTGTATGGATAAGCTTCCCTTTGCTTTGAGGTAGAGAAACTCTTTGACTTAAAGAGGGGGATGAGGAAGGAGGGGTGGGGAAGTGAGACCCTACACACACACACACACACACACACACACACAACTTGCTTTTGTAATTAGTTATGGCTAGCTCAGCATTTTTTAATGAAATATTTTCAAAGTGCAGGAGAAGAAGCTGAACTCGTCCCTCAGTTACAAACAATAGTGCAGCACACAACAACGCCTGTTTACCTGTTTACCACATTGATTCCTGATTCTGACACAAAAAATCAAAAAACTATTTCAGAACCTGATTTGGGTTTTCCATTTTAAAGCAAAAATCTGATTTGAAATTCATATTTTAACAAAAACATCAGGATTTCGAAGACTGATTTTGAAAACAGCTTTCTTGCCCACTCAAAGGAAATGAATATTGAATCATTTTGTGGAAATAAAATTCTGCACAAAACTATGGCTTGATTTTCTGTATTTTTATTATGTACTTTCCATTTTTTACTTGAAATGTAATGCAATGGATGTATACAGTTATATCTGGTTTAATTAATAGTTTAAGTAATAGTTTTATCTGGTAATAGTTTAAGGGTATTTTCAGTCATTAAATTTACATCACACACTCTGCAACCTTTAGGGTAATTTTGGAAAAATTAACAGAAAACAGTCTGAATTGTATTTAGATTGTTTGTGTTGTATATTTGTGGATATTATATTTGTTTTTTTAAATCAAATGCTAAAAAGGTGAACTGACCCTAAAATTACTCTAGTGATGTAAGGAAAGTGTTTTAATTTTTAAAAATTTATTTCAGAAATCCAATGAACGCAGGGCACACAGACCACAACACACCCCCTAACCAAGTGTGTGTATGCTTGTGTGCGTAATACATGTGTGGGTCTGAGTATGTCTGTGTGTGTGTGTCTGTGTGTGAGTGTGTGTTTGAATAATATATGTGTAGAACACAATGTGCATATTATATTATATAATACTTATATAATATTATATAATATATATTACAGTATATAATGTAATATAATTTATTGGAGTGTGATTTTGAGTGTGTATGTATGAGGTGTGTGTGTGTGTGTGTGCATGAGTGTGTCCCTGAGTGGAATACTGTGGGCCTGTGTATGTGGGTAAATGTGAGACTGTTATTTTGATATTTCGTGTGTGTGTGTGTATTTGTATAATATATGGATAAGTGTGGGATAGTGTGCGCACATGTTTGATAATATATGTGTGTGATTGTGTGTGTGTGTGATTGTGAGTGTGTGTGTGCGTGTTGCTTCTTAAACAGGCCGCTAATCACACAAATGATTGCGTCTAATTACTGCCCGGGCTCTAATTAATTCCTGCAGTATCGCGTCATTTAGTGCGCGTTCACGTCGCGCAGCACCTGTTTCCAGCCAATCGGCCACGCGCACGTCACACTGCGCCAAGCAAACAGATTAGCGTGTCGGGCACATGGTCATGATGCGCGAAGACGGCGCTAATCCCGTTGCTGGCGCTCGCATCGCCCTCTACCTATTAATAAAGGAAGAGTTGGTGCTAAATTATCTGGCGTGCGCCGCTAATTACGGCACTGTACAACACGCCGGCTGCTCAACCCTCTCCCAAAGAAGGAGGTGTCACATTGCGGTGCTGCGTCTACCGCGTGTGTGGAGTGTGTCTGTGTGTGGTGGAGAGAGGGTTTGCGGTAGGATGAGGTGTGTATACACACATACACAAAATAATGTTGGTACCTTAGCAAATCCAGGTCTCAGTCTGTGTGTGTGTGTGTTACATGGGGATTGGGGGTGTAATTCAACACTTTAGGGTTGCTGACGATAATGTCAGTAACCCTATAATCAAATGTCATCATGTTTTTTTGGTATACACCACAAGTAAATACACACACACACACACACACACACACACACACACACACACACAAACATACGTATGCTTCCAATGGGACAACTGATTTATGGAGTTATGGTTATGGAGTTGGCCTCATGATCGGAGGGACACCGGTTCAAGTTCTGGACGGTAAAGGTACCACTGAGGTACTCATGAGCAAGGTACCATCTCCTAAGTTCTCACATAGAAATTCCCCCACAAAGGCACAAATGGGACAAATCTTAATTTGTGGTAACTTTTTAATAGGCTTATAATATTGTGAATTTCATAAACTCAGTGATTCCTAAATTCTACTTACATGTCTTAGATTCTTTTCTTTTTATTTATTTAATAATAAATTAATAATTGTCACATGTCAAATTAGAAGAATTAGTTTTCTAATTTATAAAGGAGTTTTTGACAGCAAAACTGAAATTGAATTTGCTATGTATATTGTAGTTATTTGGTCATAAAATCACAGTTTCTACCAGACATTCATCGATGGACATTTATCAGACTACAGCACGATGAGAACTCTCTGTGATCAGTTTGATCTTTATTCATCTCCAGCCAAATAGCATTTATAGAGGAAGGCACAAAAGGAAGGCACTTATAGGATGAAGTTTGTTTTTTGGAGTTCGTTTTAAGGTGGTTTTCAGTGCTGTTCTCCCCTCAGAACATGGAACAAACTGCGATTGGTGACTTTGTGAGTGCATTTTTGTATCTCAGAGCTTCATAAAAAGTTCAGGTGTAAAAACTAAGCGTGGTGAATTTCTTTTTTGGTTTTATGAGGGGTGAAGTTAGGGTTAGGGTTAGTGTTGTTTGTTCATTCTGTAACAAGGCACAGTGCGCTTTAAATACAGAGTTTCTTACCATAATTTGCACATTTACAGACACTGTTAATAGTGGCAATAATTTTAAAATATTGTCTTCTATTTTTAAATAAATATTATACTTACTAAGGTAGTTTTTAGTTAATTGCAAGATTCTTTAGCAACCTGTAACTTCTCATTTCTAATTCTATCTTTTTGTTTTGTCTTAGGATCGTTCAGGGAACATTTGACTTGTATTTTACTTGTTACTTGTATAATTTATTTGTAACAAATAACGAATGCTGAATCTTGTGTACATCTAGTTATTATGGAAGTCAATGGGAGCATTTTATAAAGATAGAAAGTGTGTGTGTGAGTGTGTGTGAGAGAGAGAGAGAGACAGAGCTGCTGTATGTGCTCTATAAGTTCATGTCTGACTGTAAAGCTGCTCTCTAGATACACACAGTTCCTTTATGGATTTTCTTCCCCTACAGTGCCAAACCATAATTATACACCATCTCTGCTGCTGGATATTCATAACCATAAACACACACACTCCTGGTCATTCATCTCTTGCATATGTCATGTTGCACATCTTTATTCATTTTATAACTACATTTCCCCCAAAAGTGTTGACACAAAAATCAATCTTAATATTAATGTGCAAAACAAACTATAGTTATGTGTAGATGAAAGACCATAATACAAATGATGTAAAATGTTATTCAGTGTCTTGGGAGTGTTATTTGTGAGAGATCATCTGCTCAGACTCAAAATTATTCTGACTATAACACATTTTCAGACGTTTATTAATCTTAATATATTACACAAAATCAGACGGGTGTAACAGACTAACTGATATGAGTGAATGTTTCTGGTAATTTTCGTAATAATAATAATAATAGTAATAATAATAATAATAATAATGATATACTCTTTTGATTTTTTTAAACTGGTCATAAGTATACACAGTGTAAACCTGCTCACAATCTCTCTCTCTCTCTCTTTCTCTCTCTCTCTTAAACACTCTCTCTCACACACTCATCACTCAGCGTAAAGAAAAGACTGCTCTCTATCAGTTTTATCTGAACAGGCCGTACTCCACTTGTTCCACATTTTAGCCCAAAGTAAACAAGAGATGAAGCAGCCGATGTTTTACGGTAACACAACAAACACACTCTGTCTGAAAGAGGACAGAGAGAGAGAACGTCGCCAGGCCTTGCTCCGTCTATAAAGTAGCCTGATGAGGATTAGAGGTAGGTGCTGATTTTTTGACGTTCACCATTAAGAATTAATCTGCCTTAATAATTCATGTGGGCTTCCAAAAGTTGAACATTAATTTTTGATCCTCTCCATCCCGCGCCATTATTTGCATGGAACCAAATGAAACCGTCACTGTAATGTGATGACGTCAGGGCAGAGGAGACGGTGAACGGATAACAGTGGCAGCGAGGACTTTGGCATTAGGCCTACAGTGTGTGTGTGTGTGTTTTGCTAGTGTGTGTGTGTGTGTGTGAGCAAGAGAGAGAGAGGAAGATAGAGAGAGAAAGAGGGACAGAGGGTGAGAGTCCCATTGTCCTCATAGTCCATTTATGACTTGTGTTCTTTAATGGCCACCCACACACACACACACACACACACACACACACTGGAAACACACACAAACACACCACCTAAAAGCCTAAACACACACACACAAACACAAACACACACACACACAACATCTTAACATAATTTTAAAAAGCGAAATTATAATTGAGGAGAGCAGCCTATTGATCCCACTTATCCATTACACTCATTTCTACTAGTGTCTTTAACTTGGATAGACAGAGAGAGCAAGAGAGGGAGAAGACAGACAGACCGATAGACCGATAGACCGACAGACAGACAGACAGACAGATAGATAGATAGATAGATAGATCAGGAGAGAGATAAACAGATCAGGAGAGAGATAAACAGAGAGACTTGGCGTTGGCGTTCACATGGCCGAGCATTAAAGTTTGCGCTAATAAAAAACACACACACAAGCATTATTAAAACCCGCTCTTCCTTCTTCTTGCTGTTTGCCCCACAAAAATGCACACACATACATACACACACACACACAACCCTAGGCTAAATAATTACCCCACTTCCTAGCATTGCTCATGCAACAAAGTGAATGCTATAAGAGCTGTCCCCCTTCTCTCTCATTAAGCAAAAACGTCCTCATTGATTATCAATTAAAACCGAGCATCATTTGCATAGTAGGAAGAGGAGATTTATGGGATGGCTCCACATCTCTCCCTCTCTCTCTCTCTTCTCCTCTCCTCTTTTCATCCTCCTCTCCTCCTCCCTTTTCCTGCAATCCGGCACCTCTCAGATTGTTCATGGCCAATCTTAAATCCTGCGTCCGAGGCCTGAGATGAAGTGGCGCTCCAGCGTTCACGTCGGAGAAGGAGAGGAGGCAGAGAGGCGCTGAGATTTATTAGGAATATTATCACAAACATGTCTCAAGTTTTCCCTTTTAATATGTGCCAAACTCCTCGGAGGAACGTTTGCCACGACGCAATTACGCCTCTCTCGCCACTCCCGTCCCCGCGCCTGCTGTATAATACATTAATAAACATCCACCCCGATCTTGCCTCCCTCCCACCTCCCCAAAACACCCTCCTGTTTTTTTTAATATACGTACGAGTTTGTGTATATGAGTGTGAGTGTGTGTATATATATAATCTATACACATGTGTGTGTGCAGAGCTGGGTGGGTATATGAGGGGGATTTGTACCAAGGTTGCTCTAATAAATCACTTTTGTCTTCTTATTGTTGTTCTGTTTCGCCTCGTCGTCGTTGTTCTCTTCAGGGGTGAAACGAGGGAAGGAGAGAAAGAAAAGCCAGCTGTTAAGTATGATTTGGGAGAAAATAGAAATCTAATAAATCAATAAGAAAATATTAATTATTGTAAGGGGTGTTAAGGTGACTCCCTTTCCAGCCATGGCGTTGGTCTATTCTAATGGAGTGCTGCCCTGCTAAATTGGATTGACCTCTTAGTGCACTGTAGAGACTACCTTGTTTAGTGTGTGTGTGTTTAGGTGTGTGTTTGTGTGTGTGTGTGTGTGTGTAAGTGTGTGTGTATGGGCAGATTTTAGGTAGTTCTTGATTGCCCTATTAAAGACAGGGAAAAAGCAACATTTGCAGATTTTTGTGAAGGAGATGCCTACGTCTTGACCAGTGCACCAAGAAAAAAAATATTGTAAAAAATTATATCATTTACCATTAATTTAATAAAATTGACAAGATTTATACCATTATTTTAATTACTGAGGTGAGTTAAAAATGTGAATTTAAAATTAGGACTTGGAAAATATAAAAATTAAGAAGGGTTAGGGTTAGGGTTAACCCTGGAAGTTGAGAGTTTAAGATATTGATGTAGTTGAATGGAAATTATGAGGAAAAATTAGAAATCAACAAGTTTATGAGAGTCACAAAGATATAATAAACACCTGACTGCCCACTAAAATATAGGAAAACTTGAGATTTGCGAGATTTTTGTGACTTAGTGTGTACATTTTTGCATGTGAAGACAAGTCCTCCCAGGGGAAATAATATTGAAAAATTAAATTATTTATTTATTACAAAATACTATAAACAACATTGTATGAAAGTATTGCACAGACTCTAGTTCTCCACTGCTGTTACAATATCTGCACATACGTGATCCAGTCAGACATTCTAACAGATACTGTTTTATTAATAGACTGTCTGTATAGAATTTTTCATATTGAAACTGTTACAAGATCTTATACACATTCAGTGTAAAAGACAATTCCGAGATCATAATTCTAGGTTGATTACTGCATCCTAACTGCCTCTCTTTGTACTTCTAGTTTAAAATTTTTATTTAATACTCCATTTCTAGTGTATTTTATATATATATATATATAACGAAGGCACATATACATACAGAATATAAAATATACAGTACTGTGCTAGGCTTACGTTTTTTAGGCAGGTGTGAAAAACTGTAAACAAGAATGCTTTCAGAAATATAAATAATGATTATTTTATTTTTTATCGGTTACAAAAATGCAAAATTAGTGAACAAAAAGAAAAATCTAAATCAAATCAATATTTGGTGTTACTACCTTTGCTAAACCAGCATCAATTCTTCTAGGTACACTTGCACAAAGTCAGGGGATTTTGTGGGATTATAGTCATCCTCAACACACAGCAGGATTATAGTCATTATATTATTTTGTAGGATTATAGTCATTATATATTATTTTGTGGGATTATAGGATTATAGATCTGTGGTTAGTTCTCCAAGATGTTTGGAACAACTACTTGAGAGTTCCTTCAAAACTGTGTGCAAATGTACCTAGAAGAATTGATGCTGGTTTGAAGAAGCGGAAATGATCACACCAAATATTATTTGTTAAAATTCTCTTTGTTCATTCACTATTTTGATGGAATTGACAAAATAATGATTAACTACTTCCATTTTTGAAAGCATTCTTTGTTTAACTGACTACCTAAATTGCACAATACTATGGAATATAAGAATAAACAACTGTAAATTAGAAGTTGAAAGAGAAAAGATGCAATTTTAGTTAGATCTTGAGATTGATAATGTGTAAATACTGCAACATCAGTTAAATTGAGGAAAAACTACAATTACAAACACAATTTGGGGGCAGTTGGTGGTAATATGATTTAGGATCCCAGACTAGTAAGTTACCACTGGGGTACTCTAAACAGTACCGTCCCCAAGCACTGCTACCCAGGTGCTCTCAATGCTGTCCACTGCTCCTTCACGGATGGGTCAAATGCAGAGGTCACAGATGGATGTAGTGCGCGATTGTGCTGTGCTGTGGTGTGTTCACAATGACAAATAATCACTCACTTTCACTTACACAATTCCAATTCTGCTCGTGCGCGCATAAAATATTTTACCTCTTGATATAACACCTACGTTAAAACTAATGCGTTTAGTTCGTTTTGAACTCATAAGCACTAACAATTCCAGATTACAGCTAAAGGCCTGAAGATATCGTCTAAACAGTGTTGTAAATATTAAGCAAAAGTGACTCAAATGTTTAAAATATTTAACGTGATATAACATGATTAATGTGCAGTGTTTGTAGTAGTTATTACTTTATGTATGGCGGAGGAAAAGTGAAGAAAATAAAGTAAAATAAAAAATTATGACAAATCCCCTGCCTGTGCTGCCGTAACCCCATCGCCGTGCCGTTTTTCTGGGATTGTGGGTTTTTTGTAACCTACAGCTGCATTTCAAACCCAGGAAATAAATATCTGAGCTTGGTAGATAGATGTAGCGTTGTGTGCGGAGAGAGAGAGGATGAGGCTCGACAGTGGTGTCATACCTGCACGCCGTGAGTTGTTAACAATGTCTTCTATTGTTTTTGAAGGCTATTTTGTTTGCTGATATTTATACTGTAATCTCCCCGGAGACATGCCATGCAGATCTGCCTGATAGCACAGCTAAGAGCAGCCGCGTGCGAGTTTGAGTGTGTGTTTGTGTGTGCCTGAGTGTGTGTGTGTGTCTGATGTGTCTAACATATGCATTAATAATGAAGAGCTTTATCACAAACAAGAATCAAAAGACTTGAGTGTAGTCGAGGCTTCCTGTTGTCTTATTAGTACCGCATTAC